>JAYKAV010000411.1:890842-1273949 GCA_035582835.1 Phoebastria nigripes | reverse complement strand
AGGGGAGACCTTATCGCACTCTACAACTACCTGAAAGGAGGTTGTAGTGAGGTGGGTGTCAGTCTCTTCTCCCAAGTAACTAGCGATAGGACGAGAGGAAATGGCCTCAAGTTGTGCCAGGGGAGGTTTAGATTGGACATTAGGAAAAATTTCTTTACTGAAAGAATGGTTAAGCCTTGGAACAGGCTGCCCAGGGAAGTGGTTGAGTCACCATCCCTGGAAGTATTTAAAAGACGTGTAGACGAGGCGCTTAGGGACATGGTTTAGTGGGCATGGTGGTGTTGGGTTGGCGGTTGGACTCGATGATCTTAGAGGTCTTTTCCAACCTTGATGATTCTATGATTCTATGATTCTAAGTAGTAACTCTGAACTGGATCACTGCTGGGAAAAGGATACACAGAAACTTCCAACCTACGCAGGGCTCCCAGCCTATTTCTGAAGGAGAATAAGGCTGCTGTTAGTGTGGGTGCTCTCCTAGCTGTATGGAGGTATGTTTTCTTTAAATCAGAGATCACTGCAAATTCCATGTCTCCCAATGTTTCCACTTGCTTTCAGCTTCAGACTCAGGGTCTTGAGTGATTGTTTATGAACAATATTGAACTGAAGATAACAAATCTAATGTCCCTCGCTGAAAAATCTTCTAATTGTCCATCTTTTCAATATTCTATGCATTTTTACAACCAAGGAAGCCTTTAGGCACATAATGAAATTTAAAAATATGTGTGTTGAGAAGAAACACACATTCTGTCTTTTGATTTGATCTTAATGTAAAGAAGCATGCTTTTTTCTTCAAAGGATGCAGCTTAAACATTTAAAAATATTGCTTTCTCTGTACTATAAATAATTCTAATTTTAGTATTCATATATCAAAATAAACCTTACTCCCCTGCCTCGATATTTTACGCTTCTTGAGGRGCTATATCTCATGCCTATAGGTGAATACTTTGCTCTGTAGTACCGGTGTACTTGGGTGTGGCTTCATTTGTTCTTAAACCAGTTGAACTGTGGGCTGCTGCCTAAAGGGGTGATTTTCCTTGAATGATCAGGCTGCTGTTCCTGCCCCAGTATCTGCTGCAGGGTGTCATTTTTGGTGGCTATCTGATAGAAAACTTTTTTTTCCTCCAGGTTAGTTTTCAGTTGGATCAACTCACTGGGCTGGCAAAACCTGATGCTGCAGGATCACTGGACCTGACATGAGGAAAGTGGTGGGAGCACGGCACCGCAGGAGGGCAGTCTGAGTCACTATTTTTGGCAACAGTCTAAGTTACACACCACAAGATGTATCATGAAGTCACTTTGCAGTTAATAACAGTGCTGTTTTATTACAGTAAACAAACAGGGGAAATGTGACTCAATATCTCTGAATTGCCCTCCTTTTTCTCCCCTTACTCTGCCCACCAGCGTAGTGCCTGCGTTCACACCAGCCTTAATTTTAGCACTGCATCAAGAATATGAGAGATGCTTAAAATAACCATTTCCGTAGATTTTCACAGGCAGTCTTTTTTACATCTCTCTGACTGCCGTACAACTTCTTGCCTCCAACCCTGCTCACCCACAACGTTTTTTGGCATCTTTATTTGAGGGGTCCAAAATGGAACAACTGAAGAAACAATGACACCTTAGCCCAAAAAATTTACATTTTTATATCTGTGGGAATGCACCAAATTTCAGGTGCTCATACTTGCCCTTACTGTGCCATGAGAGGTTCTAGCAATTGCTTAGGAGAACTTTATGGTAACGTATGTTAGAAGTTTATGCTTCTCAGTGATAACAGAGTATTTGTGCTAAGAGAACTGCCCAAATGAAAGTGGTGCTGTGGGTTTGGCTGTCGATATTTGTGTTGCTGCTGATATCTCATCACTGAATATGGAATAGCTGACAAGAACCAAAAGAACAAAAAATGGCAGTCTGCATATCTTCARCTTTCATTACCCATTTTGCTATTGTATGAGGGTGCTAATTGGGTTATATTGTCCTCCTTACTGGAGTTTCAGGAAAAGTATGTTGTTACAATCTGTTGCACAGCAAGCTGGGCTATTGGTTCCAGCATTTTACTGAAATAAGTGATCATCGCAATGTCCACAGTATATTCAAGGTATTTTATTGTAATGATGGGCAGCTCTGCAGGAGACTTATTACTCTTTGGATGTGCTCGTTATTGGATGTTGATCGGCAGCTTTCAAACAAAAGATGTTCACAAATTGTTGACACATACTGCCCAAACATTGTGGAGGTGAAAAACTATTACTGTTGTTGAGCCTTACATTTAATACACAAGCATGGTATCAGGATCCTGTCCAGTAAGTGATGAAGGATATATTACGAATATTGTAAACACTGCAGAGATTAATTAACGCTTCCCCTTCGACAAACAATATCCAACACTAGATGGCACGCTTGGCCTCAGGATCACAGCCACTTCTGCAAATATTTGCGTTGCCCAAGTGTCCTCGCGTTTTGGTCTTTCTTTTCTGCAATTTTAAAATAAGAAAGGTGGGTGATGTTGCAGAGCACAGCTGGGCCACCCTAGTACAGTAATTTTGAAACCTCTCTCCTGTGATCCTCCCCAAGCAGCTTCTTTCTACAGATTTTGAAAATTTAAAAAAATCCCTTAATATGGAAAGAAAATATCACTGAAATAGTAAAATTAGAGGAGAAACAGGAATGAAAATAGTGGAGTACTAAGAATAGTAACATTTTTTAAGCAAACAGTATTTAATCAAAAAAAAAAGGAGAAAGGGGATGCAAAACTATTTTCAACAGGCATTTTACTCCTCCTCCATTCCATCTTCATCATCTATTATTYGTCTACTGGCGGATTAAAAATGGTTACATAAGCTAAAAATAAATTGCTTCATTCAGTTTGATCCAAATAAAAATTTTACTTTCTTTTATGACAATTCTTGATTTGATCATTGAACCAAAAATCCGTAATTTCAATATCCCTAAGGCAAAGTGATACACTTAGCCTCTGCCTATGTCAGGAACTAGTGGGACATAATAGGATTGGGATTAAAGAGCAAAATGGATGGAGCTAAGGATCCAATGTCCATGCAAAATGAGTTTCAGGGACATTACTTCAACTAGCTCTAATCTGCTTCTGTGGCCTGAATGCCCATATATCAGGTGAGGTCTTGGAGCTCAACCTCTAGTTTAATTGCACTGGCCTTGATGATCTCTTGAGATGCTTTCCAGACCACAGTATTACAAAATCTTGTTCAAAGCCTGTTTTGGTTATGCCTGAAAAACACATACTATCTTTTCCTTATATAGTACTTAGAAGTTCTTAGAAATTAAAATATTGCTTTTGATGCCATCAACACAGTGCACAAACAGCTGGGTTTCTCTRTACTTCTCTCCATCACTCAGCTGTAGAAAAATGCATCTTGCTTTGCTACCAGGAGTAGAAGCTTTCATGAAGTCCTTGTCTCGCTAAAGTATTTTTAGCTGTTCTTTACCTCACTTTCATGTGAAAATGCATATATCTCTGTGGTATTTGTGCCTCATCCTTTTCCAACATGGGAGGCCTGGCCACACAATCCTGAYGCTGCACTGATGATATCCAAGTACAGACCTCTGCTGTTCTGTTTTAAACCTTCTCTACTCAGCTGGGATTATTATCAGGGTATGATCTCCCCAGTGAGAGCCTTGGCTTAGATGTTTCTTCTTCCTGAAGGAGGGGAATCAGGACACAAAGCACGGTTTTCTGTCGGAAGCTGGGATTCCTGTCCTGGCAAATGCAGGCGTTGAATAGAGTCCAAAGCTATTTTTTGCACTCTGGTACCACTCAGTACCAACGCTCATGCTAAACRTTTTAAAATAATTAGGCATCAATTCTTTCTAAATTTCTGCCTTTCCACCACTGTAATTTAAATAATTTTACTTGCATTATTAATGATTTACATCAACCAAAGTGAGAAGGAAATGAAACCACTGAAATCTTAGGAAGTGAAAAGGGACCTTATTGTACTGTCCACACTAATAACAAATCTATTGATTTTAGTAGTCCAGCATCCTGATTTTTAGAAGCACCGAAATATCTCCCAGCTGGATAAAAAAAAACGCAGGAAAGGCAGCCCTGTCTAGCTGACACAAAGTCAGAAACCTAATAAAGGGAATGCAGCATTGGAAAGTACAAAAGTCAACATGTCAACATAAATCAACTTTGTCAGAATGAAACAGATGAGTCCATTTGTTGGTAGATCAGATTAACGTAAATCAAGGCAGTATAAAGGTTACACATTATAGGGATTTGTGACTAGTAAACTTTCATAGTGTCATCAAAGATAGTAATCATCTGGCAGTGGGAACAAAAAGTCAAAGTGAAGCTTAAACGCTGAATCAAAAATCAGTCCTGTTTTAATGTCTGACACGCTGGGGTCAAAAATTCGTAAGAGTCCAGCTGTGAAAATAAGATGGGAGCTGTATTAGTTTTCTCCATTCTGTATCTCACATTTAAGTGTTGTCAGCTGATGAGGGTTTGTCCCTTGGGAATTGTCGTGGGGTAGTTTAGTCCATGTAAAGTGAAAATTTTGCATCACATAGAGGRTCTTGTGAAATTCTGTAAGGCATGACGACTACATGCTGAGATTCATAATGGTGAGGAAGGAACAGTAGAAACAGTAATCTGCCACATGCCCTTATCTAAAAGTGGTTCTTGACAAAAGAAGGCAGCGTGTTTRCAGTGTGGAAGCTATCAGAATCTGTGACACATTTTAACAGTCAGTGGTTATTAATGGATAAAAACTGGTAACTTTAGTCTGATGTTGACATATAGAACTGTTTAGAATAAATATAAATCCCAATGGACCCTTTCTTTTCACACCTTTCGGTATTATCTTTGTTCGTGGCACTGTGTAAAGTTCCATTACTGGGTCAAAAGTTTCATGTAAACAAGTAATAAGCTCTCTAGCAAGATTTATATACTGAGAAAACTTGAATTAAGAAAACAAATCACATGCCGCTTCTTTAAGGCACATGTTGCATAATGTCTATGCAAATATTTTACAAAGCTTTTTGTACTTTGTTCATTTTTCCCCTTTGTTTTCAAATGATAGACTCACAATTCATTGTTTATAGCTCCAGAAATTTCTAAATTTTTGTAACGTTTTAATATCATGGTTTTACTGCGTACTCAAGAGAAAGAATCTAAATCAAGCAAAGAATGAACTTTAAAAGAAATTAATGCAGTCCTGCTTATTTTCTAAAAATTATTTGCAATCCTTGGCAAATAGTTTAAGATCTGTGACCCAAATTCAGACCTATTTAAGAAGCACTTTCCTCTGTATTTGGCCCCACTCTCTTATTTTTAATCAGTGATGCTTTCCAAAGGGTAAGATGCTAATACGCACATGAACACGTCGCATCTATCTCTAAGGGATGTATTACGTACTTGTAAACTAGATTGCACAGAATTGTTGATTTAAGGTATTCAAAGATTTCCCAACATGTATTTGTTTATATAATTAGCCTCATTTTATAGACAGGGTACTGACTGACATAAAAACTGAGGGCAGATGATGTCACTGCGTAACTTCTTCTCTTGCGATGGTCTAAACGGAATTGAAGGAGGGTTGTGAGGATGTTGGCTGAGGCTGATGTGCCTAAGAGCATGGCCGACGAGCCCATTTGTTTCTGCAACTCTGTGAGTAGCTACTTGTGAATAACCGAAGCTCTGGAAGCTGGAAGTCACAGTCTGAAACAGTGGTTTGTCCAAGATAACGATGACAGCTGTGGCAAAGTCAAGATAAAAATACCCAGGTATCCCAATTCTCAGTTTCCTGTTCTGGTTACGAGACCATGTTGCCTCCTGCCTTATAACTATAGTGAAAGCAACATTTCAACAATAAAAATAAAGTTCTCATACATCTATTTATCCTTTGAAAATACAAACTGAGAATAATGTATATAACTAGCATCAGGTCATGGTATCAGAAGCACAGGTACTATTCTTACTAGGTTAAGTATATATTACTGAATATTCCTATGACTCCCATGTAGAAGACAGTACCACCCTTTGTGAATAATGGTGGCATATGCTTTCCAAATTATCAACAATGCTTTCACTTTTAAATAAATTACTAAAGGACCAACTGACTTATCCACTACATTAAGAGAAACACACTGAGTTGCACAAGTTTCCTCAGCAAGTCATGAGGTGCTTGACTTATCGCTCCTGACTTACAGTTCTCATTTGGGGAAAAAAATACAATCTTACATGATAATAGGACAAGCATTAGTGCTGATGAGGTGGAAAGGTCTTAGCCAGGATCACGGAATGTAGACCTTAATATTCAGAATGGCAGTGAAAGACAATAGGTGACACAAAAACTGAGGGCAGATGATGTCATTCCATACCTTCTTAGCTTGTGATGGTTTTACTGACCGTACATGGTCACGGGATGGTGCCCTAACCTAATAAAACATGAAGTTGGTTAAAAAGCTACTAACATTAAAAAGATCTACAATTAAACTAATAACTAAAGTAATTTACTTCCATTCAGAAGGGTCTCAATTTAATTTAACAATTACTTCTGTGGAAATTATTTTATTTGCCACATAAATCTAGCCAACTCAGAAATGGGACAGAAAGCTTTTAGCAGTTCAGAGTAACAGAACACCAGTTAATGACATAAAATGAGAACCAAAATATGCTACTGGAATAAGAGTACGTATAGTAAATGTAGTGAAATGCCAATGTCCTGAGAGGGAGGCAGTCGTTGCTAGTGTAATTGGAAGACAAACCTGATCCTGTAGCATTAGGAGTTACGGTAGATCTAGAGAAGAAGGAGGGACGGTACTGGGTCAGAGCTAGGCACTCTCAGTGAGCATTATCAATGAAGGGAGAAATACAGTATTGGCAGAAAGATCTGCTGACAGGTAATGAAGGCAACCACAGACTTGTCGGGTAAGTGAAAAATGAACTATCTCACTGAAATAATAGTTGTTGGTTTAGACTGAGTGTACTCAAGCTGGGTTTCACTCCAGAAATGAAGTCTGTCAACATTGAAATTGTCTTGAAATCTTTTATTGTAACTTTCTAACTTCATTCACTGGTGCTGATTTAGTACTGCTGGGTACTGACTGAGACTGAAAAATACAGCATGGGTGGAAAAGTACTCCTTCCTGCAAACATTCGAGTTTTCTTGGAAGTTTCCCATCTGAATACTGGCCTAGCCTGACCCTGTTTAGCTTGTGAGATCTGATGAGATCAGAGCCTGAGGTTATGGCACTAAACTAAGAAAAGTGATAACAAAACAAAAATGGCATGATTGACAGGGTAGTAGGCTGAACACAATAAACCTATGGAGAACTATGTGTATGTATTCCACTCCTTAATATCCTCTTTGTAGATAAGAAAAATAAGCCTTACCCTGGAGCTAAAATAGTAATGGGATGAGGGCTGCCTGCCTTTCTTGATGGCCATAAACAATAAGTATATTATACAAAGATGGATTACTGAAATGGAAAGTGGGTACTCATGAGATGCTACCTTGAGGCAGGACTGAAGCAGGAGCCATCCTAGACTCTTGTGTTGTCTACAGTTATCTCCTTTTGGTGGCCCCGTGTTTCTCAGTAAGCTGTGATATGACCCTGTGTAGTCCAACTTTAGTGCTTTTCACTGTCAGGTTCATTGAGGCTGTAGAAGATTATTTTGCTTGGAGAAAAAAAAAGATATGTGAAGAAGTCACTGAAAGCATTTACAGATAAAAGAAGTAGCCAGCAGAAAGCTGTCTAAAGAGGTTTCTTTTGTAGTGCACCAACGAAAAGCAGCTACTTATGACAATAGAAAAAATGGCAATAGAAGAGTTATGTAAGGAAGCTTAGGTTTCTTTTTTTGTGTCCATGTTTTTCACTAATCTTGAAAATTATTGAGACACATGCTGTTAAGGTTGTGATGTAATTATATTGAACTCATTTAAAAGAGCTGTAATGACAGATTTTTTCCTCTGCAATGAGTACTGGAAGTAACTTCAGAAATTAGGCCAAGTTCTGATGTTACTTTGTAGTGTGATAAATAGGGAGGAACTCCATTAATTTCAAAGGAATTGTTCTACATCATTACCAAATACTTGTAGTTGTTCAGTGCTCAGAGCCTCTGTTTTTCAGTTTTTCAACTAGCATATTTTCTAAACATCTTTCATTTCTATAGACTATTTTATACACAAGCTGAAGGCTCATGTAGATCTTCTCCTTGCTTGGGACAAGCCGGGACAGATCAGATGTCCCTGAGGCTTTTTTCTCCAGTATTCCAGTTCAAGATAGAAATGCAAATACATTTAATTAGAAATTACACAAAAAGCTTCCTATTTTAGATATTCAGAGCTGGTTTGCAATTTCTGGATGTGAACTAGAGCTGGTGGGAATTTTTCTGCTGAAATTGCTAATGGAGAACTGGATTTCTGAGGGAGCACAAAATTCCATAAAAGGGAGAATACATAGTTATAAAATTATAAATGAATAAAAGTCGATGCTGATTTAGTGTATTTTAGACTGGTTCCAGTGAGGATCTCACAGATCTTCTGTCCCTGTTAAACTGAATATAAAGGCCACAAATGTTTGGCTTATCATTTTTAGTGCAACCTGGAATACAGGGGTTTTCCTCTTTACTAAAAAATCTAAAATGATTGTCTTCTGTGCTTTCAGAGGACATGAATTAATTTGGAAAGCAATAGATCATTTTCCCAGTGAGTTTTCCAAATACTGTTTTATTTCCTTGTGAGGCATACTTGTGAGAGTTATTGTTTTATGTTCTATATAAAACTCAAATGCAATAAAATATGAAATTCTTCCAGTACTGTTATCTGAGTTGTTGCAAAGTACTGTCTTCAGTCAAATTTGTAGGCATAGTTTTGCAAGTACTGAGAAGTCACTTGCTCCCTGAGAATAAAATAACTACAGCAGGGACACCTAAAATCTGAAATACAAATCATTTTATAAAGGCAAAGTGGTCCAACCTCAAGTCTTTGTTACTAAATTCATGCATATGCTTTTCAGGCATCTGAAGCTACTTCTTGGGAAAGATGATATTGGACAAATCCATGATTAGAGCCTTTGTAATGTTAACCATCCCTACTGTGCTGGAATTGATTACACACATTTGGTGAAAGGCAATTTTAATGGTAAGTCACTTAGTCATATTCTCGTTTTCACACACCATTCGGCTTCCTACTGTCCTTCTGCTCATTCTTTTCTCCTTTCTGGCAGCAGCATGCACAGTATGTCCCCACCATTGTTCAGCATAGTTTAAGATGGCATTAAGACAGAAAGATTGGTGTAAACATGCGGAAAAAGTTCCCAGTGAAATGTCCAGGCTTCTCCAATGTACACACAGCAACAGCTTCCTAACATCCCCAAAGAAAACAGAGGAATTACCAGCGTTTTACTGAAGAGATGAACTAATTCTGCAAACGGGTTAAAGCCCAGTCTTATAAGTGGCTGGGCATTCTTACTGTTCCAGTGAAGTTTGAGGGAATGGAGCATACTCAGCAGCTGTATCTCTTAAATTTGACCACTTAACCAAAGAAACTGTTTCCTGCTATGTAGAATATTTGGGATTGAAAATTAACCTGAATATTAGAACTGGGCCAAAACAGAACCCAGACCTCAACTCTAAAGCTACATCAAGTTTATCTTTTTTACCATTTCCGTGTATGAATATGGTGAAGTATGAACTTTGCCCAATTGTAAAATGTTTTGATTCTCTTTTTACAAAGAGCAGCATCATTGGAAGACTCAAATCTAACAGATCTTCACCCACTATTTCAAGCTCCATGGTTTTCTCTTTCTTTTGGGGTTCTTACTGCTACATAGCATCACAACTGTCCTCATACTGATGTTTATGTCACTCAGATATCAAACACTGGGATTGCTTGGTTTTGTTTAAAACAAGATTGGCTGAACTGCATGGCAGCACTTACACATAGCTACCCAGAGCCATGGTTGTAACAGCTTTGAGGTCTTTTCGCGATGGCGAGGCTGTATGCTGAGAGCTGGGGAAAAACGCCTGTAGCTGACAGCACAGTCTTGATTAGAGGTATTTAGCCAGAGTCTGAAGCTGCAAAGTGGTGGTCCAGAAGCCTTCTCAACCATTCCTCAATACATGTAAGGTACATCAGCATGGCACAATGCAGTGCTGAGGCAAGAAACGTGAGCTGCTAAAATGACTTAAGGACCAGCAGTATTGCTACATTAGCACAAAGCTCTGCTCAGGCTTATAAAGCCCATGTTTCTTGTAGAATCGATGTTTGGCCATCTGAGCTACCAACCCCAGTTTAAAATGCACTTGAAGAAGTGCCAGTGCAGGTACAGAAATACAAGGTGGTAGGATGCAGCAGGACAGAGGGGAAGGCAGGACCGYGGAAGCATCATCTCAGAACACCTTGGGCTAATTAACATGAAACTATGCTCTCAGGCACAGTTGGGACTTGGAGCTGAAGTTGCTTCTTGGAGCTGAAGACCTCATTTACAATTGTGCAGTCCTGGTAGTGCCTTAGGTCTACTCATGCTTTCACTGCAGCCAGCTGTATTGGGTTTGCGTGGCAAGGTTTTGGTAGCAGGGGGCCTACAGGAGTGGCTTCTGTGAGAAGCTCCTAGAAGCTTCCCCTATGTCCAGTAGAACCAATGCCAGCCAGCTCCAAGTTGGACCCACCACTGGCCAAGGCCGACAGTGGTAGCGCCTCTGGGATAACATATTTAAGAAGGGGGGAAAAAAACTGTGCAGCAGCAGCCGGAGAGAGGAGTGAGAATATGTGAGAGAAACAACTCTGCAGACACCAAGGTCAGTGAAGAAGGAGGGAGAGGAGGTGCTCCAGGTGCCAGAGCAGAGATTCCCCTGCAGCCCATGGTGAAGACCATGGTGAGGCAGGCTGTCCCCCTGCAGCCCACGGAGGTTAACAGTGGAGCAGATATCCACCTGCAGCCCGTGGAGGACCCCACGCCGGAGCAGGTGGATGCCCCAAAGGAGGCTGTGACCCCGTGGGAAGCCTGCAGTGGAGCAGGCTCCTGGTAGGACCTGTGGATCCATGGAGAGAGGAGCCCACGCTGGAGCAGGTTTGCTGGCAGGACTTGTGATGCTGTGGGGGACCCACGCTGGAGCAGTCTGTTCCTGGAGGACTGCACCCCATGGAAGGGACCCACACTGGAGCAGTTTTTGAAGAACTCCAGCCCGTGGGAAGGACTCACGTTGGAGAAGTTCATGGAGGACTGTCTCCCATGGGAAGGACCCCACGCTGGAGCAGGGGAAGAGTGTGAGGAGTCCTCCCCCTGAGGAGGAAGGAGCGGTAGAGAGAATGTGTGATGAACTGATTGCAACCCCCATTCCCTGTCCCCCTGTGCCGCTGGAGGGAAGGAGGTAGAGAATCCCCGAGTAAAGTTAAGCCCGGAAAGAAGGGAGGGGTGGGGGGAAGGTGTCTTAAGATTTGTTTTTAGTCCTCATTATCCTACTCTGATTTGCCTGGTAATAAATTAAATTAATTTTCCCCAAGTTCAGTCTGTTTTGCCCGTGACGGTAATTGCTGAATGATCTCTCCCTGTCCTTATCTCAACCCATGAGCTTTTCGTTATATTTTCTCTCCCCTGTCCAGCTGAGAAGGGGAGTGATAGAGCGGCTTTGGTGGGCACCTGGCATCCAGCCAGGGTCAACACACCACACCAGTGATAAAATTTCAGTTGAATTATGGCTGGGCAGTACCGGCTGAATGGCGGGGAGCAGAGGCATTACAAGAATCTCCAAAGCATCTCAGAGAAGTGGTAGCTTCAGAAACTATCTCTGCAGGAGCTAAAAGTGCTGAGATCTTACAGGCTGGATGTCAGAGATCTATAGAGCTTAGTTAAACGGACCCTCTGGTTTGTCTTCTTGTACAACGCAGGGCAGAATTTCTCCAGTTATCCCATTTTTACTCCATGTATCAAGTGGTCAACACACAAAATGAGAGGGAGAATTGTAAATAATGTACTTCCCATGTGATGCCCAGCAAACGCCAGATTTTCACAGTAAGTGGGGCTCCATATTTTCTATCTTTTACAGGCATATTAAAACAGGTCTGAACAATCATTGTGCATCCAATGAACCTACCTTTTAGAAATGCATTCCAGTCTTTGAAAGGTTTGATACATCTGCTGTGTGGTCTGGAGGGTGCACATCGTAATTTCTTCCCTGCCTCTGTGTCAGGCAGCATTCCCTAGAATTCCTTCTTTCCGGTAAATAAATCTGTGCATAAATAAGACCCTAAAAATAATTTCTCTTTGATAAATATTTCAGTGAATATTCCTGCTTGCACAAGGCTCTCTTTGGTTCCCCTGAAGCCAGATCTGGCCCACATACAGTGAAAATGGGGCTGTCTGCTCAACATGCAAAGCTCCTTATGTTCTAGTGAAACAGTAAGCATCAAGTAAAAGGAAAAGGACTTTTTCTTCCTTTGTCTTCCAGCAATGTTAGCTTAGACAGCCACCAGCACATGATCATTTACATAAGGAGGGAACTGCAGAGCTGCTGCCAACTGCCCATAGTGCCTGCCAAAAACAGATGTTAGATGTTACTGTTAGAATAATGTCTTCTTCAGCTTGACATGTGAGTGCTGCAATCTTTATTTAAAAGGAAGAGGAAAAAATATGGTTGAATTAATGAAATGAAGCACACAACATACGGTCTGGAAAAATTATAATGTAAGGGAAAGTGCTAGTTGTCCAATTGCCTAAGACTGCTAAACTCAGCTGGGTGGATTTGTCACAGAGAACTGTCCTGGTCTGTCATGTAGATGGATCTGGTGACCTAATAGGTCTGTTGTATTTTTACATTTTTACTCCCATGCCTTTACATTGATTTTTAAATAGTTTCCAAAAGGCAGTGAGTAAAACTGTAAAGCCCTATATTGACCGGGATGGTGCTAAATCCAGCACTCTTTGTTACCAAAAATCTACACGTTAAGTATCAGGCAGGCTTATCACAAAAACTGTGATTTGTGCTTGGGTTTTGCTATAATTTTGCATGAATCCTGGGGGCTCTATAAAAACACAACTGAGATAAAGCTTTTGCATTTTATCTGTGAGGTATTTTATTCATATATCTTATAGGAAAAGAAGGAACCTGTCTGCAAAGGTGAACAATATTATAATTTATTACTTTGTTTGCCTGTCTTCCTGTAAGCAGGGAACTAAACCTCTTGGTCTATAGAGCTGACAAGCTGACTTATATTGCAGTCAGCCTTATATAGTCAGCCTCTATCAAGCTGACTTATATTGCAGTCAGCCTTATATAGTCAGCCTCTATCAAGACTTATACTGATGTTGGTTCTGTGGGGTCAGTAGAACCAACGAACCCTCGTTTTTGCATTTGTATGTTGAGGTTGAGCTTTCACATGGCCTCAGCCATGCCTAACAATGGTTAGTTCACTCTTCAGCCCTTCCTTCGGTTAATAGCCACACTGTCTTTTCTTGCTAGCCAGAGGTTGTGGGAACTTAACATCCCTGAGACCTCCGTCCCTTGCCTAAATGTCATTGGAAGTGGTTAAAAAAAAGTAATAAGAAATACAGATAARTGCAGGCACACATACTGCATGATCTCACCAGCATTGTTTCTTCAGGAGAACTGGCTAAAATGGGTTAGGATCCTCAGCTTTCATGTGCTGTGATTTCATCGCAGGTCCTGTAGTAAAAGCAATTTGCACCTATGAGGTGTCTGTCCCGAGATGACTAGGAGATAAGGCAGAGTATCTCTCTCACCTGCTGCAAGAATAGCCGATACAAACTGCCTCACAGAGGATGCTCCTGCAGTTTTTAGGGCTTCAACTTGAAGCTGCTGTGCAGAAAAAGCCACCTAATTGCACAGCTGCCTGCTCTACGAGTGCGTGCAAAGTGCTGCCATCTGCTTCTGAAGATAGATAGGACAGGAAAGCATGTGAGTGCTTTGTGTCCTCTCTACCCTCCTTTTCCTCTCCTTGGCTGGGAAAGGAGGTTGTCAGGGTGTTCCCTGGGTATTAGACTCTGGTGGGCAGGTTTGGAGGAGGTGGGCTCTGCGTCCCCTTCTCCTCACACTCACCATGTCTGTGGCAAACTCTGGTGCTCCTCTGCTCCTGCAGTGAGCTGTTTTAACTGATTAACGTGGCATTTTAGGTGTGTTCCGTTACTTTTTGTGGCTTTGGTGAACAAAGTCAGCTCAGTGAAGAGTCCGATGCATACCAGAGCTTCCTCCAGAGAAGAGGAAGAGGGAATAGGTTTGCACATTTTGGTAGCACTGGTGTATTGGGTTGGCTCAGCCATCTTGCTTAAAAACACCAACAGACTGTGTTGAGATGTTACCACCACAGGAGGATTACATAGTTATTACACTTTGTGATACGGTTTCAAAACTGCAATAATCTTGGCTTTTAGTCATAAGCATCTTTAATCCCTTTCCTCTTTCAAATTACAGACTGTTTCTCCAGCCATTTGCAAAGGGACTGGGGGAGGACACAATAGGGAAATGTGTGCTGATGTAGTTCTGCAACAGTACACTGATGTGGAGCTTTAGCTGGATGCAAAATACACTCTGTTCGGCAGTAAAGCCCTTTTTCTTTGCATCCTCCTGTCTAAAGAAGTATTTACATGAAATGTCAGTCACCCTGTGGAATTATATGAGAATTAATTATCTGTGGAGAATGATTTGGCCCTATTAATTATGGGTCTCACATAAGAAAAAGAATAGGCCTAATGTGTCATACGATTTTTTTTAGCCAGTGAACTAGGAACTCATCGGCATCAAATATCAATAATGGTTTTGTTGAATACAGATTGATGACCTCTGACAAAAATTATAGGAGAAACTTGTATCATTTTGTCTTATTATAGCCTACTAAGACCTTAGTCAAGATCAGGGTCTTATTTTCTTCGGCTGTCATGCAAGGGGTTAAAGCTGATATTTATCAGATTATTGTTTGCAACCAGTCATGAATGAATAAGGCTTTAATGTATGTAGAGTCAGAAATAACTGATGTTAAAATACAATCACAAATCAAATACAGTATTTCATGGAGACAGTTAAAACATTATGTCTAATTAAGTCTTCATTTAAACGTGTGTGTAATTTTGTTGTTCAGATTTATGTACAGCCTTGTAGACTGCTCCCTGCAGTGAATCATGGTGCCTGTTTGTATCTTGCCATTTGGTAAAGGAAATCTTGAATTTTATATTTTGCAGATATAGTCAGATATAAGCAAAGTCCTAAGAAGTTTTCTGGGTTACTCAAAAGCTGTATATTTCACTGAGAAGAATGGTGTATTTATCATACTGTACTTCTAAAATTTGCTCTAAGTATTTTCCTGTCCCTGTGCTTTCTCTCTCTCTTCTCACATTGTTCAGCACCTTTTCTGAATGGCTGCAAAGCACAGTACTGGCATGGCACATTTGCTAGAATAGGATCCTTTCTAGGGGAAATAGGTTCTTGGCTGCAAGGGAAAGTCATACTTAAATACCAACAAAATAGAGATCACCACTACATATATGAATTTCTGACTGTAGCATAAATGTATGAATAAGATGAAATGGCAACCTGATTTTTTTTCTTTTGAGGGGAAAGTAAGTCCTGGAAGTTAAAGTAGAAATTGAAAGAAGGTTTGGATTTTTTTTTCCTTTTGCAAATTATGAGTAACATCTAGCCATTATCTTTCTGTGTTGCCAACAGTGTTTTGGGAAGTTGGTTGAAGTAAACCTGAAGACACCACCTCATGGTATCCAGCTGTTAAAGAACTGCACATGTGCTGAATGCACAATATAAGAACATCAYGTCAAGAACAGAGATGCTCCTCCCGCAGTAGGACCGCTTGAGATAAAGGATGATCTAGCAACAGGATAAGCTGGTTTGTAACTCCTTTTTGAAAAAWAGCAGTATGCATACATGCTACCTAGTCCAGCATATATACTCTGCTAGCAGTCTTGCCTGCATTAGGATCTTAGCGTTTGTTGTGCTATTGAGTCTAAACAATATGTCAGGCTGAGGAGAGATGATGTGAAGGAGTCTCACAGGCAGTGCCCTAAGTTTCACAAGAGTTCTGTAGAAGGGGCGTGAAAACCACAGATTCAGTAGGACAAATCCATCAACAAATGTTTTTCCTGAATTAATGCACTACTGCAGAATGATTTTCTCGGGGATAAAATTGGTGCAAGCTTAATTTTTGTTCAGATATTTTACTGATGCAATGACACACCTACTGCTGCTTGAAACAGTAAACCTGTGATAGAATTTGCTTCTGGGAAACAGTGCTATGGTAGGAGCAATTAACATTGTAAAGCAGATGATTCTCAGTTTTCAGGCAGTGATGTTGGACTGTAGGTCAAGGAAACACATTGGCACATTCATCCTTCACCCAATTCCTTTGAGGGTGGACATTTAAAATTAAAAATAAATGGCAAGAGAAGCATAAAGAGAACTCCCTACAACTGGGACCTTGTGTTTTATACTTTAGAAAAATCATTTCACCTACTAGCTTGGCTGGTGAGGTTAAGAACTGCAGTTAAATGAAACTGCCAAATGACAAACCAGTTATTTGGAAATAGAAGAGAAAGAACATTCTAAAGGAAACCCAGATGGTACAAATACTTCTCTGATATCAATTTTGTAGCAGTCTATTTGGATAGCATATAATGGGAAATGCACTGAGGGATACCCATAAAGACACTTAACTGAAGAAAAGCTCCTCCTTTGTTCTGTGTATTTTTCTTAAAAGTATTTCTGTTGCATTTAGTGTCATTTCCACAGCCCAAACTTTGCTTCTTTTTTTTGGTAATTTCTATGGAAAGGATAAATTGAAAATGTAAATTTTCACATATTTCCAAGACACAAGCCATTTCTGCATGCAGATTGGGTTCATTCATGACCATTCGTGACCAGATGCAGATACATCTACACAGAAGTGCAAAACCACAAACAAGGAAAAAAAACAACAAACAGGAAAATGATAAACAGGAAAAGCCTTCAAGAGGTTTCACTGCAAGTATTTTCCACAGCTCTGCTGGAAATGAGTGGCCCCTGCTCTGTGATACTTTCTTGGCCACCACAGATCTAGCATCAGGCTTTGGTAGGATCTGGGCTGTAGAGCTGGACGTGATTAAGGAGAAGAGAGCAAGTTAAAAAAAAGAAATCGAATACATACATACAGCCACTATTCACAGCTGGATTGTAGGTCTTTTTGCTTTGCTTATACAAGAAAAAGAAGACAAGTATAAACAAAACAGAGGCAGTTTATTCATTAATGGCAAATCATTGCCTCTGTTTCCAGAGGTAAAGAAGAGCCTTACCCCTGTGGGCACAGAAGGACAGAAGGCCAGCTCCACCATACACCACACCTCCCTATTCATCCCTCTAGAAAGCCTTTTGTGGATGGGCTGGGTACATAAGGAGGGCTAGAAATCCTGCTGTAATCCATGAACTTGTTTCCCTAATATGCATAATAAACCATATTAATTTGCCATACCCTCCCCATTAATAAATTTCCTTCTTCCTAGGGATGGGCCAGCAGTCCAGTGCAGCACAAAAGATCTTCTGAACAGTATTTTCAGGCTTCTGAAAGAAATGGGGAGGCTATGAACAAGTGCATAAATACAGAGCCTTTGCATCTATTGCTTCCTTCCACAAGTGTGTGTGTATAGGGAGGCTACAAACAAGTACAGACATACAGAGCCTTCCCATAGATTTCCTCCTTTCATGTGTGTGGCGGGGTATATGCACTCAAACCTTCTTCCCAGAGCAGGATTAGGTAGAGTTTTTAATTGTAGTGAGGACCATGTGAAAGAGCAACACTACATAGTAATTTTGAAAATTGTTTATCCGCGTGCTGTATTGATGGAGAAGTATATGATGGAAATAATTTTTAGTTCCACAGAGAAACAAGTAAGGCATTATCTCAATTCTCGCAAAAATGTTATTACCTATTCAGTTCATAGTGATTTGATACATACATGCGATCATCACATACCAAGGACTTAGATACATAGTCCTGGACATTTTTCACGTTTTTCCTTTCATCTTTCCTGACAGCTTCCCAGAGAAACAATGAATAAAGAAAATTAGAGTTATTAATAAATTCATAAAATGGGGAAAATGTCTCTCAATGAAAAATGTATCCACTTCTAATAAGCACTAGCATTTTTATTTCTTTCACTTAAATTTTAGTTTCCACTGTTATGGTAATGCTGATTTGAAAATTTAACTTCAAATACTAGAATGATTAACAATAAGGTATAAAAGACAAGGAAGACAGAAGGCAGGTCCTCACCTTCATAAACTGCTATAGTTCAGAGGCTACCGATGACATTTTATTCCCAAGAATCTGACTCAGGGTGAAGAGGAGGAGGAAGCCAAAAAAAGGAAGGCATGTACTGGTACCCTGGATACTGTCAATATATAGTTCCTGTTTAATCAAAAATACGCATTTCCTGCGTATCTTTCAAGCAAATTATACTTCAAAAGGAKACACGCAAAAGTGTGGGTCTTCAGCACTTTTTCAGGAATTGATTCAAGGAGACTTATGAACAGCTGTTTTCTATGTCTTTGTTATTTTTTCAGGTGATTAACCATTTACTTAACATCAGAACATGAATAAAACATAATCGGATACAGTATTGTACAGCGACTGACTACTCTGCCAGCTCTGAGGAATGAAAAGATCCAAAAAAGTCACAGCAAGGTATCTTATCACAACAGTACGATGCCATTTACCTTGCCACAACTTTCATTCTTTATTCAAAGAGCCATTTTTGTGAAATGAATATCACACTAGTATATCAGGATCTCAGTCTGCAATTGCTCTGAGGCTATCTGCACTTACATTCAAAGGGGTGTTCATTTCTCTCTCTAATTTTCCCTGGAAAGGAAAGGTGTCTTCCTTCCCTCTCCCTTCCTCCTTCTTCCAAAGACAGTCTTAGGATTTGTCAGAGCTTCCTAAAGGCACAAGATACCCTTGATCCTGGTAAACTCAGCAATAAATGAATGTGCTTGGATCTTGTGAAGAGGTGACTTGAATTTGTATGTTTAGTTCCACCTGCAGGGCCCAGAGGAATTGTGCATGGTTGTAAGATCACACACTGCATGCATTTGCACTAGGGTGATGTTGATATTTACAGAAGCATCAAAGTTCACAGCTGTCTGTCCTTTTATAGGTAATCAATAAATCATACGTCAGCTCTGGTGATTGTACATGTCAAGTAACAAGTCATCAACATCTAAGCTATTAAAGATGGTGCACTATTTTTGTGTCGGTTCAAGAGCTGTAACTCTGTTCTCACTAAAAGAAGAAAACAGTGGGGGGAAAAAAAAGAAACTCCATATACGAACCATCACTTGCTGCCATTTCTGGCTCTGGTCAGGAAATGCAGAAATGTTTATGAATAAGGAGAGAGAGCCCTCCCCAGTAAAAAAAAAAATCTGCGTAATCTCTAAACTGCCCTACTTGTCACCAGCTGACAGATCTGAAAAATGAAAACCTCTTCTGACATTTACTGATCTTAGTCTACCAGATGGTGTATGGCACTTCCAGACCAATGTGATGGGGAAGATAGGAACTGATGGAAAGCAAAGCAGATTGTAATTGTAAGCATCCTCTTTTGCAATTCTGACCATTTGCCACTTCATAAATTAATCAATCTGATTTCCGATGTATAGTTATAATTCTACTGAAAATCAGACTAGGATAAATGGATCCTGTTCTGCATCCCAGATGAAAAAAAAGATTAGAGAAAATAAACAGAATTCTGGGAGACTCTGGCATCAGCTCTTTACTTCCGCTGGCTCCCTTCTGACACAAAGGTATTTATGGTCCAAATTAGTGTTAATGTTTTGCAGGGTTTAATTGCGATAAACAGCTAAAAGTGCAAAATGTTACAATTCTATTTCCCAGTCTATAATTTTCTGCAGCAGTAGACGTGCATTAGTGCTGGCTTTGACTTCTCTTCTGCTAAATAAGGGCATGTTTTAATGCATTTCTGAATCTGCTGTACGTCGTTCTTCTGGGGTAGTTCATTGACTTATTTCCAACTAATATAACACGGGCAAATGCTGATGATCTGAAATCCGGAATCGTACATAACATCTAGGAGCTTCCCTCAAGATGGCACTACTGAACTGCTTCACATACCTCTGAACCCTTATGTAATCTTGTTTATACAGCATCGGGGTCATTTTAAAGCTAAGATCACACGATGCTAATTTGGCCAATGATTTTCATTTCCATTTTGGCAAAATGCCTTCTTTATGTCTATGCATAGACATTTAAATGCAATATTTTTGTGCAGGCTCTGCCAACAGTCTTATAGTCAGGGAACACTCGTTAAAAAATAGCCAGGATTATACTTTTCGATTTGCCTTAGAAACCACGAACCCCTCTGAAATCTGCTACACAGATTTGTGTACATCAGATTTACAGGCCTCTTTTTCAGAGACTCTGGATCTTTGCCCTAACATGTGAATTGAAAAGGATGATACAAAGTAAGGGGGAGAATGGGAAAAATTTATTTTTTCGTTACTGTGAACAGAAAGAGCCCCGGCACGCAGCTATCTATCTCCACTCCTAAGCAGGAAAACTCTTGCCTTTCTACCATCCTACTAGAGCCTCCTGAAACAGTGTGTAGAAATCAGAGGACCTACAGTATCTAGAGGTGAAAGGTCTGGAGCGATGTCATTACTTCTTCTCTCATCTCAAGCTTTGCAAGAAATACACCCTAAACTTCCTACATGCTGTCCTGACCTTTGCACACACACACAGCCTTCCAGACTGGGAGCTTCGTTACAAAGAAAATCTGGACTATGATCAGTAGAGGCAATCCTTAGAAAACAAATGCTTTTTTTCATCTTTCCTTTTCTGTCTTTCCACAGTTCTTCTCAAAATCCCTCTCTCTGAAAGGGCAGCTCTCTTGAATAATATTGTAACGAAATATTTTTCTGTCAAGAATTCTATAGAGAATTTCTACATAGTTTGGGATAAGACATCGAGGAAAACCTTGCTGATCTATATCGATGAACTGTAGGAAGAAACTGAGATAATATCATTTGCATTAGCAATCACCTTATAAACCACTGGAAAGAATCTGGTTATACTTCATTCAAGTGTTGTAGGAGATTAAATGAAATTATCCTCATCGCAGGACTAAAGAACCTTGCTATTCTATGCTAAAACTATGCTATGCCTTGAGTAACTGATTCATCATAGCAAAACCTCATCTGTGTACCTATGAATAATGTGAAATGACCTGAACAATACAGAACTAGGAAAAAGCTTTTACACTGTGAAAGATGTGCATCATAAGCACAGACTCTGTTCAAAATATCTAACGTTTTGTAACTTTTAAATGTCTCCTCCATGTTTTAAGGGTAGTTGAAATCCTAGATTTTTATGCTTAAGAAAGCTGATTAGATTTTTTTTTTTTGAAGCTGCAGCAATCTGCAAGAAATGAATAGACTTGTGTGAGACCTCCCTGTTATGTGGCACTGACACAGCTCAGTCTATGCTTAGCACAGAATTTGTTCCATTCATATGAGACTTCTGGGATCAGGCCCTGTGGGACCAAAAGCTGGTCTGCTTTTTTCTTGCAATTCTGTCAGYTGGTTTGATAAGGTACATCACCTCTCCCTCAAAAATGTTGCCCTCCCACAGCTGCAATTACAGAGATCTCAAATTACTATGAAAGGAGCTTCACGACTGTATGTGATGTTGCAACAAGAGATGGCCAAAACTGTTCACTGCAGGTGAACAGGCCAATTTTACCTAGCATACCCTGAGCTGAAATGGCTGACTTAAATAAAGGTTCCTTAGACAACCCTGGATATATTTGCAAATGGTGTCATGCTGAAAAACAATAATTTAGCATGAGCTCTGACAAAACAGTTGAAGGAGGTAATACGAAGACGGCATGTGGGACCTGTGCCTTGAACAATGATACCTGAGGGAATCCATGGCAAGGGACTGCTACCCAGGATGCTGGTGGGTTAAGTGCGATACTCACGGAGAATTACTGATTATTACTTCAAATCCCCAAATTAATATTGTGGTTTTCTCTCTCCACATAATAAAAAGTTGTATTTTCAGAATCAAATCAAGTATTTGTGAACAAGTGGGTATTGTCCATTGTATGTTCAACAGAAAGGTTTATTGGTACATCTAACCAGCTTTTGGAGGATGGGGGGAGACAGGCATATTGAGCTGTACTTGCTTTATAACAAAAGCCCAGACTCTAATCACAATGTTAAAAATACACATTGTAATTCCTGGGGGTTTTTTCGGTAAAGGAAGTTACCTGACGAAATCCTTTTGTCTTCTTCCTTGTGTGGAAAATTCAGTATTTCTGAGCAATAGTGGTAAGAAACACTATGATTAAAAGGTACAGCTGAAGTCAGTAAAAGCTTGCAGTTTATTCAACAGCACCAGCGGTTCACTCCTGAACTCTTGGAAGCTGCTGAGATGACAAAAACAAAGCAAAGTAAAATCATTGCCACTTGCTGAATGCAATGAGCAGGCTTAAAATAAACAGTACCCTGTTGTTTACTGGGCCTTAATCCCGAAAGCACATATGCATGTGCTGCGCTTCACAACCATGGACCTTCTGACTGATTTATGTAAGACAACTTTGTGGAAATGTTTTCAGAAGTAAGACCCTACATCTACTATGGATGAGCTGCAGGACCTACTTTGCTGATTAGCTGGTCCGTGGTGCAGAGTGGTAGAATCCGTCCCATTATTATTGACTGCTTATGTTACTGGTGTGCTCACAGTGTCCTAAATGCTGGCCTTAGAAGGCACAGCCCCTCCTACAAAGTGTAATGGTCTGAAAAGGTATGAAACAAGGGATGAAGGGTAAGGGAGGAAGGCAGATGAAACATGAAAATAAAGCTAGACATGCTTCCAGTCTTCCAATACCTGCTGTTCCTTTTGCTCTGGCAAACTAGGGAAACTATTGCAGAACATTTCTGACTGTATGAACAAATAACAATTTCAAGGCATGCAAGAAGAGACTCAGAACCTCAGCTAAAAAAATTACTTTCTGAAGGCATCATTATTATCTTAGAAAGAATAACAAAATTTTCACTCCCACTGATCTGTAGCTATTATACTTCTCTCCTTTTTTTCAKGTTTTCTACCCTTCCTCTTCCCACTCCTTAGACTTCATTGCATGGCTATGATTTAGTAGCTTACTGAATGGTTCCTCTACTACCCATGTGTTTGGTAAATATTATCTAAAATTATTCCCAGATTTAAGGACAACAAGAAGTAGAAACACGGAGAAAAAAATAAAGTCTGAGTAAATCTTTGCATCTCAGCCATCTCAGGCCCATGAGTACAGCCTCTAAAAATGACCCACTCAATATATTGAACAGTTCCTTTTACTTATATAATAGATGCCAGTGAAAGGTGCAAGAAAGTGAACTCTAATTGCTAAATCTTTCATATCCATGCATGGATGGAATGCCTCTACTTTCATACTCTGCAGCAGAGCAACACGAAGTAACATAGTAGGAATTTCCAGTGAATGAATGGACTTACAAGAATGGATGTGGGCAACTAATAGATGTATGATATGTCAGTTTGGTTCTGATGAGAAAGCAATATTCACATGTCCAAGCAGAAGTGAGAAAGGAGCCACTAAGCTAGGCTTTCACAGAGAAGCAGCTACACTGCTAGATGGAATCTAATCAATGCAAGCCTGCTTACAGGAAGGTTGGCATCAAAACACAACAGCTGAAGTGTAGCAGATGGCTAGATCTGAAGGAGATGTAAACAGAGGCTGAATAACTAAGCATTGCATTCTGCAGATGTCAAAGTTTCCAGGCTGTAAAAAGTTTAGTCTAAGCGCTCTCCTGAAAGCTCTTTTTGTTTTTGGCTACCTAAGCCCCGAACTCTACCCACACTCTCTCCACATGATATCTTAAAGGCATCTGAATTGTCTGGTTTCCCAGCATGTGGCTGATGAGGAGTTGTCCCTGAAAGGCCATAAAACGCAGAGGATTATCGTTTCCCTGCTCCTTGTACGTGGATCCTGCTGGTACTGGGTGCTCTAGGGATTTCATTCTCAGTAGCAAGGAGATATTGTAAAGGTGTGGAGAACACTGACATCAATATGGTTAAAGGATAGAGAAGCACAAGGACGGAGTGGTTAATTCCAATTTCCTGCAGATCGGGGAAGTAACAGAAGTCTCTTAATACCTTTCTCCTTCCTCACACATTTCCAGCTTGTTTATAGGGCCTGTGTATGAGGAAGGAGGTCTATAGCTAGAGAATGGCAGAAAACCAGAAAGCAAGGCTGTGTGCAGGAGTCAATTGTCCAGAAGGCAAATAGATTTCTGTGTAGTCCTCCAAAGAAGTAAACAGACTTGAAAGCCATATGAGTCAACCCTGATCTGTTCCGTGCATTTTCTGCTGCCTACTTCTTTTGTCATCTTCTCCCACTTGTGACTTGCACTTCTTTTCATATCACACCTCTACTTAGAACAGGCCACTACTTTGCAGCTTACAAGCACCATTCATCTCTTTCAATCTTCCCTTAAAACACTCTACCATTGAAAAGAAAAATTGTGAGATCTCTTCACCAACAATAACTGGCCTGTGCATCACATTCTGCTAGCGAGACAGTGAGTTGTTCATTCTGAATGTGCTCTGTAAAGGGTATGTGCATACTTGATGCTGTATACACAGCAATATCTTCCAAAGTGGAGTAGTTCAAACTGTTAGGGCAGATGTTTTGACTAGTCTTCAAGGAAAGGACAGCAAATGGCAGGGCAGAGGGGAATAATAGCTCATATGCTGAGCCACTACCTGGAAACTGATACTAAGAAAGATCTATAGGGAGAACGTCGCTTCCCAGCTTATGAGTAGTGGAGAATGAAGTTCAATGGAAGAAATACTGTGAGAAAATTAACTCAAATTTAAAAGATTATTTTTAGTCCCTTGCTCTCATCTTTAGTTAATTGCAATTGTTCTTGATGGGTAGGTATATCGTAAAGGATTTTTTGCCTCATTTCTACCTTGCTTTGCAGGAATTCCAACTTTATGCCCTCTTAACTTTGGGCTGCTGCCAGCAATGCAGTTTAATTAGCCTAATATGCCTGTCTCAAATCATCAGCAATGCCATGCTATTGTTGACTTTGTGAAAGGTCATCAAACAACACCCTACAGTTGTCTCTTCAGTTCCTGCTCAACAGGAATCCTTCTCACCTCTGAAACAAGGATTTTTAGGTCTTCCTTTGGACTCTCTTGTCCTTCTCCATGGCATAAAGATGAAGTGTATTGAAGTTACAATTGGATGCCCCCTGAAACTGACTGAATAAAGGATAATTTTAATAGTGACTTCAGCTGGTATAGATGATCTCAAACCATGCTATAAGGATATTTATGGTACCGAAAGAGATAGGCTTTACTGAAAGAACAAAAAATGACCATGCTTCAGCTAGCATTCAGCTTGCAGTATTAGAGTGATTTGTTTCGCTTTGGCAATAAAGCTTTAGGTAATCAAATTCAATCTGGGACAGAATGTCATGGTAGAAAGCTACCATGAATGACATTGGCCAGTTCGATGACTTTGCTGATGAAATTACTATTAAAGCTGACAATTCAGCTCTGGCATGTGGAAAACACTATGTTGTAGTCTGGGCCACAGACCACATGGGGAAAGGAAAGTCTACATCCCTGAAAGTGTAATTGTATAGTGTATGCATAGACTATGGGTTCATGTCAACTATGGTTTTAAATTCAGATCCACATGTAAACATTGCCAGTTGTAAAGGTCTTTCTTCCAACTGTCTAAGTATTTTTAAATGCTAAAGGTGATCAGAAGTAAAATTCAGATCCAAATTGAAATTAACGCTTTTCAGTAAAACGTGTGTGTGTGTGTGTGTGTGTTTTCAAAATGAGTCCAAGTTCACGTTCATCTCTAGCTAAATACCCTACCTTCTCTTCTTGAAAGGAGGAAGATTAATGAATTATATAATTAAAGAATTAATAGAGTTAAACAGAGAAAGCCAATGACTGTGATTGTCTTTGAAGTTCTGGCTGTTTTCAGGCAACATGCTTGAAGCCTCTGGTCACTGACAAACCCAGTACCTTATCCTGAGTAATCCATTTCACCTCTCTTTCCCCAAACATACCACGTGACTTTCTCACTACCCAGAAAGCCCAGGCGCTACACTGATGGACATCAGCAGATTTGAGAGATTAGTTTCTCGGACATCTCTGGGCCTAGTTTTGTCCTTTTGTACTCACTAACTCCTTGCTTCTCTAACTATGCCTTCCACTGCACGCCTTTCATTGCAAGCTTTCTGTGGCTTCTGGCTATGAATGAACACTTCGGTCTTTTGGTGCAAATTCAGTCTTTCTCAACTCCAAGGCACTCACCTAGGAGTGTTGCTCTATGAGGTGCCGCACGCTCTTGGCTGAGGCCTGGCGCAGGAGAGATGCTGTGCATGAACGCTACCCATGTGAACTCTGCTTTTGTAGGAGTTCACCTCTGTAGACACGGGCCAAAATTCCCCTTCCTTCTGCTGCTATGGGGTGAGTTCAGCACCAGCCGATTGCTATGCTTTTCCTTAGGGAGGGCGGTATTTCAGGCAGTGCTTGCTATAGATATATATTTATGTACATATGGATATCTATTTATGTACATAMACATCTGTATGTATATGTAGAAATATATGTTACAGCTTGTTCAGATTCTTTTGGGGTAAATGCTGCTAACGTACTGTTTTCTAAGCTTCAAGTGTGGCTATTTGCCATGTGCAAGGAAAATGTAATGACTTTGTTTAATAAAACAAGGAAGAATTTCCAAGCTGGTCCAAAAAAATCTAGGATCTGACCCTGGTCAATATCAGATGCTTCAGAGAAAAATGTTAGGGATGCTACGGTACCTATTTCTGGAATAAACTCATTAATTATACAGAATAAACCAAATGTAGCTGCCACAGTTAGTGAGTGAATATTAACCATGCATTGTAAGAACACAAAACATGAGTGGCGTCAGCTGTTACCACCCTGAGTGATGTATGGAGTTTGAGGAGGTCAACACAGTCTCCAGCTCACTCCAAACTTTGCTTCTGCTTCTCATACGGGCGTACCATTTGCCTCAGTACGGCAGCAGGGACTGTACATCCCTGTCACTAATTAAACTGCAGGGTTGTTTGTCTCTGTGTGGTCATGGTATAGCTAGCTGTTTATAACTGAAGCGTTCACATATATTCTCATAAATCTCGTTCTGCTGGTCGCTTACCCAATTCTCTGTGGTGTTGCTCAAACACTCCAGTTACAGCCTTTGCTTTCAGTTTCTGAAACTCTGCAGCAGGGAAGTTTCTATACACTGACAACCAGATACCAGTATGTACAGTGTATAATGAACTCCAAAACATCCATGAGCTTATCTTCTGTTGGGCAGCTTTGTTTTAATATCCCTTGAATTAAAAATGGTGGTACGAGGCTTAGCTCAGAAAATGGGGTTTCCTTCCCAGAGGCTCAGAAATGCCCTGGAGTCATGCCTTTTCCCCGGTGGTTCATGTGAGTCTGTGGGACCTTCTATGAGCTTACAGTTCCACACCAGAGAGTGGGCTGTGCCGACCAAGCTTCAGTCTCTGACTGCTCGTCAGACATGTCACTGGGCCTAAATGCCGCTCAAAAGTGAATTGGCGAGTGTCTGCCAGGGATCCGCTCATGACGGCTAACTTCCTTGATTTTACACTGCCCACGGTTATAGTTCGTCATAACATAACCATACCATCAGCTAGTCAGAAAGGCAGCTCAAAGACGAAGTGTGGGGTCCGTCCAAGGGGGTGGTGAGGCGTGACTGCAAACCTGCTTCGCTGGACTCTTCCCCCTTCCCACACCTCCCGCACCTTCAGGGAGGGAAGGATAGAGGGGAGATAACCCAGACAGGTCCCTTTGATTTCCCTTAGGTCTGAAGTCACTCTCCCGATGAGTATCTCCGAGCACGTGCCCTGAAGAGACAATACCGTCGCAGCCATTGTGTTTTGGGTTATATAATGCTGAGTTGCACAGTTTTCACCGCGCACGCTTCTCCCAGGGGCTGCCAGAGGAGAAAACAAACCAGCCGCTCTGCACGTTGCTCCTGCACCTAGGCACTCAGGCATCCGGCGCTGCTGAACGCACGCCATGCTAGGAAAGCACCTCTCAACTCTTTAGAATTAATATTTTTGAATGAGTAACTATGAACAATAACTTATTTTTACTGAAGAAATAAAAAAAGCCAAATTAAAAGCGTGTGTCTGATTTAAAGAACAAAACCCCACAAAACCTGAAAAGCGTCTTAGTGAGGTCTATTTAAATGTTTGGAGGCAATTCTGAGGCAAGTGTCTAAATTTAGTCAAGTGATTCAAGAGTTACATTAGCCTACATGATACCAGCACTAACTTGTCTGGCAGACAGCCAAAGCTGCAGGGCCAGATTGTGAGCTGCTGGAAGGAAGACTTACTCGTCTTAAGGAAAGCGATGCTAGTTGCTTTTATTCTTTTACATGTATATTATATGACTAAAATATGTGGAGAAAGAACGTAGCAAATAACTAATACCAAATGCTCTTAATGTCTGACTCACTGACATCCAAGTATTTTAAATGCTCCGCAAACACCGGTGGGTTTAGTTGCAAACTTCATGTAAGGCAAGTAGGATGCTTGTACAAATAAGTACTCTGTAGCACAGCAAAATTAAAAGACTTGTCCAGTATTTCTGAATAAGTGAATGTATGTTCTTTGAAACAGTGGAAGGGTATTTCAAGACCTTAAGTTTATTAGAAGTTAAGTTAAAGATGTCTCTAGAAAGATTTAGTCACAGTGGAGACTTCCTAAGTGACAGTTCATTTATGCCTTCCTTCTGACCTATTCTTCCTCCTTATAAATGAGTATCTTGCACGGAATTGTGGCCTGCCAAAATAGCTCTTTCTGATCAACAAAACACTCCTGAAATTTGCAAGGCTTTTTGAAMTCTTCCTCCATTCATCTCAACTGTAATCAGATTTTTCAGCCTTTCTGAGACACTGGAAACCTCAGCACGAATGTTAGGTCTAGTCCTGAATCAACAAATCCTTTCAAAAGCAGGCAGAAAAGATTTTCCTTGTCACAACCCTAGTCTTTTTGGTGAGATACATCAGGAGTATCAGTGCCGTGAAATGGCTGCACCAGTCCTTCTTCTGGCATTTCTGTAAAGGTGTGAGTGGTGCTGGGCAGACCTGGAGGTGTGGCAGAGCCGTCTCCCAGGCTCTGGAGTGACTTAAGTGCAGAGTGGGCTTTGTGGCAGGCCACTGTGCCCACTGTTATACCAACCCAGTTAYCTGCGAGACAAGCCATTAGCATTTCTAATTCCAGGACACTTTATCCAGACCCTAGATACCTTACCCTATTACGTTATTAATTTCTGTCCCAGCTTTGGACACTTTCACATACCAGAGACTACACTGTTTTTTATTTGCTTTATTAAAAGTGCAGATGAAAATCAGTTAGAGCTGCACTACTGGCAGCAAATGAATTTCACTTAGAAGCTATTAGAGTTACCAACCCCAAATTATCCTCATCCCAGCTGGAGTGGTGCCTCAGTCAGCAATTCACCTTTTAAAGTGTTCTTTGTGTGAATAAGTCAGAGAAAAAAAAAACTAATTGGCCTTTGTTGTAATTTTTATTGGTGCATTTCCAGCGGATCTTTTTGCTTAACATTACAACAGAGTAACTCAGAAGCTCTGTGTAAATCAAAGTAACCACTTGGATTAACATCACTGCCATGGAAAATGGAGATAAACCCTCAGGGTGGAGATTCAGACCTTGGCTCATGCAGAATCTGATACAAACACTGAGAAAAGATGGTGTCTTTCCTAAATTTTTGACGGGTTTTCAACTTGGACTAGGGCAGCTGTGGCCACATCTCTGGTGTGGGATTCTGGATGCCTTGGTCCAGAAGAGCACTGGTGAGTGCTGTGAGATACCCCAAGCATGTGAACAGCAGTCCAGAAACACCTCATACTCCTCATTCTGCTGGGATGTTTTCCCCATTGCTCCAGGGCTACCTGTTCCTGCTGTTCTTCGTGCACAGCTGAGTTATCCAGAGTCTGCACAAACCCTACTCTGGACTGATCATGAAGGCTCTTTGTGTAGGGAACGCCATTTGGGTCTGAGGAACCTAAGAAATGCCGGCCTGAGCCACCAGCAGTGCAGAAGGCAGCTCCATTCCTCCCTCTTCTGCATGGGTATGGTGCGGCGTAGATCTTGGTTCCCTATGGTGCTCACTGGTGCTAGCTGCAGAAAATGTGGAGGGGCTTAAATTTCCAGTGAGTGCTCAGCGTACTCAGCACTTTAGGAGCTGTTAGAAATTTGAAGGTTCAGTCGCTAATACAGGACTTTCAGGCACATGCTCTTTTTTTGCTTGCAAAGGTGAGAATAATTTAAAGAGCAAGAAGTGCAAAAGGGAGGAGGTTGAGATTCAGGGACGCCTTATACCACAGCCTGCTGGAAGCCATGCTCTACCCACATCAGACTGAAAGGCTTCAGAGGTGCTTGGAGCTTGCAGGATCTGTGTCAYGCTGAGATAGGGAATAGGTACAGGAAATACCACATCACTCTTTTTATTACTTGCATGACTTCAGTGCCAAAACATCTCATTCACAGAATAGTTGCAGAAGGAACAAAAAGGGGGCCAAAAGGCCTGGTAGCTTGCATTTAACTGAGCAACCAACTAATAAGTCTGCTTTCTTTGGAAGGGACCATGTATTCCTGGCAAGTCTCTCCACACTCCGGGTGAAGGAGACCATCAGTAGCTCTGCTCTGTGCAGCAGTGATAGGAGAGGGGCTTGAAATATGGAAGTGCATCTGTCTCAGCTGTCCAAGAAAAATCACCCTTCAGGGAGATTTAGCGTATGAGACTCTGAACAAATATAGTCAGAGTTTGGGAGCAGATTTTCATTTCCCTGGAATGTGGTCATTTCAATATCATTTTATTCCTTTGTTAAATGTGTTATGCTCTGTTCAGTTGTTCCTTGTGTTTTTCAGTTTAGATCAGTTCTTACAATGAGGTTATTCTCAAAATGATGGCATTATGTGACCCATGGCTACTAATTTCCATATCTAATTATTCAGTTTGCAACTAAATAAATGGGCTTTCTTTCTGCATAATCTTATCCTATAAATTTCAAAATAATCAGCATTCATGGCCTGTCTGATCTTTGGAGCCCTTTGAGCTACAGCAGTTAAGATATACCAACTTCTGACACGCCAGAGCGCCACGTAGCTAACATCTAATTTATCTGCTTTTGACTCCTCAGCCCAACTGTGTGTTTACAGTTTTGAGAGGAGACACTCTTTGGAACAATCTCAAAGTCATCCTTGTGACATCCTAGCAACCCATTTTAACCACTCCACCACTGTACTCCTATGTTTTCCTGTTATCACTTAGCTTAATGTGGCATTTTAAAACCATGGTTTGCTTATATACCAATACATTTTTATGAAATATTATTTTGCGAAATGCCAAAGCCACGTGGTTGGCAAGAACCTGAAACTGAGATGCTTATTTAGGTACTTAGCTTTGGGTATTGGCATTTGTCTTAATATGTAGAGCTTTTGATGCCTTGACAGCAATCCTTCTCTCCATATAATGAATTCAAAGAGCAGAGAGAGCAGCCCTGACCTTACTCTTATTAAAGCCCTGTTTTAAAAGTATTACCTTTATTTTTCTGTCACCTGTGACAGGATTGCATGTTAGCCTGCCTAAATATTGATATTAGGAGGAGAGAACAGGAGATGCTGGGTACTTTCAGCTCCTTTTCATCCTTTCACCTATCCCAAAACTACTCTGACTTTGTGAAAGAAGGAGTGGATGTCTGTCTTCTGTAGCACTTCTGAATGGCTGCTTTACTCCAAGGTGCAGTATAACAGGTCAGGTAGATGATGTAAGGAGGTTTTGCACTGCAGAGAGTATAAATTGCAAGCGTTGGAACTCCTCCTTTTATGCAAAGATGGGCAGGAACCAAAATCATAAGAGCAACACGGTTTCATCCTAATTTCATTAGCATGTACCTCTTCTGGCTCCGCAAGATTCCATTCTCCTGAATAGTGTTTGCTATCATTGGAAAGGGGTTACTGCTGGAATCAGCTTTGTCTCTTGAAAAACCCACACATTTCAAGTGTAAGAGTTTGGATTTTTTTCAGAATCGCTGGGGAAGTTACTAGTAGCACAAGATTTTAGGGAATTCCTGTTTTTCTTACAACAGAGAGGGGATCTATCAGTCCTCTCCTCCCAGGTCAGGACCATTCCTTGAGCGCATGAAGGCCTTGACCAATAACAGCTAGCGCTAACGCTTCCCGAGGTGTCTGGTTAGGGACAGGGTCTCACTGGGCTTCCTGTGTTGACTCACGGAGAAAGATAGGCACCTTTAGAAAATGCGYTGGACCTTAGGTGGACTCAGTCCATCACTCATGACTAACCCTGTGCAGACACGAGGGTTACTACTTGCTCTCTTGATTGACTCAAACATTTGCCTACAGCTAGGTGAGATGAATCCAGACCTAAGACATTATTCAGTTACAAAACATATAAACTCAGCCCGGATCTCAAACTCAAGATCTTTCCAACTCTTGTCCTGGCAGTGACAACAGAGACTCTGTTAAATCGTTCTTCAGCTGCGCCTGTGCATGGGTGGTTTCGGTCTTTGGTGAGACCATTATAAATCCACTGACTCTACTGTCTAAATGAGGTTGCAGAAACATAACCGTGTGTGTATATATATATATGTTATATATAGTATAAGTAATAGAAACATAATAGTAATCCTCTTGGCGATACATGAGACAAAGGAGAACCCAATTCATTTCTCTCCTAATTGTGGCAGTTTTGCAGAGGTGCATAAAAGTAACAAGTGGTTACTTTTGTAATGAAATGAAGTGTTTGTGATACAGAAGGCACAAAGGAATAGGTCTGTCCCCAAAACCAGTAGCAGTCTTACAAAATAAGTTTCATAACAGAGTTGCTCTTTGTTAGTAGTCCAGTAGAAAATAATTTTTTGGGGCACACTGTTTCACTTAACTTTCTGAGGCCAGCTGAGTTGGATTGTACTTGCCATTATGTGGGACAAGATGCATACAATTAAGTGACGGGGAACGAAAATAAAATTTGTTTTGTTTCCTTCTGATGTGCTAATTTTTATATGAAAGGCTTCCAGTTTGGCGCTTAGTATATTTCCACAGTCTGCACATCTGTATTTGAAAGAGTAACTGGAATGATGACATCCTGTTGTACCTAAAATAGACTGGACTACCAAGGGGAGGTGTCATGAAATGACATTTAGTAAAAACTGTTCACTTTTCCACAGCCCTGTTCCCTGCCGTGTCCTTCATGCCAGTTATTGATCAGATCTTCACTCGATGTAAAAAGCCTCTCTTTGAGCCCATGCTTTAAATGTAATAATAAAGTAGGTCATTGATTAACTGGAAGTATGACAGACAGCTCCTCCAGTCAGGTCCTGAGGTACTGTAAATCTTGAGGGAGGAGAGCAAGTGATGAATCAGTGGTGTGAAAAGAAATAAAGCCCACAGGTTTTTGTCTTTTGGGAGGACTTCTCTCAGCAGCACAGTTAGTAGCATTACCCTCAGCAAGTCGACGGCTATGCAAATTTACAAGAGAAGCTTTTTGGATTTCAAAAAAAAACAAAAAGAAGAAACAAACGTATAAGATGAAATTCACTTACCCAACTGCAGTACCTAGGGAATTTTTTACTTTGCAGGCAACTAACTTATATGGGCTACTCCTACTCATTGTTCTCTACATTTAGATATAATATATATAATTAAGCACTGTATAATTAAGCAGTTTTACATGCATTGGTTTCCACTGCACTGTCTTCTGGCAGCACTTCCTTGAGAGCCCTTATCCCCAGGTCCGCTCCACGGCTGCCCACTCCATCCTGGCCTCGAAGCAAAGCAGCTGTCAGCAGGAGAGCATGCACATCGGCATGCTCCGGGGAAGCCTCAGGGTTGCTCAGCCCCAGCAGCGCTGTGCAGGACAGTCCTGCAAGCAGTTCTGCCATCCTACGCACCTCGTTGTCCCAATCTACCCATTGCCCACAAGCAGCACAAGCATCCTCTTACTCCGTTTTCCTGTGCCCTCGCACTTTCTGCACAACAGTTGCAGCACACACAAGCCTTTCATTAACTGGTTTGCACCATTAGTAACATCTAAGGAAGGATGGTGCTTATACCACAGAGCAATTCCATGTCAGACTCTCGCTGGGAAAAGACCAGAGATGTGGCTTTGACAGTATTCCCTCTTCCCCTGCCCCCACTGGATTTTTTTGCTCCAAAATTGCTCACCGTGTGCCATGACTGGCGTTGCTAGATGTCAGATCTGCTCATCAAGCAGTTCAGAGAGCAGAAAAATGTTGGCTCAGCACTATGCACTGTGACACCCAGCAGCTTTTACACACTCGTATTGGACACGTTTTTTTCCTAAGCATGTAAAATCTGCAGTTTCTACCACTGCCTCCTCACTGCCTCCCACTTTCCCACCCAGTAAAAGCTAGCTCAGCCACTTGCATAATTTTTTTTTTCAGACACTAGCACTGCCCACAATTAGTCTACATAAACATATTGGTGTGCAAAAAGAGAAGATGAAACAACTGGCATTTATTTAGCTATTTTTTATTTACAGCTATGCTCTACGGACCTCATCATCATCCACGCATCTTTAGCCTTTCTGCCTCTCATGTCCATGTTCCCAGTGCCCTGCCAACTCCAGCCCTCCACTCTCTCTGCCTGTAGCTGCAGTAGCCTGAGCTAAGTGGTGGCTACTTTCATAGGTTTATGGGGGAAAACTATGCATGTGAATTAACTCAGGTAGCATTGGCTAGTTTTAAGTCAAAGCTATAATGTTTATTTTTTATCAGAATTACACAAAGATATGTATATACATACAGTCCACAAATATACATATAGACCCGTAAAATACTGTCAGATTCCCCACTGCCCTGCATTTTGTATAGTCATTATATTTGTGCAAAAAAACTTGAAGTGATATTAAATATTGCCAAAGTATAAGGGTCACTGTCAATGAACAAGCTTAGTTTGATTTTGTCATGCTTCATTTTTACTTTCAGAAATTTTATTTGACTGTTTATCAAACGAGTAGGAAAATTAAAGGATGCTGAAAAATAATTTAACGTATTTGTGTGTGTTAAAACAGCTATTTTACATAACAAATTAATTAATGAAAAACTTCAGTCTAGACTTTTTCTCCAGAGCTTGCTTCCTTCATTCCTTCCTTTCCCTCCTTCGTTCATTCACTCTCCCACTTTCTCTCTTTTTTTATCTGAAACATCAACACTTGTACCTGATCTTGACATCCAATTTATCAAAGCCAGAAAATGTAGCAGTAGGTCTGCATGGCAGAGCTGAATGTTTGATACTATCAGCRACTCTTAGCTAGCGATTACCTAAATGCTACAGGCATGAAAATGATGCTCTAAATTACATTAAATGAACCAGCATACTGGAAAATGACCAAGATTACTCAGCAGTTTCATCTTAGGAAATCCTCCTGTTGCTAGAATAGAAAAAGCCTTTACTAGTCCCTTTCCAGCAAGGACACAGAATACAAGGATGCAGAATGACGACATATTTCCTTAGCTGAATTGATCTACTGTCTATTTAGACAGACAGTGATATCATAAGTGCATTCAGGATTGACTTAAATCAGAAAATTGGCACTATGTAAAATACTACAGAGGCTATGCAGAATTTTAAGAATAAGCGTCCCAAACCCTTGGAGTAAGCCCACCTGAAGACTTACGATATCATCATGTTACCCAGTCATAGGGGCTGGAATTTCCTCATTCAGAGTCCTACATGAGGTCTCAAGTGGACTGAGGTACCGAAATGCTTTTTTGGATACCCATTCAATGGCTGCGTAGCTGAAGTGAGGAGCAGCCCCAACCCCAAGATATACCAAAGACCTGGACATGAACCCATCCCACAGTGTCAGGCAGCCTGAACGGGAGCGAGCAGAAACTGCCAGAGCACTCCGGAACCTCCAGCTTCCACTACCCAGGCAGGTGAGAAGCTGAATAGGGACTGKGGCTCTTTCAGGTGGCAGAGGAATTTGCTTTTAAATGCACCTGAAAGCATTTAAGGGAGGAAAGGAGGTAAATACACCTGTGGTTTTCCCTCTTGTAGGCCTACTCACTGGATTACTCACAAGGTCTCTATCTCTGTAGGTCTGACTGGAAGTTTTTAGTTGTGAGTCTGTGAACTTCAGTTTTGAGGTTTCTTCTGGGAGGACTTGTGGCAAAAGAAAAAGAAATTCCATGCACCTCCTCCAGGCTCTGATGGCCTCTGTTGGAAGAGGGATCCTCCCTCAAAGGTAACTCAAGAATTATTTTCACTATATCATCTGCTGCAGCCAGATATTAAATCGTCTTTGACAAATCCTTTGTTCTGTACCTGTTGTATGGTTACCAGAGTGGATTTCCCCTACTTATAGCAAGATTGGAAATAAACTTCCCTAGAATTACAGAAAATGTGAAATTCAGTAGCTGATAAAAAGCATAAGGAAATGGGGAATTTGCCTCATTTTTGATAACCTAAATTAGTGTTCATCAACCCACTTTAATTGTAGGAATGCTGAAGAAAGAGCAATATATCAGAAGACTGAGTGTTGCTTCCAGCAACATTTGATAATGAGTTTACTAAAATAGACACTACTTTACATTTTTGTATAAAACACAGCTTAAAATATATAAAGCGTATTGAATATTGACTTTCTGTGGAAAGACCACATGCTGAGAATATATTCTAAGAAGATAAGTATGTGTATGTACATAAGGGTATATTGCATATATGTAACTCTACAATAATGAGTTTTTCTGCAGAAAATGTTTTCCATTCTCCACTGTTTACAGCCAACAGCAGCAGTGTCCTACAAGATTTGACTTCGAGTAAAATCTTTGAACTAAAACTATTACTGAATAGTACTATTGAGTGAACATGGTTGAAGAAAAGTATTTCTGATTTTCTTTGTGTGCATTTTTTGCCAGGTGCTAGCTATTAGAAACAGACATGTTGCTAACTGATTTTATTCAGAGCTTGGGTTAAGTGCCGAAATCTTTGGGCTGTGTGTGGGGAACTGGCAACCCTGATTGCCCAGTGAGTAACAGCATAGATGTTTGGTAAATGTGGCTTTGAGTTTGTCCTTGTGGTTGCACTTAAAAGACTGGAAGCCCAAATCCAGCATTAAGGTGCCTCTGACGCTTGCAAAACACTTTGCCCTCAGAGCTTCTTGCAAAGCCTTTAAGGGGCCTACACTCTTCTGCATGGTGTGCCAAAGGCAACCTGTCCTAATGACAGTAGTTCGCTCCTAAATTCAACAAGATTCACAAAATTGGTGTTTCCTCATCCAGCCAAAGAGCCCCATCCAGTACACAAGTCCCAACTATGGTTAATGCCTTACAAAAATAGCAGAGGCAGCAGTACAAGCAAGTGTATCCTCTTTACTCAGTTAAAATATAATTCACAGAATAAAAAAAAAAAAAAAAAACGCAAGTTTTTATTAAGACTGCTAGCACATAGCAATAGCAAATGAAGGGCAGTATTAATTGCCTGAAATACTAAGTAGGTGATACAGAGATAACCTACCTGGGAAAGGAATTAGTTAGTAAACCAAAACGTAGTAGTTAGAAGTAAATCCAGGAAACATCCTCCCCTTGACAATAATGAGAGAACAAATTCAGAATGCATTTGCCAAGCTATTGGGAGAGCGGGAAACAAGAGTCTGCGGCCTAAAATAAGAGGTTAAGCCATTTCTATTTACACAGATTTCAACATATCTGATAGAACCAGGGCCTCTGTTTTGTAACTCAATTAGCTGATGTGGATCTGGCTGCATCTGTGTGGCATCACTGTAGTAAGTGGCATCCAAGTGGATGACTAATCGTGGCAGTGGATTTAGTTTCCAGACTGGGCTGTGAGGTGGTCAGTTGGCCAAATAGCTGTGTGCGTATATGCCCATGAACAGTCCTAGTCCATTCACTAGATTGTACACACAGCCATATTACTTGTGAAATTTCCCTAATCTTTAGCAAAACTAAAGAAAAAGTAAATATTAGAGCTCCCAAAATTAATAGGAGAAGGAGTGAAAAATGCATTTCCTATGTAGCTGTACAAATTGGGCAATGCTGGGTAATTGTGTATCGTATATGGAATGACATGCCGGAAGAGAATGAAATCTGTTTTAGAGGGAAATGAAATATAAAAAGTAAACAATTTAACTTTTCCATGAAAATTAAGAAAAGCGGAAGAGGAGAAAGCAGGAATAGTTTCAGCTTTACAAATGCTCATCTATATTGCATTCAGAGTCTTTCAATAAGATGCCACAATTAAAAAGTCTTTCCAAACAAAATTGACACTATTTTGCTTATGACACAGTTGGTGATGTCAGCTAAATAACTTCATTTATCATAGCATCTTATTACCCACTTGAAATCTTGAGTGATAGAAACAATTAAAACTGGAAGAGAGAAAAAGAAACTCCTCGTGTTTCAATCAAGTTATCAGAAATCCACCTGAAAAGTAGATGTTGCTCAGTTGTCTGTCAGTGTAATGCAACTATGTAAATGATTTTATTTACAACCTGAGGCTTTCCTAATAGCTTTTCATACTTGTGTTAGCTTTGCTTAATGAAAATACCAAAATAAAGATGGATTTTTTTTTTTTTAACCTCCCATGTTGAGCTGAGAACACCTACAATATTTTAGGAAAGTTGGGGCTGTCATTAATGTCATCTAGACAAAAAGCAGGAGGATGGCATTATTTTGTTACTGTGAAATGTTTCTAAATGTACCTTGTGGATTCATATAACCGTAGGATGGTATGTCTGCTGATGACTCACGCTGACTCACCCACCGAGCCAGAATTTACTGAGCCTTCTTCTATGCCCACACACAGTGATATGATTTCCAGTCTGAGTGAATTCTTTAAAATTTAATTTAGTAGGCTTTAACTACAGAGACAGATACGCTTCTTCAATGGCTGCCTTAATTTGTATTTATGTCTTATTAAATGTGTGTTCAGATTATGTTTTGCAGAATCCTTTGAAATCAATTTTTAAAATAATGTGGATAAGTGCAACTGTACTTTCAAATATGAAGGTCTGTCTGAAAACACTGCAGGTATAACAAGCAGTGATAATTTACTGATGCTATAGACCTAAAGGCCTAATGCATAATCACTGCCTTTTTGCTATGGCTTTAGCAGCAGTGCGTATGGGCCTCAACTACGATAAGTCCCTAGGCCTAGGCAATGAATAATTAATAAAAAGACAAATTGACCTGATTCTGGTTTTATTTTTAAGACTGAAAATCATATATTACCCCACTGAAGTCAACAGAATTAAATGATATAAAACTAGGTGTGAAAGCAATTCTTTAAACGCTACTACAAATATCTTCAGACTGATTTTGCTTTTTCTGAAATAAATAGGAATTATATGGCAGACTTTAATGGGAACATGATCAGTCCAATTACTTGTCTCTCCCTGAGTTCTGGTTAAAATCTGACGTGATGTAGCAGCCTGAAAAGTAATTCTTGTTGTTACAGTACAAGCTGCAGTGACTGAAGAGATGAATGCCAGTGAGATTCTCTCTTGGAACCAAATAAACGCTTCTCTTCAGTCTCATACTCTTTGATACAGACTCATATATTTGTTAAATCATGATTTATGATAGTCTCATCCTCACCCTAGGATTCTTTCCCCTCCACACAAAGACTAAGGGAGAGAAAAAAATATTTTGTTTGGACTACTCCTGCATGATTTGCTTTTTAAACTCTTCTGACAAATGACTAATGAATGCTCAAGCAACAGAAAATGAGATGCATGTTATCTTCCCCCAAAAGAAACATGATCAAATGCTTCAGTAAATTGATTGAGGTCTCTAGACTTTTCTCCACCTTTCCAATATTCTGAAAGAACAGTTGATGCCCCCAAGCCACATGCCCTTCCCTCTTTCTCCGGGAATTTATGTCATTTCTCAAAAGAATATCAGCTTTGACAGTGTTTTGGGGCTGTGTGTTTTACTTCTCTTGCTTCTGCAGTCAGTCAGGCATGATTCCTAATCTGCATGAGTTCGTCTATTATTCTGTCTCCTCATCTCTGGGATTCACTACATTGCCCTGTCCACTAAATCTGAAAGTACTGGATGAGTGGATGCTTCATCCCCTGTGGTTTCTGCTTCACTGACTTCCTTGTAATTTGGTTATACAGCCCTTTGTTTTGCTTTTGGAAAACAAAAATCCCAGACTTTAAGTCTTTAGTCACACCTTCCTGCCCACATCCGTGTTCACACAGGGCTTTCTTGTAATTCTGTCACTAGAATTCAGAAGTTGTTGGTTTTGTGGTTTGAGTTAAATGTGCTTGGAAATAGAGTATAACTTCTTCTTTTTGTTACTTCAACCCTCAGCAGTCATTAAGATTCTGTATGTAATGGGGCATGATACAAGGAGAACCACACAGCTGTACGACAAGGTTTGAATACAAGTTGAAATACGTGTTTCTATCTCAGTCCCTGKATGTTCTGCCTAGTAACATTCCTTCTCTTGCTGTTGTGCTGCCAGTCACAGTCTACATTTTAACTGAGACCATCCATGGTTTCTATCATGGAGGCATGCACAAAGGAGTCCACTCTGCTGAACTCCTGCCAGATGCTCTGTAGTAGAGATGCGCACTTTTGAGATGCTACACCTTTCTCTAGTGACAGGAGAGGGCCATATACTGCGGTCCATCCCTTGCTGCAGGACACAGCAATTTCCTGAAAGTGCCATACTTACTGAATATATACAACAGGTTGCTTGCAGCAAGTTTCCCATGCTGAAGAGATGAGTGGCCAAGAAATATAGCAGCTGAGAGTAGATTAGTATTGCCAAGTAATTCAGACAGCTCACTGTTGGTCTCCTCTCCAAGCAATGCCACAGACCTGTGAGGAGAAAAGAGTGATTATGGATTAATTGTTCTGACAGTAGCTTATTTCTAAAAGCCTTCTTTCTCAAGGGGCTCTGGTCCTTCCTGTGTTTTACTGCTGGGCAGGGAAAGGGCCTCTGGAAGGAATGGTGGTTAAAAGTAGGCTACTGCCACTATCAGAGCTAGTCATCTTGCCTACAGCCTATTCCAGAGGGTCACAGACTGAATAAATAAACCTGGAAGTCATAGCYGCTGGAGACTGAATGCCCCTGCTCCTTCTGATGTCTCTGCAAATACTGTATCTTCCTTTCTTTTACTCCTGATTTGCAAAAAATATAATGATAATGTAATAGTGATGTGCTAGTAATTGAAAAAAGTAACACTTTTTTCAAGGAGTGAAAATTCCCAAGCCCCATCTAGCAATGCAAATAAGCAGTTTATGGTGTTTCAGCTAACACTGGCCTATCTTAGATAAACATACACCGTTGCAAAGCCTGTATCCACAGGTCCCTCTCTATCTGAATAAACTGGCACTGAGGTTTTCTGTAACTCTATAGCTTATACACTGCTGGCATCCAGTTTTAACTCTCCTACTGTAATATGACAGTGCCAGCAGTGTGTTTGGCAGTGTCCACTATGTACTTACCTTTGCACTTACTGCATTTCACTTGTGGAGCCTCTCAACTTTTTTTTTCCCCAAACACTTCATGGAAAAAACTGAGCTTGTTACCATTGAAGAGCTTTGCACAGTAGTGCTCTCCAGTGTCTGTTGTCATTCTTTCTTTTCCAGCTCTCAGAATTTTGCTGTTCTTATACCCTTTTGCAATGGAATGTAATATTTACATTTCTTGAATCTGTTTCTAGATGCAAGATATTCACTTGGCTTATCCTGGCAGTTGTACACTCTGCGGTTCCCTGCGGCACTCTCGCTTGACTGTCTCGGGAGTTCTACCTATTCTTCTGCCTCACCCCTCCTTCCCTGCAATACGTTGCATCCTCGGTGGTGCCAGAGCACTGTGTAACCTCCAAAAGATTTAATCTCAGTTGGGCACCTGCAATTGTGCAATCTCATGTGTTCAATCAATGCCCCACTGGAAAGACTTCTCCCCATAGCGTAACACTGACTCTTGCTATTTGTTAAGAAATGCCTTGGTGTCCCAAATTTCTCCCAGGTTGTGGGTGTCCTAAAGGTATGTGTGCCAACTCATTTATTTGGACTTGATGCTTTTTCAGAAATAATGTGCCTTGTGCTTGCCACAGTTACTTGAAATCACTGCTGTTACTAGGCAAAGCTAAATGAGGGGAAAAAAAGATTATACTAGCAAAGGGTTAAGTTTCTGATTACAAAATGGAAACAAACTTAAACACACAAACAAAAAGCATGGAAACAAGAAAATCCAATTTCAATATGTACCTTGTTCTGGCAGTCACTCACAGCTTGCCTCCAGCAGCCAAGGAGCCAGTACAACTGCACTTCAGGATGTACTTTTCTGTTGGGTTTTTGCCTGCCTCAGCCCAAAGTATGAGGGACTTCCCTCACTGCAAGGGAGGGTAAACCTCAGAACATTTCTTTGGACCATCTCCCTTCCCTTGCTTCCTTCAATTTAGAGAAAATTCTAATATATTGTATGGTAGTTTTGATCAACCTGAGCTATTTAGATGAATGAAAATGAAATCTGTTTACACTTGTCTCAAACTGAATCATCTCTGATATGCAGTGATCCTTTGACACACTCATTTCCAAACTTAGATTTACCTTCCTGCTTAGAAAGTCAGTTGAATTATAATTTGATTTGGGTCTGCATTTCCCAGACAGTATAACTTCTATTATGAACCTTTTTTTTCATGGCTTTTTAAGATCTTATAAATTACATATAATAAAACTATCAACTGTACATCAGACCCTAACCCTGTGGCTTGTGAAAAATCGATTACTTTATTTATAGGGTTCACAATGAGATGTCACTAATAATGATGATCAGTTTAGGGTTTGGAGCATTTTCTCATAATTTCCATTCCTCTTACTTCCTCACTTTATCATGAGGCTTTACAACTATCATAGCAACTTCCAACTCTAATTCCCTTAGGCATAGTTAATTATAGGTATCCCAGCAGTTTCTCTCAGTTATTTATTCCAGAGTTTTTTGATAGTGAGCAGGCTAATCAGAGGTCTTGCGGGGGTCCTCTCACTTCAAGAAATACTGCTTTTAAAATGTCAAGTCCTATCACCAAGACTTTGTTGGTTTTGTTTCATTTTTGTAAAGTGGAGTGTGAAATTCATGAAACTGCTCATTTCTCTGGAGTTGAACTTTCACATTTAAAATCCCATGTCCTCTTGTCACTAGCTTTAGATTATCTTCGAAATTAGAAAATCTTTTCTAATCATTTGCAATACACTTAATTAGTTAGGCAACAGGTAGCCTGTCAAGAAGGTATGCTTTACACATTTCACTGACTTAGTTGTCCTGTTGGCAAAAAGGCACCTTTGCAACACGCTTATTTTAACTGGCAGTCCTTTGGTGGAGTGTGGGAACAGAGTTCATAACATTCATCGTGCAGAGAGACAACATGCCTATTCTTATTTTATATTTTCTCTTTGATAAATGCAACTACTAATTTATTTTTGTGTTTTAAAAACACCACTAGATTTTATTTTTCCTTTGAAGGGGGGTCAATCCTCTACTTCCTACCTGGCTTGTATTCTTACCAAGATTAGTGGCACTCTGGCTTGAGCAGAGCTGAACCCAAAGGCTGTGATCATGATGCTAGTTTCCCTTTGCTGAAACAGGAGGGAGTCAGAGCGCTCGGTACCTCAAAGGAAGTTTAATGTTGACACTATTATTATGGTTGGCATATTTTGATCATCTCATTTTCTCTTTGATACTGATGTATGGTGAAGTGTGAACATTATCTTTAAGCTGCCATCTGATCTTACTGAGCTTTAAGTGCAGCGAAGGGCAGTGGATTTTCTCTTCAGCAACAACACAAACAGCAGGAGCTCTGGAAATTGTAGTGGCAACAGCAGCTTCTGTTGTGACAGTTGTCTCGTAGGTCACTATGGTGAGAATGTATCTGAGTGGGGGTTTTTTCTTCTGTCCAGACACTAATATAATTTTTAGAAGCCAGAAGAATAGCTTATATAATTAATTAATACCCTTGTCATGAATAATCTCCATGTGGATATGCTAGTAAGAAATACACACATTTTCTTTTTTAGGAAGGATTTAATAACTAGACAAAGGAGGAGTTAACAATACTTTCAAAACTAAATACAACATATTCACCTTAAAACAGTTGTTCTGTCTGTTAGTATATAATTGGAAAAACAAAACAAAACACTGTTAATTGAAAAAAACCTTAATAAATAACAACATGGAACCTGGCCTACATCCTGCTTTGCTTTTCTTTGTCAAGATTCATTACATGCTTTTATGTTTTAACATTAAAAATGTTAATTTTTGAACTGTGGATACTGTAAGACAATGCAGGGGATGTACCTGGATTTAGCATGCAGAAGGCTAAGCTCTTTGCTCAGAGCTCAAAATTTAAATGGCTGCAATGTGACAAAGTGTCTGACATGGGCCACTTTGATGGTCAGGGATAGCACCTATCAAACCACCCTACAGAAATGCAGAAAAGGAAGAATTAACTCTTTTTTGTAATAACTTAGGGAGGGGCTCCATTTGGAGTCAGTGTTATCCCTCTTGCCAATCATGCTTATTAGCTTTGCCTCCCAGCAAGCTGGTGCGCAGCCTGTTGATCTTACTGCATGGGTTTGCTATTGGTGACTCTCTGAGTCACCACCAAGTGTTTCCATTAGCAAGTTCACAACCAGTCACGTCTGCAGCTCTGGCCTGCTGGGCCACCTCTTCTGGGGTTGTGCACCACTGGGGATGGATACCAGAGAGCACTGCTTAGACATTACAAGATTTTAGAGAAACAGAGGCTCTTCCCTTGCTGTGGGCTTACTTTTCTTGGTTTGTTTGATTTCTTGCCACCTTTCCTTCTACTTAAACTGGTATTCATCAGTTGCATGCATCTATAAACTACTCAACCACCCCTGCTGCAGTTCAGTTCTTCAGRAAAAGGTTCAGTGACCTACTGGACATGCATGAAGTTTCTGTCAGAAGATGACATTTTTTCCCCCTCAGTCTTTTAAAAAAAAAAAAAAAAATTCTCAAGACCTGCTTTGCTCATTGTTTAATGTTTTAAGTGTGTGTTAGGGCAACCCTTCACACTGTGCACAGTTTGGTTGCTGGTGGTTTTCCCCTCAGAAGGATGATAAGTCACATCCATTCCAGTTTAACAGCTCGGCTGATCTTAACAGAATGCCCTCACCAGAAATGTCCTCGAATAATACAAACCACTCACGTAGATCAGATTGCTTGTGCCTGGTGTGTTGCCCCATTCTAGGCAGCTTCTTTTACCCATGGGTAGATGAGAACAGTGCGTGTTACAAGCCCCCTATCTCACTGGGGCTCTCAAGCTGTTGTTCTCCCTCAACAATGGGGAGAAAGAGATGATGGTGAATGGAAACATAGGAAAGTATTCTTGAAGTGTCACTGATTTTATGAAGCAACCTTTGCCACTCTCCCAGGCAATTACTTCTCATAGTTACAGTAAGGAAGGGTAAAATAGTGAATTAACAGTAATGGTGATTCCATATGAATTAGGAAAATATCACAAAGATCAAGTAGGAAGCTGTTAACTTGTTGTCATTAGATTACTATTAGAGGCATGCTTAGGACAGAAGTGTAAGTGGGCAGGAAAAAGTAGCAATGGAATTGCATCGACAGTAATATATCTCGGTTAAAAGCTGCATATTTCAATGATAATATCTTCAGATTTAATTTTTTTTTCTTTTTGAATCTCATGCTTGGTTTTGAATTTTCATTAGAATGGTCTGTAYTATATAACATTGTATCTATCTAACACTGCATTTGAAAGATGTTTGAAAATTGAAAGGATGTTGTTACCAGAAGTCACCTACTTTATGGAGCCTAAAAGCAAGCTTGCTAGCCAAACTTGATTGACTTCTTCACTAACATAAGCTTAAAAGATGATAAGAACATAAGTACTTTACAGTTGATTATGCTTAAGCTTTTGAACTCTCTTAAAGCATTTTAAGCTCTCTCAAAACCATTTTAAGCTCTCTTAAAATATTTCAGTCAAAGGGTAGAAAAAGTAATCTAAAGTCCAGATAGTCAGTGAAGAACAAACCAGGGCAGTAATAACGATGAAGACATGTTAGGGATGACAGGTGAGAGTAGTCTAAGCAAAAATTGGTATTCTAACATCAAAGTAAAATGTTTAGCAAGATTTTAGACTGCAAAAGGAGACATCTCAGCAAGAGGTTAACAAAACTAACACTTTAGTCTATCTCCCATGCTACCTACAATACTGCATTGAGTTCTGAGCTTCCCAGTAGCATGGAGGAAAAGCGTAAACGTATGCTCACAAGTGATTGGGTTACCAAGGCAAGTTATTGCTAATYGGCTAGGATGCTATAGCAGTGTATAGTAGCTTAAACTAACACATTTTACTTCAGCAGCTGGATGAGCTGGGAGCATGCACCCAGGCAGTTATTACAGCTTGTCTGTGGAGTAGTAACTTATTAAGCCATGCTAAGTCATGGCTTAATTACAAACTGGCTTGACAACTTGTGGCTGTTTTGTCCCCACACAATTTAACAACATGAACAAAGCTCAAATGAAGGCAACAGAAATAATCATGGCACATCAACCCCTTCAGTTTGTTACATCTCAAAGCCAGCTCATGGCTGCCTGTGTGGAGCTCTGAATAAGTACTTCCACACTGCCAATTAAGTGCCTGTGTGAAGGCACTTAACCTGTTGCCCAGCCATGCTTAAGATTGCTTTTGTCGTTCTAATGCTGAAACTGAATGGCATTTCATATCATGCTGTGATAAACTAGAATATTCTATCCTTCTTCGTGATGTTTTTGAAGTGATGAGCTCCCAACTGCTAGAGGAAACTTCTGATATTAGTCCCAAAAGGTCTTGCTTTTATACTCTTGAAGTTAACTGCCTTCCTATTTCTCCATCAGTTTAATTGTGTATGGTTTCCTAGTTCTCCTTAGCGTTGGTTCCTCCGAGCACTGGGTCATTTACAAATTTATTTTCCACCTTTTTGTGTCAGTGTCGTTAAGGATAATATCTAATAGGTTTAAGCCCAAAACTGGTCTTTGGGGGAGCGGGGGAGGGGGGAAAAAAAAAAAAGAGAACAGATACTTCACCTGTGATCATTAGATTTTGCTTTACCCTCTATGGATAGTCCATCACCTTCATTACTCTCTGATACTGCTTTGCTAATTCCTATCACCTCCTCCTTCATCTAGAAGTTGAATGATATTATCGAAGAAAGATAATAATCTGGTAAGGTCCACCTTTTGTAAACAAACATTACTCTCTATTGTTTTCTGCTATACTTACTTTAAAAAGCTTACTATGAGACAAGTGATTTCATTTGATGCTGTTTCCTGACTTCTGGAACGGGCATTATCTATCCGTTCTTTCTGCCCAGAGGCTGTAGACTGTGTTTTATTTTCATCTTACATGTGCTACTAGCAATTTCCTTTCCCTCCTAGCTATTAGCCATCCTGCCCTCTAACCCTGCATTCAGCATCACCATCTTTACTGAAAATTGAGWAAAGATATGCATTTAGTTTTAGAATCAGATGTAGACTATCTCTGATCCCCATTTCTTCTTCACTGGAGAGCAACATCACTTCTTTCTTACAATATTATGTTACAGCTGGATAACTTGCTGGTTTTCCAGATATCATATGCAAGGTCTAAATTAATCTGATTTTCCAGATAAATTCTGCCTTCATTCTCACATTTATTGGTGTTTGAGATCTTTCCCGAATGAGACCTCTTTTCTGTTTTATTATATGCTCTCTGCTTATAATTCTAACTTCTCTCTTGATACCACTTCTTTTCCAGTTATGCCTTGAAGCGTCTACCTGTAAACCTTTTTGCCTTGTGTGAGATACAGAATCCCAATGGAATTAGCAATTTTGGCTTTAAGATACCTAAGGCTTCTTCCACATTCAAATTTCTAATTTCATTATACAAGCTGATTTTATTGCCACATACCTTCATTTATCACAGTTTGCCTTTCTGAAATTGAGAATGTTCTACTTCCTTTCACCCCTACCTTTCATCACACAACTTGTGATCACCTACTCCAGGGTTACTATCTACAGTCAGGCCTTCGAGGGCATATTCTGGAACCATCCAATAGCTTTACTTCTTACAGGCTCAGTGACAGTTTGGAGGAGGAATTCATTGACTACCACAGTCCAGAATGTCTGGCCCCAATAATGAGTAGCATGTATTCCCCGAACTATTAACTGGGAATTTGAAATCTCACTGACTGGTTCTTTGCATCCAGTCAGTCCCATCTCGTTAATAATATGGAGTTTTCTAGCCACCTCCAAAACTTCCACCCAGCGATCTGTAACAATCTCACAGCCCTCTCCTCTCAATACACTCTGTAACCATCTTTTCCAAAAATAAATTGGAATTAAATTATGAGCTGTTTTATTCCCTATGTTTTATTTGCAGATCATTACTTCCTTAACATAGAATGTTACTACCCATCTTTATTTTTACTTCTGTGTTTCCTCAACTGCAAATCCCCTCTAATCCATGTGTTCCAGTTAGGAACTCCATGAGTCTTCTCTTATCGCAAGGGGGGTGTCCTGAACTGTTCTATGATATTCCTCCTTTTTTTTCCCAAAACGCTGGAAATGGTATATCCACTTTTCAGTTATTTCATTTTGACACATTAACATTACTTGGTTTTTGCCTTTGTCTGTATCTGTGCCTTTTTCTTTGCTACCCATCCTACATTCTTCCTATTCCCCATTGCTGTATTAGCATTTAATCTTCCCCTTTTTGAGCAAAACCAAGGTGAAATATTACATGAATCTTTCCAAATTTTCTCTACTCATTTCTTAATATGAACATGACCTTATTATCTGTGGTGATTTCCTTCCTTTCTTCACAGATGGTGTAATCTAGAAGGGGTACGCAGGGAAGTGGTGAAGAACTTAACTACTGTTGTTTAGTGAATTAATTTCCATGGGAAGTTACTCAGCTGAAAATGAAAGAGCTTGTTTGCTTTGCAGATAAAAAAATATTCATGTACCATGAATATTCTCAGTGTCTGAGAATGCTTTCTTGTGAAACTAGAGCAGTTGCCACTTGTGGTCAAACCAGCGTGAAGGCCAGTTAAAACACCACATGGATACATGCTTCAGATGAAAAGCTGTTTTAGAGCTCAAAAACAGAGGTAAAAGTTGAGATAACAATGTAAAAACACTGTCAGATAGAGTACCTTCCCAAAGTTACCACTATTTTGTCAAGACCTGTTTTACAGCTCATTCATTTGAACATGAAACATTTAATTCTTAAGATACATCAACAGCTACTCCTAAAAGGACAAATCTGTTCACCAATAACAATAGAACATAAAAAAAATGGGAATTTTAAAAACTCTGTATGGTAAGAACTCACTTTCATTCCTCTTAAGTGCAGTATCAAAGTTGTTTGCAAATTACCTTTATCCTGTACAATCTGTTTCCCATTTATTGGTTAACATTTCTATAGTTCATAGTTATTTTCATGACCACTAAGAACCAGATGGACATTGCATATATTAAAAAAATGCAAACACTTTCAGGCATGCGCATGTTACCGTCGACCTGACACACGTATATTCTTACAAACAAATATCCTGGTTTAGTAATCTTACACGAAGCGTAACTGAGGCCAGCCACGAAAAGGCACAAAATCCTAGATTAGCCATTAACTCCMCATTGCCACATACAACCATTTTTTCACCTACTTATTACTTCACCCGCTGCCCCTGCTGCCTGTCACTGTGCTGCTTGCCTCTTGCCACACACACCTCTTGAGCAATGCCAGTGCTTAGTTTCAGCCCACATAAACCAGCCAGATACGCACATTTTCTAGTGATTAGGAATGCGCTGTTTATGCTGGGTTAAGGACTCATGTGCAGGGTATAGATTTTTAGTTAATCTCTAACATTTAAGCAGGTCATGTTTGAGAAGCAATAGGGGATATGATTTATTACATTAGAGATAATGTAGGGCAATATTTATTATTTTGGGAAGTCAGTTCTGTAAAGGTTGTACTGGTAGCGAGGTGATTATGATAAGGAAGTATTTTATTTTTTCTAAATTTGTTATAAAATGATATATGCAGTTAGAACTGAAGGTGAAATGAAGGGGATAAGAACAAAAGTGTTGAACCTAGAAGCAAGGAGAGAAAGGCAGGGTCAGAAGGTTTGAATGACAACTGAAAGACTAACTCGTATTCAGTATTTCTGTATGTTTTTGTTTTAGTAGTCACTGTAGGAAGAATGGCTGCTACAGTAAATTAGATGGAAGAGTCAGTAGCAGCTGAGTATACCTTGGTCATTCTAAGCAAAATTATCTAATGCTACCTATGGTATCTCTCTGGCAGGTAGCCAAGAAGCAAAGTAGACAGTGTAAACAGAGACCTGATAAAATCACAGCCCAGTTCTGTACCTGCTGAAATCTGTGCAAGATTTACCATTACTTTAAACAGTGAAAGGCGCTCAGAAAATTTCCTGGTGAATCACTTGAAATAAAAACTATTTCAAAAGTCCAAGAAGTATCTAGGCTGACTGAATTTTACATTCATCAACCCAAAGATATAGCAATCTTTAGCCAGACTTGTCATTGCTTTATAATAAATACATGAATTGTGTTTAAATGACTACTAGATATAAGCCTGAGGAAAGGCAAAAAAAAAAAAAAAAATCCCTAGCTAGATATATAAAAGTGTCCTGAGTCCCAGATTGTGTGGATGCTGCAAAGTTAACTAGGTTGATTGGCAGCTGGGTCTGGGCACTCAAAGTAGCTTGTCAATGAGCAAGTTTTCTATGGCAGAGGGCTAACCGCAGTCTCAGTGTTCTGGCCGTTTCTGTACTTGCTCACGAGTGCCTGTGCTGAGGCAATCTAGCTTTCATTCTTAATCAACTCTATCAACTGGTAGAGAGCTGTGGGAAGCAGCACTGTCATGCTGGAGTGACCTTTGCCATCTTCTTGTTGCGGGGTAGATGCACTTGAACCCACAGAAAGCAAAGGTTCAGCTCTAACTTGGAGCTGCAGTTGCATCAGTTACCTGAGCTCAGTGCCTCCAGAGCTCTGTGCAAGGATTTTCTAATGTGAGTGGCGGTGCTGATGACCTTAAAGCTAAAAGCTGCATAGTATTTTCTGTACTGCAGACACAACTCGGGAGAGCCTGGAAAAATAATCCCATAGTGTGCCTGTGTGGAAGACTGGGAGAGAACGCCAACTCCAGAAGGGAAAGTCCCCACCTTTTTCAGGGCCAGCTCCTTTGCAAACACCCCAGAAGAGACAGATGGATAAATAAAAATGCTACATCAACTGTGTTTTGACCTGTGATCTCAAGTCCTGCATACGACAAGTGTTCATTCACACTGATGTATATAGTGTGTGGGGAGGAAACACCTCAACGTAAGGGGACATGGGCATCAGCAGACTATTGTGTGGGAATTTGTATGCCATTTGTACAGATGGTATATTAAACTTCAGGCACTCGGGAGTGTAAGGCAAGGACATCACTTCTGTGCCATTTAGCTTACGAGGAAAGACTTTAGTGTCTAACTGCAGCCAGCAGAACCACCATACAGGGCTGCAGAGCAAGGCAGGAGTTGGGTGCCTCTCCACAGAGGTGAACCCCAGCTGACTTCAGCCCGTTGGTTGAGAAAGATGGGAATAGCAAGGGATTATGAGACATCAGGCAGATTTTCACGTTCCTTCCTGAATAAACATTTTTGTTTCGGGGCGAGAAAGAAGTTAAAAGGGTAGGCAAGCCCACGTAGGGGGTTAATTATAGCCTCCCACGGGGAAGCTCTCGCTGGAGCCGGAAGGGCCGACGGCTGAGAGCAGTTGCCACTCGCGCCCTCCCCGAACTGCCGTTACTCTTCAGGCGGCGCGTTGTCAGCAGCCCTGCTGCGGTAATCGGTTCCCACTCCCGAGCCTGCGGACCCACCCGGGCCCGGCGGCAGAAAGGGCCGCCCCGAGAAGCCTCCCTCGGGCAACCCCGGGGGGCCGTCCGTCCCCTGAAGCGGGCCACGGCGCTCGAACCCCGCCGGCAGAAGGGAACGCCGAGGACCGAGACACCTCCAGCCTCATTCTTTACTGTGGTAAAAATGGCAGCTCCGCCCACCGAGCCTGCAGCCGCTGGCGCGGCGGCGGCCCAAGCTCCCGCCTCATCCCCCCGGGCGCGTGAGGCGCAACKGCTCCCGCAGGCGGACGCGAGGCCCCGCCCTCCCGCAACCAGGAGACCGGCCCCACGCTCCCTGATTGGCTGGCGGTGATGTAATCGCGCGAACATACGGGTACTCTTTGCCGCCCCCCGTGGGACTCGGGGAAGGCCGCGCACCTCTCCCCCTCCCCGCCCGCCCCGCGACCAATCACCGTGCGGAGCGGCGCGCGGGCAGGGACGCGCTCTGCGGCTCCGCYGGAGGCCGCCGGCCCTTCCCCGGCGCCCGCCGGCCCCGCTTTATTGGCAGGGGCGACGGCCAATCAGAAGGCACCCACCTCCCGATTCACGCCCATTTCGCGAAGCGGCGGCCCGGGCGAGAGAGGCTGCGGCACTGGCGGCGCTGAGAGCCAATGGCCTGCAGGCAAACCGCGCCGGGAGGGAAAGGATGTGGCGGAGGGAGGGAGGCTGGGAGGGGCAAGGGCGCTCGCTGGCAGCCGCATCCGTCAGTCCTGCCCAGGCTACGAGGCCGGATAAAAAAAAGTGCGAAGACAGACAAGAGTCCGTGCGCTAGCGCCTTGATTGACAAGAGCTGCAGCCAATAGTTACCAAAGCAGAGGGGGAAAGCCCAATCAGGAAAGAGCCTTTGGGCGGGGCTGGCGCGTGAGCGGCGAACGGATCGACCAATGACACTGAGGAAGGGTAGAGCCGGCAGGGCGGACGGCCAATGGCCAGCGGCAGGGGGCGGGACGGGATGAGCGACGGCTGCGGCAGCCAGTAGGTCGGGAAGGACGCGGGGCGGCCCGGCCGGGAACGGCGGCGGGGCGGTGGGGGCGGGGCCGGGGGCCGTGCCCCGCCCGCCCTTCCCGGAGCGCTCTGACGTGGGCGGCGGGGAGGGCGGGCCTAGCAGCGGCCTTTGGGACAGGGGCTCCCAACATGTCCGCGCTGCTGGCGGCGCTCGGAGTGCGCGAGCGGGCGGCGACTGCGGCTGGCGGCGGCCAGCGCGGGGCGGCCTGCGCCTGAGGCCGAGCCAGGCCCCCCCACACCCGGGCCGGGCCCTGCCGGGCCACCTGAGGCCCGGACGCCGGGGGACGCCGGCGCTCGTCCGCCGACAGGTAGAGGGGTCAGGGCCGGCCGCGGGGCACGGGCGAGCGGGTCGTGGCCGCGCYGAGGCGGGCAGAGAGGGCGAAGGGGCCGAGAGGACGGGCCGGGCCTGGGCGTGCGTGTTACCGAGCGGCAGGGCCTGCGCGCGTGCCGTGGGAAGCGGGGGCAGGCAGCGCCGGCCTGCTCCGTGGGGCCGGAGGGGCGGCGGGCAAGGCCTGCTGCGTGTGCGTCCCCGGGGAGCGGGCAGGCGCGGCGCAGGCCCGGCCTCCGCCTCTTCCCGCCGGGGGAGTAAAGAGGGCCGGGGGCCGCACTGACACGGCCTCCGGGCGGGGGAGCCGGGGCTGCCGGGGAAGGCGCACGGGGGAGGGATGGCGAGGAAGTGGCGGGGAAGCCAAGCCCCGCGGTGTAGCTGGGGATGGGGGCCGGCGGGCCCGCCCTCTCTGTGCGCCACGCTGGGGCGGGCCGGGGCGGCGGCAGGGGGACTGACGGCCCAGGCCCCGCATGCCGGCCGGGGCGCGTGGGGTGGGGGAGCCGGCGGGCCGGGTCCCGTGTGGGTAGCGCTGTGTGCGGGGCGGGGAAGGGTCCGAAGGTGGCCGGCGTGCCGGTAGCTGCGTGTGGAGCAGGGCTAGGGGGCGGCCGGCGGGCCGGGGCTGTGCATGTGTATTGGCTGGGGCCGGGGGAGTGGCGGGCCGGGGGCCGGCGGGGCCCGGTGTTTACCGACGGGGTGGGGTGGTGGGAGGTGGCGAGCTGCGGGTAAGGCCCTGGTGTTGGAGGGAGAAGCTGTCGTTAGGCCTGGGTGCTTGTGACGAGCTGGTGGTGTGCGGAGGGGATGAAGTCACGGGCAGATGGGCAGTGCCTGGGCGCCTTTAGCGTGGAAGGGGAAAGAAGTGGAAGGCAGCTCTGTCTTGTAGTTTGGAGCTTGCTGGCTCTGCGAACCCAGTGGATATAAATGTGGATATATTTTTACTATAATTTGTAGCTAGTCGAAGGGAGGGAGTCATTTTGATGGACTGGAGGCAGCTGGAAAAATCTGTATGTGTATTGTTTCTTGTGCTGTGGTAGCTTGAGGGGTATGTTTACACCGTGGGGATGCAGATGGTGGGTGAAACCACATGTATTTAGGAATAGTGGTACATGAGGGCATATATATGAATTTAGGAGTGATAGGTAAACAGTCTTGTGTGTGTTGTGAGAAGTAAGGTGATAAGTTGGCTGGCTTCTAAGTGTTGTGGAAGAGGGAGACTTTGGGTGGTAAGCCTGTGTACAACTTACAGGCACAGTGGTAACAGGTTGCTACAAGGTTCTGAACTTGTTTTCTTTGGTGGCCAGTGTGGTTAGACTTAATGTGTGAGACCTTCGTGTGTAATATGAGATGGTATGTGGACAGAAAGGCATGCATGTTCTTACTGCGTCTAAGTTGGTTTGTCTGGTGCTCACACAGAGGGTTGAGAGAGATGCCTGGCTGTCACCGGCTCAGTGAGCCCTGTTTCTTGTGTGTTGAGGTGGGCTGGGGCAGCAAGCAACGTGGTCTGCGTCCTGGGAACAGGAGAGGAGCTGTGAATTGGTGTCTCTCCTGTGATGAAACTGAAAGGCTAGATATTTGTTGTTTGAGCTGTGGGATACAAATTGGAAAACATGTAGCAAATGCCACGTGTTGGGGTCATGATAGTGCAGTTTGGAGAAAAGCCTGTGCACGTCCTGGGGAGTTGTAGAACTGTAGGTATCTGTATTTGTGACAGGTGTCAGGCAATGTAAACTTCTGTCTGTTAGGGCATCAGTGCACTCTTCTTGTGGGTAAATTTCCAGGGATTACCATGGATTATAAGAAAGCGAGGGGGCTTGGGTGGGTATTTAGAAGTAGAAATGAGTGGTGGAGTCTTTGGAAGGTTTGTGTACATTTGAAAACAGGGGGTAGGATGAATTTGTGGGGATTATGCATATACAGGGTGAAGATTATGTTAGGCTATGTATACATGTGTGTATCAGGGGAATGGTATTTGTGCAAAAGGGAAACTGGAGTTTTCGTATTGCTGAGTTAGAGGGAACTCTAGTCTGTGTATGGAGAAAGGAGGCAGGCATTTTTGGCTGAGGCTATGAAAAGCTGAAATGGTGTGGAGGAGGGATGATGAACTGGGTCCAGGGTCCCAGGTGTGTCCTGAGCAGGTGGGAGGCTGTGGGGATTCTTTGCTCCTCTCGGTATGGAGGGAAGTATTTTATAGTTGTGACAGCCAGTGGAAACTAAAAAAGTGAATGAATCTGAGCCAATTTGTGACTGTTATGAATATTATCAGATTAAAGGAGACTACGGAATAGTCAAGGGGTTTCTCTTAAAGGTGGTTTCTTTGTGTGTTTTGTTCTGTTTGTTCCCCTAGGTAAATTGTCCATTAACTTTAAGGGTAAACTTTTGCTGAAACTAGCACTCGTAATGGTGTTGACAGATCAGCAGCTAACTAAAAGCACTTAATGTGGTGTAGACAAGCTCCATGCATGTGCGGGCTCAGGGGCTCGAATGTGTCTATTATATTTATGTGTGTTATATATACCTTAACAATTTAACTGAGTGCACGTGTCCAGAAGGTATGAAGTCTTTTGTACTGGACATACGCTTGTGTTTGAAGAAAGTTAGTGTGTAAACATTTGAGGGTCAGAGATCTGTGATTCATTTAGAACGGAAAGCTGTTTGGCTCAGGTGGAAATGAGGAAAAATTGCATGTGCGTATCCCATGTTCTGTGGGTTTGTGATAGTACGTATTATTTGTTTGCACAGCCCCTCATCTCTTGTTCAGCACAGATATTTTGAGGAGGTTGTTATATAGGATAGTGATTTAATTAAGGCACATAACATCAAGATGAGGGAAATGGAATTAATGTAGTATGGAGAGGGCTGTATAGAGAGTGCATAGAACCCATTTTTCTTTTATTGCGGTAGCTGTGAGCTTGTCAGTGAGGTAGGGAACTAGAGGAAGAAAAGAGTAGTCTCGTAGTTATCTTGGATAATCCAGTTCCCTTCTTGTCTCTGGTATGGAATTATCATTGTTCACTTAAACTTTTCCAACGGTGATCACTAATGTGTGCTTCTGAGTTACTAAACTTGAGACCCTGTCTTGCAGAAATATAAACCCATCACAACTGAAATTAAAGCTTGTGAAATCTGTGTGTTGAATATAGTCTTTTAAGGCGCTTAGTGTCAAGAACTACCGCTCTCGGAGAGGGCGACTGAGAGTAGTGAGTATTTCTTACATGAATGTGTTGCCTCCATATTACAAAAAGCGAAAGGCAGTAAAAAAACACTCTTAATATTGGGTGTAAAAAATCTGTGTCTGTGAAGTATTTGTATTATAATAATGAATATCACTATTTGGAGTGGGGTTTATTTAGACTGCAGCAAGGGATGGGGTTGTACGTAGAACAATGTTCAGACAGTACTGTCCATCTTGAATGAAGCAAACTGCAGCACACCTAGCTAAATGCTACCATAATGTTCCTGGGGGTGGGGGGTGTTGGTGTGGTTTTTGTTGGGTTTTGTGGGGTTTTTGTTGTTTTGGTTTTTTTTTCCCCAAAAAAAACTCTGAAAACTGAAATTGGTCATTTGGTAGTGTCTTGGATCATCAGTCCAGTAGGAATGCTTAAATCTGCCACATAGGCCTACTGCTGTAGGTTAGTAAGTGGTAAATAGCTGTTCTTTTCTGGTCAGCACTGGAAAATAGCTAGCTAACCATTGATTTTTGCAAGCACAGTCTCTTCCAAGTGAATGGGAAGGCCTTGGTGAAAGAATCCAAGCTCTAGACTCCATGTGTGGATTGTGGAGAGTGATTACTGTAACAGGTCATGCATATCTTTGTGTCCATAGTTGTTTTTTTTTTTTCCTCTAATATCAATCCTTTCTGCCCACCACCTTAATCACATCAAGTATGCTCTATTTTATTGTTTGGTGTGTTTTTTTTTTTTAATACTTGCCACCTTGTCCAACAGTTTTCTCATCTCTGAATTCAGTGCTGTACTAGTGTTTCTCTTCACTTCTCTGTGAAAATGAAGAAGCATCCTTCAGATCTTGGGCCTTTTAGCAACCCAAGTGATTTGATCTGAATATTGGTCTTCTCAGTAAATTGGAGGAGAGCAATGGTGATTTCTTTGGAAAACTGTTAAAGTAAAAATTTTTGCTATCTTGGCTTCTTCCCTATTTGTCACTTTTTTCATTTTGTGCTTCAGTTGTTTATGCTTGATCATCTTCAAGATTTGGTTTATAGAGGTACAGGGTGTGAACTGTGGCTTATTTCTTCTCACTGTCTGTTAGCAGTGTGAATGCAGGCTAAATGTTTTATGAAACTTTAAGAGGGCTCTGGTTTAGCCCTGGTCTTCAGCATATCTAGCATGCATATAATCTTCAGGGAATTTAATTTCAAAATCTGGACAAGTCATTGCAGGTTCTTAATTTAAAAAAAAAAAAAGCCACCCAAATTCAAATAACATCGGACTATAAAAGCCCAGAAAAGAGAAATTGTTTTCATGGACAATGAAAGATGTGTCCCTGATGCAAGAACAAGGATGCTGAGTTTCCAAAAAGATCATCAAAACTGTTTTTCTTTAACAGACCTTGCAAACTCCTCAGCTATTGGGCTGACGTCTTTCAGTTGTGGGCAGATATCTAGCATGGGAAACTTTGGTCAAACTGCTTAAAATTTCGCAAATAAATCTTGTACAGATTTATATCTGTATTATGTGCTAAAGCCAAATAAAAATTTTGAAGAATTAATGAGTGTGACTCCAAAAGAAAACTGGTCTGAAAAGCTTTGCATGAGATGGTAAGAAATAACTGAGCTGGTGTAGCCCATCTCAGTTTCTTGATATGAGCAGTTCGGCTCATCTCAACTTCTTGAGACACTATTGGCATGATGAAACATAAGGGTTGCCAATGAGTGTAGGTTAAATTAGTCTTCTGGCTCTTAGAAAAACCTACATTGGGAGAGAAGGCACAAAGATGTTTTAATGTAGAAAATGATAGAAGGGAAAACCCCATATCTCAGCGGACAACAGCCTTCTAATTTTGGAGGAAATTATTCAGGCCCAGGTATTGTTCTGCTAGGAAGAATAAGTCACCCAGAACTCTTTTTCCCCACGCACCATTAGTTTCTCATTAACATTACTTCAATGTGTCATTTTRTGATGTTACTACATTACTCTCTCATGGCATAGGTTCCCTGCATCTTTGGTGGGAAGTAACCTTTTCACTGAGTTTTCTTTCAAATAAATAGTACAACTAGGTGCTTAAGTCTATTTTCACAAGAGTTAACAGGAATTCAGCTCAGAAAAACATCGCTTAAGGATGTTTCAGACTAGGCTACTGGAGAGCTTAAGATGGCTCTTTAGTAAAGACAGGTCAATGACCACAAACTTCCAGTAAAGTCACAAAGGAGAGCATCGGTCTTTGTTTGCGGTTTTCAGGGGATTAGCGTGTTAACAGAAAATGTTGTCTTCAATCATCCTACTTCTGTATCTGCACCTCAGTGTAGGAAGTTGACCTTTACTGAATGTAGAGCAAACATGGCTCTGCATTGTTAGTATATGAATTAATTGTTTTTATCAAGGAGGTAATGAAGTAAGATGATGATGATTTGTTGAGTAGAGGAGGTAACACTTTACTGTAATTTATTCATACAATACTGCTTTGGCCTGTTCTCACCAGCTCGTCTGTCCTGCTAAAGCCGGGTATTATTTGTTCAAAACCCATGAACTTGTATTTAAAATTTTGTATAGCAAAAGAAAAATTGGTGACTGGAGAGAACAAATCTCAAATGATGGAACGATTTGTAAAGAACTGATGTATTGATTCAAGTGGAAAACTGAAACAATGAATATTATGTTGGTCAGCTTATTCAAAAACAAAAAAAAACTCTTTTCTGGGCAGCTTTGGTTAAGCTGATGTGCAAGTAATATAAAGCATTATCAAGCACATGCTGCTCTTCCTTTCCTATCACCAGCTACAGTGGAGCCACTGATGCGGGTTATTGGGTTGTGTTGTCAGTGTTATTTAAAAAGTTTTATGAAACAGTAAATGTAAGTGATGCATGAAGTGTGTAGATCTTGAGGGTTTTTTAACTTTATTCAGAGAACTTTCCTAGGTATATCCCACTAGCTTTTGACACTCCTAACTGTAAAGGGGTGGAAGCAAAAGTGGATGAATCGTGAGACACTGCAGCTATAGCTACTCCAGGAAAAGGAACACTCAAATTCACAGTGCAGCCCTTCTTTTTAGGGCTAATGAGGTATGCGTTGGCAGCTTAAGTCTGTGGGTTTAGTTACTGCTGCTTGAGGCTCTCTTAAATGAATGGGCAGTATCTGCCACATTGATTATATTTACATTAGCAAGCAGTATGCTGCAATTGAAGAAGATAGTAGAGTGAAGCAATAAGTTAGGCAGACCCAGTGTCCACGGCGTGTGTACTTCATGGGGCTTTATTTTAGACTAACTGTAGTCCGGTTCTGTGGGCCGAGTATACTCCAAACATGACTGGGTATTAGGTGTTTTCCCACAGTTTTGGTTTAGGTTAATCTGAGAGATGTCCAGATCATGTGTTCAGAAACTTCTTTGAGATGTGAACCAAAGCACAGTAAGTGGGGTGACTCAGATTGACTTCAGAAGTGCACTCCTGATCCAAACTAAAGTGCTAATATAGATGTACCGACCGGGTCTCTAAAGGGCACCTTGGAGCATTGCAGAGGGTGTTGAGCTATGCGGGGGACTGGATTCTGCCTTCTCCTGCCTCCTAAGCACTGTTGTCAGGACTGCAGAAATTGTTCTGCTGCTCTCTGAGTAAGGATTGTTTGTTTATCTTGACTGGTAACTGAATCTCTGTTCCCAAATTATTGTCCCTAGTTTTGAAATTGTGTGTGAAAATGACTGGTGTTAAAACTACAATAAATTCTGGAAAGTAGTTCTTTCATGGTTTTACTTCAGTTAACCAGGAATGAAACTAGCTGTGTGAGCAACAGGTTATGAAGCCTCACTTCCTGTGGCTTTGTGTCTTGTGGTTGGATTTTTCTGGGCATACTGTATTGTGAGCTCTGAAAGTATTTTCATGTGTTCGGGGCACTATCTGTCCTGCAATGGGAAGTTGGTTTTGGTAACAGAGTTGAGCTCCTGCTGCACTTGTCCTCAAGGGGCACTAGTTTGGATGTCTCCTCTTGATCTGACTGTTTATTTCCACAAAACTCATAGGACCTGATTATCTCTGAAATATTTACCCTTGTGTTAACTTCTGAATTGTGGCCAGTTTCAATAAAACTTGAGGGGGGTGGGGGGAAACAACACACACCATAGCTTGGCTTCCTAAGGTTGTATTTTATCCATTTTCCACTAATGGTATCTCTTGTTTTACTGTCTTTTTGTATTTASCACTATTTTAAATGTCTTCCAGAAGAGTTAAAAGTATTCCCCCCCCTTAATATTTCAGGCAACATATTTGGAAGTAGGAAATTATGTTCCTAACAGCAGCTTCTTAAGGCATGCTAAAAATCTCTTCTCCATAGGATAGATAACATTCTTGAGAGTATCCAACATGCTTATTAAACCACCTCCAAATAAATACAGACAGGTCTAAAGTTGCCTTTGTATATTGTAGCCTTTTGTAATACACACTGGTACCACATATGGTAGTTTTGGACCATGATTCTAGGAGAGAAGTGAATGAAGGTTTTGAAAATGAATGATGTATTGAAGCCTCTGGAGTACAGCTAGATTGGATTTTGAGGGTGGTGGATTAAGAATTGGAGGGGGCAGGCACTTGTGTTTGGGATTTGTCCTTGTGACCTTGAAAAGCTGCTGAAACTCTAATGTGCTTTGAAACTTTTCAGATGAGAGGTACTGTACTGAAGCTATGTGGTACTGCAGGCTGAGTTCTGAGAGTTCTGTCTTCAGTGTATAAAGCTAAAAAAATTGTTGTTTTTGCTTCTATTTTAAGTGGGCCTATGCTCAAAGCATGTCAGAGAGCTTCTGTAAAGGTATGAAAGGTGAATCTAGCACAGATATTACTCAGTTTCTTTCTGTGTCCTTTCTGCTCCTGCTCGCCATTTCCCTAGTATAGTAATAAAATACTTGTTTTATTTGTTCTGTTTTCCAACAGGAAAATCTCATCCTGGTCAAAAGGTACTCTGCATACCCGTTTGTGCACAAGACCTTACTTCAGATATGCTACCAGTTGCAGGCACTGGTTTCTACTGTCTAACATTAAGTTTGATTCTCTGTGGGGCATTTGAGAGAAATTGTTTATAGCTGATTTTTCAAGAAGAGGGTACTCTTCTTTAGTGTGTGTATTCAAGACAAACATGAAGTGGTTTTCTTATTTCAGCTGAAATAAGAACTTGAATCCAGACCTAACAGAGGTAGTCCATTGACTCCCCTAGTGAGTGATCAGTCCTACATCTTAGAAGGCAAAGAAGCTCYACCTATCTCAATAGAGCCGGAGCACACAATACAGTCTGTTAAGACTCATGAATGTCTCACTTTGGGTGTCGTCAGTAAAAACTGAAGTGACACCTCCTAAGGAGGTTATTAACAATGTCTAATTATAGGTGGGATTTACAGGCATCTTTAGTGAGTGTTAACCAGTAATTGTGGGACTACTACCTATAGGTGTATCAGACTGACTCCTCAGATGTGATGTTTATCCATTTGCTAGCTTGTCATGTTTTCTGTGTCTTTACCAYGAGACATATTACAACAAGGGATTTCTTGTTTCTGTTTTCGTTTTCTCTGAGATTATATCTTTTTTTAATGTTCTTTTATGGGGTGTGTGAAAAATACTATTGTACTACTAATGATAATATTAAAATATCCAATACTTGATCTGGATTTGTTATTTCCTGCTCTTTCCCTTACTGATTGCTTAGGCTGGTGGATGAATTTATTGGAATCATCCAAAGTCTAGGTTGTGGCTGATCATGTTTCTGAGGAGGGCTTTTTCTAAACTAGTAGAAGGTTGTGCATAAAACTTCAAATAGTAGGGGTTTTATACATAAGCAAAATGAAAACAGTCTTGTGAAAACAATAGCTAGAGCTAATATTGGGGGAAAGGGGGTGTGTGAAACTTGTTCTGTAAATCCTCCATAAGTGCACCACAATCGAACTGCTGTTTACAAGATAACCTAGAAGTTCATAGGCATTCAGTCATTTAAAAGATGCTTTAATAATAGCAATTGCTTGTGTTGTGGGAGGTTTTCCAACCAACCCTCCTTTAGATTCTGTGCATCTCTTACAATGTAAAGAAACTGGAAGCAGCTTAAGGTGTTTCTCTCTCTTAATAGTCATTTGTGAGATCAAGGAAAAGACAAGCATACCACCTTTGCGGATGATTATGTTGGAAAGAGAATGTTTCATAGTGTTTGCTACAGTCAAATAGCTATGCAGTCTCCTCTGCAGGCAGGCCTTGAGAGCTCATCTGTTTTTTATAAATGGTAAAAGCTATAGTTTAACATTTTCCTATGTTTTAAAATTGAAATAAAAATTAGGCTTGTGTGTGATGTGGAAGAAAAGCATTGTTAGGACTCTGCCACAGTGACATTGGTGTTTTGTATCCTACTTTTATATCATAGTAAACAATAGAATTTATTTCACTTCTGTTTCCCCTTTGGTTTGCCTTGTGCTGAACCATGTCTATGCTTCTTTATGTTTTATTACTATATTTGAGTGTAAGAGTGATGGAGGTTAAGAGCTGTTGAAGATCAATATCTAGCTTATAACATTAAATCCAATAGGATGACTTCTTACTTTCTTAACTAGAATGCACCAAACACAAGCAATTCTAGGCCAGAGAAGAACTTGTCTAAAATATTTAATGAACTCAAAATAGTAGCTGTTGTTAAATATAACAGCTTACTATGTGGTTTTGACTATTGTTGCAGTATTGTTTTGATTTAAAGAAAAAAAGGAATGCTGTCAACTTAGAATATCTGACTTCTGGAGGGAAGGGGATAAGGTTTCAGACTGTCAAAACAATTTCTGATGATTTTTTTTTTTTAACATGAAGTGAAATGGGGCTTGACTTACGGAGTCAGAGGGGAAGAAATAAAATTCCAGTATAGTTCAGGATTCTTGAAATGAGCTTGTGTGCTGCTGGCAGTGGATAGAATTTAACATGGTCAGAAAAATGTCACTGGGGAAAGTACTCTGAAATTGTATTTTTCAAACCCTTTATTAATTTATATTTGGAAAATATTTTCCTTGAAAAATACTGTATATTCTCAGATATATTTAATGACCATGCTATTTTCAATCTAAACTTTTCCATATTTCTGAATCTGTACAGAGGGAAAGTAGGGCTCCATATAGGAAAAGTACTAGTCAGTAACTACTTGAAGTGATCTTTTTTCACTGTTGTTTTGTTTTGTTCAGGGTTACCAGGTTCAAATGTGTTTTGTATAAACAAAAACTTGGGGTAGCAATTCTATAACTGAAGTAACTAATTTTTTTGAAAAGTATCTTAAGGTTTGTCCAGACTTGAAACCTGGTTATGTTGTCAGTTTCACGAAGAATATGAAGCTAATGTGGAAAATTTCTTAATATGTCTCTCCATATTGTCCCTTCCTCCATAGGTCTTGTTTGTTTATTGAAGCACTGATTAAAACAGAAGCTCTTGCATACAAAGCAGACATGACAGCTTAGATCTGTCATGAATTGTCAGATTTGTGCTTGAAGCCTTTCTAAAGTAAGTAATGGTCTTAGAACACTGTATTGGAATCTCCATCATCCTTTTCTGCTATTTATCTATTTTTTGGTAATCATCTTAAGCTAGTACAAAAAGAATCAGTGAACCTGGACTAGCTGTGAGCAAACTTTCTTCTGCACAGTTTATTTTGTTCCAATTTCAGAACTGTTGATTCTTTCCACTTAGTGTTTATTCTCTCCTTTCCTTGGGTCAAAGTCTGATACTGTTACTGCAGGAGAGAAACTGAAATGAGGCAGGAAAGGAAATGAAAAGTAGTGTTCTTGGTGAGGAAGAAAACTACAATGCTTTCTAAAGAACTGAAGTCCTAAATTCACTGAGAACTTAAGCTAATCCAGAGAATACTTCAGTAGGCAGAGCACACTATTCCTCGAGGAGTATTCTTCCTTATTCTCTTATCACAGGGTTCTGTTTCCTGTGCATTGGTCTGTTCATCATGTGAAAGATTTTTATCAGCAGATATGCAACCTTTTATTACCAAGTTCTACTGTCTGCCACTAGCCTACTGGAATTATTTGCCCTTCAGGGGTATCATGACTCTTTGATACTGACATGGGTAAAAACCAAGTATGCGTTGACCACTGACATTTGTATTGCTGGGTGAGATGGAGAGGAGCTTCTTTATATTAGTCTTCATTCTCTCTCCTTATTTTTGTGGATGTGTAGTTTCTCTGAGCTCATTTTCTCCTGTTGTGGCCCTTCTTGAGGAGGGTTGTGGGGAACAGGAGAGGCTTTAGTCTACAGCGCTTTTTCCTGAACTGTGTAAAAGTTGTTGTTTGGGTTTTTTTGGTTTTGTTTTTTTTTTTTTTTCCTCTCCACCCTGAACTGTAAAAAGTCCTGCAGATAGAGGAAAACTTCATGCATGGCATGATCTATTCTTATTATGGATTTAAGGTGTCATGGAATTGGTAGACTTGCATCACTGTTGCTGAGGAAGCAAAGATTCCTAGAAGGTCTTTGGGTCACTGAAAGGATGTACTTGGGCTAAACTGCCATGTTCAGAGAAGGAAAGGGAAATTAGAGTGGGCTGATGTGACCCAGAGTAATTTTTCCATTAAGAGGGAAAAAGCAATGAAGCTTGTTTGGTTCAACTGCCAAAGGGTAGTGCCTTCAAAACCCTTGAGACAGGACAAAGGTAAACCCAGCACAGTTAAAGAAGTAGCTAGCATGTAATTCAGTTGAAGCTGAATTTTTAATTCTGAATTTCTTCTGTGTTGGTTTCTAGTCATTAAATCTTATGCTACCTCAGTGAGAGTGCTGGGCACTAGATACATCTGGTTCCTTTGTCAGCCAGGCACTGTTGTTACTTCTTTGCAGGTGTTTAAAAACAATAGATGTAACATCTTGGAAGCTGGCTTGCTTAATGTACACAATATAGCTTTGGTTTTGTCTCTCTGTTATGCGGAGTTCATTCCCTCTACCCAAACAGCTTTCTGCTACATGCTGCCCAGTTGGTGAGCATCTGGTATTCCTCTTTTTAGTTAAAGGTCCTTAGAATTGTTTGTTTTTTCACCACTTTTCAATGTTGATACTGTACAGAAAAGAGAGTTCTTGTTAGGCCTCTGCATGCACTCAGGCATTTGCTTCTGGAACCCGCTCATAATCCTGATTTCCATTAAGGAAGAGGTTCTCATATAATTACCTAAGGATGTTAGTGCTGCTGTATTTCTGCAGTCTTCTGCCTCTGACCATGTGCTCTTCTTCCTCCTGATGCTGATACTTGGCTGTGACTCATGGCGAGAGAGTTATGTGATGTCTGTATGTTGGGTATCTATTGCTGAGGTTAATTTTCTTTTAGTTTAGCTTCTTGAATCAGCTTGCTACATGAGGATATGAAAGCAACTACTGATGCAAAAGTTGGAGTAGAAAATACACATGGCAGGAGGTGGGCTTACAGCAGGTACCATTTTAGCTTAGCCTAACTTCTTGTAAGACTGTGCCCTGAGATGTTTCAAAGGAGGTTCTTTTAAGGTGTAGTTATTAACATTGATTCTTAACACTAATGGTTTGGATACCTGATGACTTATCTTGCGAGTGGCAGCCCTAAATTTACTTGGAATGTTACTGCTGATGAAGAGAAGACAATACTGGAAGTCACATAACTGTGACAGTGTTAGCAGTGTCACCAGCCATGTTGCAATCCTAAAGTAAAAGAACATGCAATTAAATGTTGACATTAAAACCTCTATTATAACTAAATTAAAAATGCCCATGTCTTCTTTTGGATTTTCCCCAAATGCATAGCCTGCTACAGATGTTGATATGACCCCCTTCACAGCAGTCATTCCAGTTTAATTAAATATCAGCACTTGCTGACAAGAATATCTTTATTCTGTAGGCACATGAGAATACAGCAGAAACCAAAACTTTACATAGCAAAGGTCATAGTAAGGAGTTTGTCAGAAAGTTCCTGAGTGAGTCAAGCTGTTTTTCTGTGCTTTTTGTCACATTTGCAAATTTCCTTAGGGGATAAGAGGACTGCCTCTGCTCATCTGCTGTGGTGTTGGCATTGTTCACTGCTTAATGTGGAGCTAGAGTATCTTACCCACTCCCTGCTTCAAGCATAAGTTTTGGGGAACTGCAAAGGGACTGAAGTATTTTGGGTGAAACATGAGTAATCTCATCACTGGTAGAGACTACAATTTGCGGTTGTTTGTCAGGCACTGACTGTTTTTGTGTCCAGGAGTTCCTGAATTTGTTCAAGTTCAGAGGTCACAGTAAAGTGGCTTTTCTTTCCATACAGTTCTGGAGAAAGTCAAACCATCTGAAAAGATGTAAGCGATCTGAATTTCAGAAATTCTTTCTAATGTGCATAATGAAACATGTTTAAGTTTTTTTGGCCATTTGCTATTCTTTTCCACTCCTTTCTCATCCCTTTTTCTGCCACCAGTTTCTATAATAAATTTTAGGTAGAGTTATGAACAACAAGTTTTTCCTTTTATAACCTCTGCTATTACTGTCTTGTTGCCAGATACCTTGAAAATTAGCCAGAAACTCAATTGTTTGCTGGCTGTGCTCACTTGTTGAGACCTGCTTGTTTTTAGGCACAGAGCTCTTTTATTTAGGCTTTGGAACATTTGAATTCTGCAAATTGTTGAAGCCTAGAGATGGTTCCTGTTCACTATTTCAAGCATCCTTGCTATGTTATATAATAAAGCAAGCTTTCTATTTCACTTGCTAAGAGCATTAAATACTGCTTTACTTGGATAGCACTATCAATAAGTAGTTTATATCAACCTGTAGCAAAACATTTCTAGGGCCCTTGAAAAAGAAGGTGACTGGAAATAGTCAGCATGGCTTTACTAAGGGTCAGTCATGCTTGACCAACCTGACTGACTTCTGTCAAATGACCAGGTCTTCAGCTGAGGGGAGAGCAGTGGATGTTTTTTTACTTGGACCTTAGCAAGGCTTTCTAGTGTCCCACAGCATATTCCTATTTACAGCCTGACTGGGAGGATGAGTAGACAAGTAAAAACTGGTTGAAGAGTCATCTCAAAGGGTGGCTGATGGTTCATACTCTGCCTGGACAGCAGTTACAACTGGAGCTCCTCAAGGGTCTGCTGTGACCTACTCTTTTTTTTTTTTTTTTTTTTAATGTCTTTATCAATGACCTGGAGGAGGAGGTGGAATGCATCTTCGTCACATGTGTGGTAGACACAGAATTGGGTGGCTCAAATGCAGGGTGGCCATCCTGAAGTACTCAGAAAGGCTAGAGGAGTGGGCCCGTAGGAATCTTACAAAGTTCAACAAGGGCACATGCCAAGTCCTGCTTCCAGGATCAGTAACCCTTCTGCATTGCTACAAACTGGTTGGATTGTAGCTCTACTGAGAAGGACCTGGTTCTGGTGAACACAAGTCAGCAGTTTACCCTGGTAGTGATGAAAACAAACAGCTTTATTCCCCTTTAGTTGGCATTTGTTCCACATGTTCCCAGACTGCATCTGTAATACTGTGTCCAGCTTTGCTCTTGTTCTCCCTATCCCCGGCAAGAACCATGTTGATAAACTTGGGGCAAGTCCACCAAGATGGTCAGGGAGCTCGAGTATGTGACCTGTGAGGGCATGCTGAGAGCCTTTTGTGGCCTTGTTTACCCTGGAGAAGAGATGCTTAGGAGGGACCCAATAGCAACCATCTGGTATATACAAGGATGGATACCAAGAAGGTGGAGCCAGTCTCTTTACTGAGATGCACAGTGGGAAATCAAGAGACAGTGGGCATAAATTGAAATGGGTGGATATATGTTGAAAAATTTTGTAAGGATAATTGTTAAGAGGTTATAGGATGTAACCTGTAAGCCTCTGTGGAGGTTTTCAAGACCTGAGTGGACAAAGCCCTAAGCAGCTGGGACTGAGTTCAACATTGACTACACTTTGAGAAGGAAGTTGAACTGGATGACCTTGTAGGTCCCTTCCACTCTGAATCATTCTTTGAAGAATCACCCATGGCAGGGACCTAAGTAGCCAAAATAATCAATACATTTTGTTTTATTTGGAAACTTAGTTCCTTGTGTGAGTGGCATTTATTTCTAGTGCTGCTAAATAAAATAGCTTGAACATAATCATTTACTCTTGTTGACTGTTTTTGATGCTGAGCATTAGTTACTTGAAATCTACCTATTGAGTAAGCAAGGTACATTCATTGAATAAGCTCATTTCATCTAAGAAAGAAAGGAAAAACATTCTTTCTCAGTGTTGAAAAAGAAGTTTCAGAACTTTGTAGTGATCAATATGTCTTGTCTCTCACTTGCCTTCACCCATTATTCTGAACCTTGTAGTGAAACAAAGCAATTTGTAGAGCATTTGTTGTTTGAAGTTACTGGGGGGAAAGAAAGATACCGGAAAAGCAAACTAAATCTCAGTTTCTCTGAGATTGGTTTACTTCCCTCTTTGCCCAGGCCTATGAAAAGAAGCTGTTATCCTGGATGCTACATGTAGACATCTCCAAAATGGAGAAGGCTTTAGTCAGATTTGTGCTGCAGAAATTACATACTGGTATATCTAGGCGTGGTGGGTTTAACTGCATAGCCCTTCTCATGCGTTTGTGCAAAAAGCAACTTTGTTTTCTTGTAACCAAGATAACTTTGGTGAATTTCTGCTTTTGCTTTTAAAGAAACCTGTAGTGGCTAGTGACAGGCTTCTTTGTCATGGTTTCTGTGCTTTAGAATAAGTTTGAATCTCAACTTTTAGTCTTTCTTTTCCTTTGAGTCCAGGATCTGGATATATTCTTGTGAACGATTGCATTAGTATGCCAGACTTTTCCATCCTCTTTCCACTTACTTATACGTATGCATGTGTGTTWATATGCAGGCTCTCTGTCACGTGGTTGTACATATTCCTGGTTTGGAAATGGATTTGCTTACACATCTGTGAAGGTGGTACATATTGACAGTGGGAGGTTTTTGGCAAGTAGCGGCCATTGAATGGTGGAGCTTCGATCACTTCATACTTTCATCTCTAACAAGTGAAAGGCATTCACATGATCTTTTGCTGTATTACCTTAGACAAGCAGGAACTTCTTGAATAACTTGGCTGCTTCCAGTTGTTCATGTATTTTATTAATTCCAGTCTAGAAGTTGCTATTAAGCAGTTCTTGAGCTATAGATTTTATTGAATATTGTGTTGAATTAGGAGAGAAATTGGTCAATTCTTCCATCTTACTGCTTTCAGACTCACAGGCTCTTCTGTTTTACTCACCCCTAATATACAAGGAAGAGTCTCTAAAGTGAATCTTTATCAGAAGGACAAAGATCTGGAAGAAATTTGACTTTTGTACTACGTTCAAGGTAAGACACTCAAAATTGTCCATGATCAGATGACAAAAAGCATGAATACTGAGGCTTGCAAAATGGTACTATTTCTGAGTTCTTGGCTTCTTGCATATTATACTATTCCTACAGAATATTATGAATATTTATTAAGTATTAAATACTTCTGCATAATTCTGTGGACATACACTAATGATTAGAGCCAAGCTAGCTGTGGCTGTGTTCCTTAACTAAAACAGTTAAGTAGGTTGCTATATGTAACTAATGTTTACTATACAAAGCTGTCTTTTGGGTAGCATAGGTGTTCCCACTTCTAAAACTGATACACTAAGCTGCATGATATAAAATGGAATGTCTTACTAAATTGGCAGTGTCTTAGTAACTCTTTTTGGCTTACTTTAAGGTCCTGTGCTGAGCTTGTTGTAATTTCTCTGTGAATGCAATATTATAGCTCTTGAGTGACATTTCCAGTCAATTTCAAAATATCAGGAAATAATTGTGACTCAGAGGGCAGGTTTGCTGTGTTTTGGAAGGAATGGTAGATGCCTTTCTTTCAATAAAGCCATAGCTTCAAGCACCTATACAGTTGTCATCTGTCTGCAAGTTAGAGCACTGTTCAGGTGGTAGGAGCCATTGACATCATTAAGCAGAGTGATAACACTGCCTTCAGCTTCCATGCACAGTTTAACAAAATGTTTAATAATGTTTGTTGTGTCGTTCCCACACCACCCCCAGGGAAGAGTGGAGGATATAACAAGGACTAGGGGGATAAAGCCTGTAGCAGACAAAGTGGAATTCCCTCCAGTGGGACCAGTCTTGGGGAGAAYGTTGATGGACTGTCCTGCTGACTGGGCTAGCATCATGTTCATGGCACTCAAAGGGAGGAACTGAAAAAGTGGTTCAAAAGAATGGAGAGGTACATAGCTATCCATTGCAGAGATGCTAGTTTGTGTAAGAAGGGGAATACAAGGCCGTAGTATTCAGCCATAGAACAGATGGTGGAGGCATTCACAGGGAGTCACTCAGAAGGATGTAGGAGATGTTTTGGGGAACTGGAAAGTACAAGTAGCACTTAATGTAGGCAGCTGGTTGTCTAATGCTAGCTCTTCAATTTTTGGGGGGTGGAGACCTACTGAAATTGGCACTCATTGTGCTGAATTCAGCACCTATTTGAAGGCTCAGATCAGCAGTCTTCTATTCATGTACCTATTTCTGATTTGTTGTGACTGTGTGGTTCTGTTTTTTTATATAGTCGGTTTTACTGAATTATCTGTGTAATCCCCAAGCTGAATGTCTACTTTTCTTTTTAAACTGCTAAATTCATCAGATTCTTTCAGTTGTTGTTCTGCAAAAGCCTGAATACTTGAGTATTCCTCTGTGAGCCTTGATTTTTTTTTTTTTTTTTAATGGATACCTAGTTTAATCTAGGCAGTTTAAGCCTAGTATAGAATACATACAGGTTAAGCTTTACATGTAGTAAAGTGGTAAGACTTGAGATGCAAGCTTTGGAAGATATAAATTGTTTTRAAAAATCTTGATGTGTTGACTCTGTAAATGGGATGACAGAGTAGGGTGTCTGCCCCCTTGCTACCATTAATGTGTTCTTTTATGTGTCTTTGTGCTAAGATGTTCCCATCGCCATTCAGTCCAGCAAGGGCATGTCTTGCAGCCAACAGTGTACAGGAGCAGTAACCTTTGGTGGAGTTGAAGCTGGTGTCTTAATCTATGTTATCCAAATTTGCCTGCAGCTGATGTCTGACCTGATGAATAGCATAAAATGAATGTTGAATTATTAACATGCTTGCTTCCCGGAATCCTTTTTGCTGTCAAGTCCATGTGGACCTATCATTACTGCATTGACTGCCTGTAATGCCCTTAAGCACCCTCTCTAATACTGATTTCTTGAAAACTGGCATGGTCTTCTTGCATGTTAGTTTTAACATTCTTATTGATAAAATTGCCCTTTGAATTTTTGCAGGTATAGTTCGACATGTGTTGTGATACTTGCATAGTGGCAAAATTTAAAACAGTTTTTACTCAATAGATATATATTTCAATGCTGAAGTTTCAAATATATTGCAAATCAAGAGAGTTTAAACTGTATTGATTAAAAGTGAGTCAAACTAATTTATTGTGAAACTGAAGTTGCAGTACTAATTGGACAAAAATTTGAGTATTTAAGCTTGCAAATTGCCAAATGGCTGCTTCTTGCCAAGTACTCCTCTGTTTAGATGACAAGTGAAGCAGTTCAGATAGCCTCAATGCAGACACCTGAGAAAGATTCCATGTGTCCAGGCAACGATACTGGAGACTGCTGCCAGAAAAAAAGGTAATGGAAATTTGCTTCACTCTGCAGTTCCTAGAGATAGTAATTCTTTTTAATTAGACTTCAGACTTTTTCTTAAAGTTTCTCTAGCCTGATGGAAAAGTAGAGCATGCTATAAAAGTGCAGGGGGAGTACTGTGTTCTCTGAAGTAGTTTGATGACCCATCTGTGATCTGAAACCTAACTTTCTATAACATGCTGTGGATTGAATAGTATGTATCATGTGATTACAGGTATATTGATCCAGTTACAATATGGCAGTATATCATTACATATCATGTAGGATCAGCTGCTTCTCTTAAAGCATTTTAAGGCAGTTATAAACAATGCTTGAGAGATGCCTTATTTGAAATGAACCAAATCAGTTCAACTGGGTTGATTTAGGAAGATGATGAATCTGTGTTAGCAATAAGGGAGCAACTTTCTAAGCAAATAGACCCTCTTAGAAATTTTAAGATGTCTTTACGTTGCTAAGTGCTGATTCTCTTCATACTAATACAGTACTGTTACTAAAGTAACTTTGCTGATAAATAGAAAAAAATTCTTAATATGGAAGAGACTAAGGAAAAAAAAGACGTTCTAAAACTGTAATTGAGGTATAAAAATAACTATGTATTTTGGCAATTCCTATTCGGAGGCTTCAGTTCCTGTATTACTTAAATTAGTTCTTTTGGAAGATTGCGTGTGTGTAGGCTGTTAGTTGACATAACAGATGCTTGAATTATCTCTTTCCAAGTTGTGTGCTTTGCAGTAAACATTAAAATGCCTATAGCACAGTAAGTGTTTAATATCTAGCAGCTTGTAGTACTGATGTTCTTATGTTACTGATTTGAATGTGCTGGTGATTTTATTATGGTGTTGAATGACCTTTTTTTGCATTTAATTTAACTCCTTTTGTATAAACCTAGCAAGTGGTAACATGGCTAAAAAAGCCACAAATAGATCCAAGTGGTTAAGTAGTGTGGCAGAGAATTTATGCCTCCTGTAACTGTCTGCAGAGGTACATCAGCAATGTCCAAGCTTTTTTTAATCTGCTGTGATGGCTCAGTTTTAGTTCATTTGTATCTGAAGACTTACCCTTAGAAGGTGAGGGAAGAATTAAGAATCTTACTTGCATTCTTGAGAGAGGGGAAGTCCTTCCCCTTATCATCAGTATCATATATAAAAAAAAATAAAAACACACTCTTGCTATCCCTTATAAACTTGATAAAACTTGATTTCTGTCATTGTCAAACATATCAACATTAGGGAATTCTTACTGTATTTTCTGTACCTGGTGCTAACTGAAATACTGTAATTTTGATCTTTTTGCTCGTTTTTCACTCCACTTTGTGGAGTTTAAATTCCTTTCAAATTTTGGATATACTCATGGTCCCACTTAGGGTTTTGTGTATTATACATGTAAGATAGGGAAAAATGTGATTAGTTGACATGCATATATTGTAATGGCTTAATTCCCCTGATAGACAAGATGGGATGCTATTGTGCCTTTGAGAATCCTGCATGGGATATTTGCTCTAAACAGAGGATCTGTACAGAAAGACATGTTGTAGAAACAGGGTTTAAGCTTTTTTCTGTCAGGAGCAGCAGAAATATAAGATGTGGTATTGAAGATAAAAAAACTCCTTATTGACTTCAATGGTAGTAGCAAGACTTCATTCAAAAGCTGACTTGTTCTAAATGCATTGCTAGCCACTAGATGCTAGGGTGAGATTCTCCACCCAGATAAAAATTAGCTTTTGGGAACTCTAGCTGTTAGCCAGCTTAAAAATCATGCAACACTGTTCAGAGAAGAATTAGTCAAGATAGCCTTCTGCGGAGAATCTGTTCTTCCCCTTTGTGAGCATTTCCTACAAGAGACTCATGATGATATCAATCCTTTGAAAACTATCAAACTTCCTGACTATATCCTACAGCTAGAGCACCTAAAAATTTTGGAGCTCAGTCACCTTTGCTGTCTTAGCAATGGAAGTAGACAATTATGTCAGGTTTCTTACCTCTTTATCCTACAATGTTTTGAAGTCTGTAACAATGGAGTTTCTTTATTATCCATTTAAATGCACATACTTGCTATAGAATTAACTGATCTGAAATCTGTTGCTTTCTCTGATTTTCCTGACCACTGCTTCTGTAAGAGTTCTTTATGGTCTTACACTTAAGATGTTTTCTTGAAAGGCTTAGCAAGAAAGGGCTAAGCCCTTTCTACTGCATAATCAACAGAGTTTTTATTTGCAAGATGACTTCTGAATTTGAATAATACCATAGTTCACTAACACCTTGCTCTTTTCCTGGGGAAAGGAATGACAAACTCTGGAAGCTCTTTAATACTGCTATAGTAGCTAGAGTGGATGAGACAGTTCACTTCTCTGAAGTGAGGTGTGGTTTAGAGACATGCTGTTCTGGCCCAGAGGACTTCTGAGTAGATGTGCCCTGTAATGTTATCAGATGACAGGTGTGGTGGATTCTTTCTCAGAACATTTAACCAGTGCTCAGGCTGTGACTTCTGCTGGTTTTAAGCAGATGGATATTTACAAAATCTAAGTAATCCACCTGGAGTGAATGTATTTTTTTAAACATTGATTTGAAGGCCAGATGTTCAGAGGCAACAAATGGACAGATGGTTGCAAACTGACTCATTAGCTATTGCTACCTAGGTGTTCTAGCTAGTAAGATGATAATAAATTTACCTCATGGGGAAACACCATAGGAATGTGCTCAAAAGATAGGCACTTCAGTAATAGTAAACATGATCTTATGTTGCCCATGCAAATGACTCTGGTGTGTCTGAGCTGGAATTTTGAATCCCCATCAGGAAGGTGGATGTTTGCAGACTCTCCCCTCTGCATTAAGAAAAAAGAAACACAAACCCATGCAGAATATGAACACATCTTCCTCAATCTGCAACTCCTGGATTGCTGTGGAAGACATATCTAGAACTTTACTTACGCTATAGCCATAATGTAAGATATGATAAAAGCTAGTTAGGGACTTTTGCAAGCTCTCCTCTAGGAAGTCCTAGCAGCCCCAATAAACATGTTTGTTCAAAGTATAAGTCCTCTGCTTACAATCCTTCTTTGTAGTTTTAATTGAGATTTTTTTGCGAAAGAACACTAACACATAAATGCAGTACACTTTAACTCTTGAAGATACTCTCTTCTCCTTAGTTCAGCTAAAGATCAGGTAACTGAAAATGAAAAAGTTTTGTACTTGGATATTTTTACTGAAGCATGTTAGAGGGCCTTTCTCTTCAGCATTCCTGAAACTGGATGTTTGAAAAGCTGTCCAGCATAACTGATTGAGAGACGATTCCATATTTCTGTGCTTGAGTTATGCTAAGTGTAACTCTGATCTCTTACAGGAGAACAGAGGAGTAAGTGCTTGCCAGCGATCTCCCAGTAGGCAAATGTAGATTGCATACGTGCATTCTGAATTCTAGTAAGGCTGGCTTTTGGTATTCCTTCATCTTCCGCTTGTATAATTCAACAGAGTTTGAGCTACTCATCAGCTAGATGAGCAGTCTCTGCTTCAGGCATTCACTTCTACCAGCATAGCTATCTGTGTGGCTGAGCAACAGACATTAGCATGGAAACAGGAATGAGGTGCTGAGAGCAAATATTGCTTAAGCTGCCACTGCTGCCAAGACGTCTACGTAGCCATAATGCAAATTTACTGATCTAAAGCTTACGTAAAAGAGAATTACAGAGGATTTAGGAATTGAAGAGGTGCCTTACAAATATGTATTAAAGATAGGTCTGCAGGAAAAAAATTCAGAATAGCTTTTGTAACTGCTTTCTAGATGTATCAAAAGGCAGCTTTCCGATGCTGTAGCTTAAATCCACCATTTGTGAGGTGATATTTAAAAATATGGACCTAATTAGAATGCTAAGCCCACAGTATTATCAAGCTTTTAGACTAGTGTAAAATACTAGTCTAATAGTGTGTTCCTGTTGGAAATTCAACCTTGAATAGTTCAAATGACTAACTTGCAATAGAAGTTTGAACTGCAAACTTCAAACTGCTGAACTAAACTCTCACCAGAACCCCAAGTAAATTTATTTCCAGGCATTTACCTTTTTAAGAAACCCCCAGTGTTACTTGTAAAATGCAGTGGAAAGATACCGTTGTGCTTTTTACAAAACCATAATACTAGATCAACTGCTTCAAAAAGGATAAAGCACTTAAATTACTTCATAGAGTTTTTAGTTTCAAACTTTTTTCATTCTCCTCCCTTTAACTGTTGTAATAATGAACACTTTAATGCAGCTTCCACATTTGAAGAGGGGAAAAAACCAACAAAAAAATCCCACACCCACAAAAACACAAATCAAGGCTTTGCCCAGTCTTGGTTGATTCACAATGTTTTTGTATAGAACCAAGAACCACTTAGCAAATGCAGAGAGAATTCATTACCCTTTATATTACAAAGGATGAATAACTTTCTCTTTAGGGTGAAAGTTGTACATTGTCTCAAGTAATTACACAGACATTAACTCCTGTTTTAGTTTGGGCTTTGTTATATATGTAGACTAAGGAAGAACTACTGCGCGAACTTGCAGCACAACTAGTACACTCCCTTGGTGTGTGCTCTCATATTCCCAGAAAAATCAGGTAACCTAATGAATGCCTTTTTTAGGAGAGGGATGCTATCTTACATTTACCATATGTTGGGAACGTGCAATTGGGTGGTTGCAGTATACTAGCTAACCTGTGGTAGGCTTACACTATTGCTCTTTTCCTTCTCCTTCCTAGTATCTTTTACTTCTGCAAAGTCTTTTACTATCTTCTGTGTGAACCAGTTTACAATTCTGGGGGATGATATCGGCAGTGGTGGTATTGTGATGTCATAAGCTCAATTATGACATATTAGATTATAGCTCTTTCTGTTTATGTTCAAGGAGTGGGTTGGGTTGGTTTGTTTACTTGTTTTAAAGCAGCAATGATTTGGTTATCCGTAAAAGGTCAGAGTCATAGCTGGTTGTGGAGCAGAATAAAACCGGTGTTCTTCTGGTGCTTCTCTGACCGGAGTCTGGAAACTTGCAAAGGACGGGATGTTGTAGTGGGTTTTGTTTGTTTTAAACATTAGGATTCAGCTTGAGGATCATTAGTGCTTTGCCACCAGGGTTATTAAGTATGTATTTAATCATCAGGAAAACCAGCATTTGATGCCTACCCTTCTGTAAAATAACATGGTAGGGTTCTTCAAATTTCTTCAGACTGTGTAATTTTTTTCCATGTGCTTACTATTGAATATTGGTTTTAGTTCTTTAACAGTGATTTACTTATGATGGCTTTGGCTGCATAGTGTTTCCCTTCTGAAGAAAATACTGTAAACATGGTGAAATTCAAATTCTTTATTAGCCAAGGAATATTTAAGTTGTGCTCAATTAAAAACTATTCTACGGTAGAGTACTGGTGTCATAGTAGCAAAAATTRTAAAAGTTTACTGAAGTAACTTAGTCCTACTCAAATACTGTTTACATACCCCAAAGATTTAAGGAGCCCAAATAAAATGCTTAATACATCTGGTAGTTTTGTTAAGCCTTTAATAGAAAGCATTCAGCTTTATTCTTGTGATGTAATTTATGATTAGCAATCTGGATAAAACTATTTCATTTGTGTATGTGAGCATTTTCTACACACAAATTATTGGGGGCTGGATATAATAGCTTGTTATCCCAAAGCTGTATCGTGAATCTAAGTGTCTTTTCCTGTGGAAAAAAACTGTTCAGCTTATTTGGAGAAGTAAGAGTCACTACTGTGCAGAAATAAGTAGGAGTAATGTCCTCTCTTTGTGCAGTGTTCAGTGGTGGAATGTATATCTTAAGATATTTTTGTGTTTTGAGACACAATACCTGCATTTCTTACTTCTGAGAATTAGTGTAGATAGAATTTGGGTTAATAGGAGCATGTTCTGGGGTATGATGCTCTTAGCCCAAAATATCTACCTTTGAATCTGCCCTCCTGAAAGCAACCTGTCTCGGGGCTGAAAGTCACTCTTGTCTAATGAATGCTCTCACGTCCTCTGTAGAGTAGAAGAATTTGGGAGGGGTCAAGCCTCTTGCTTCTGGGAAGCACAATGCTTGTCTTCCAGTCGGTTTTTGTGAGTCAGCCTCTTCTAAAGGCTACTGGAGTAGCATCGGAAGAACTGAGGCTCTTGAGCACTTCATCATGCAAGCATCCCGTACCCTCATAGTTAAGGGGATCCTCTGAAGGTGGGAGGCAGTGCTCAAAGGGAGTTGCGTTTCTGGTCACGCATTCTGTGTTCATGCCCCAGTCACTGGTGTATTTAAGAAGAGGGAATTAAGCTATTTTGTGCAACTTTGTGAATCTGTGCTGCTTGTGTTTTGTTTTTTTCCTGAAGTTCTTGGATGTGGAAACAACTTTTTTTACTGATAAACTTTTTAACTTTTTTGGGAGGGCTTTTGCCATGTAGTCCAATACAATGATTTAGGATACTTGCTGTCTAGTTCTTGCAAAATACTTTTTCAGAGTTCATTAATGATTTAGTGGATGCTGCTTAAGGTGTAGTTTCACAATACTCTGAGCAAATCTGAATCAGCAGCAGCTGCTGGTTCTACATTTCTGGCATTGGCACTTGCTTGATCCTGTGTTTCCTAAGCTGGTTCAGAAAGCTCAAGTGGCAGAAAATAATTGACGACTACTGGCTTAGTTTGATTCCTTGAACCATCTATCCTGTCGTGGTGCCTAAGAAGAGAGAATGTTGGGGAAAATACAGGGCTTGCAGCTGTGTAACGTTACAGGCATAAAACTTACTGAAGCCCTATGATTCTTCAAACAGTAGTAAAGTATTCCTTCTTTTGAGCAATTTCTTGCTTGTGATACTTTTTTGGTAGTTGAAAAGCACTATTTAGTGTTTGGAAGAGGAAAGCCATAATGAAATGTTGTCATAGCTCCATTCTTCGATCAGTGGGCTTAAAGTTAAGGTCTGCACTATGTCCCCTTTATCACTCATTCAGCTCATTAGAGTGCTGTAGTCAGTTTAAAATCATCAGTGTTACAATAAGGCTAGCATTTCCCTCATGTCCCAGACGAAGCTGGTTGTTATCCAGAATTCTTCTTGCAATAGTTCCTTCTACCAGTGTAGTGTCATGGTAACTTTTGTAAGATGCAGTGGTTTATAAGATTAAATATGTAGTCCCTGATCCATGAAGGAATTTGGGCATTTGCATCCTGTTCAAAACAATGGGAAGATGCCTAGATGCTTTTGTAGATATACACATCTGAATTGTTAGTTATCTGCTACTTTTACATTTTAAGCTGAATTTACGGTTAATTTTATAGAAACTACTTTTAAAGAAACATAGTGATTCTTATTTCAGAGAAGCTGAAATACTTTTGCAACTAAAGCTTATTGCTTTTGTTTTAAACTCTTGTGCGTTTTTACATGTAAGCAAGCAGAATAAAGAGCTTACAAATTATACATGCTGCACTTCGTGGGTTTAAGTCTTGTCAACCACTCAGGAGGGTACTCTGTCATTTGAGCAGGTGAATAAAATTAAGCTAATAGCACTGTTATGTTAGCAGGCATGCAAAAGCTTTTCCTTCTGTTACTGAATTTACGGACTTGAATGCCAGGTAATAGGCTAGATGACTTTTTAAGTGCTAGTCTGTGCTGGTGAAGGAAATAGGAAAAAAAATAAATCTGATTCTTTGTTAGCATGAATCTTTAATATGGTGTTTAGAGAGTGTACTGAAAGGTCTTTTGACATCCAGGTGTAGCTTTAGTTCAAGCACTTCTATTTAGGAAAAAGTTGTATTCATGAAAAAAATCATGTACAAATCTGTTGTAAACGATCTGGAGTAGCTAACTACTTACTTTGTTTCTTTCTAGGAAATACCAAAATAAAGCAGATGTTGTGTCCTGTACTGTTATCTCAAGGTTTTGCAAGTCATTCTGTTATGTGCTGCTTGGCAGCAGGAATGTAAACTAATTCTTTCAGCACTGAACTAGAACCTTGACAAGGTTGCAATTACAGGTAAGAACAGATTCTGCCACTTGGAAATTTATGGGAAGGTATAATTGCTTTTACTTTGACTGTGTTTTAATTTGCAATTTGTAATTTACCAAGAATTTAACAGAAATTTCAGAACAGATTGGATAAAAGAATATGTGTTTTCTTCTTTAAAGGCATATGAATTTTGCTTAATCTTATTTTTAATAGGGAGGAAATTTAAAGTATAGCTTCTCTCTGCTATAGTACAAAGCACAGTTAATAAATGGGGGGGGGGGGGAAGGTGATTTTTCAACACCTAAATGTGTGCTGACCCAGATTTTGAGGAAGGTATTTTCTCACACAAAAGACACTACAGTGTCAGTCAGTAAAAGTCATGAAGTGTTTTGCCACTGTGTGTTGAGATCAGCTTACTGTCTGTGTGTGACTTTTTTCCCCCTCAAGGTCTGAATTTGCTTAAATGTGCTAATAGCAGCAGTACTGCTTAAGTTACCTTTTTTTTAAATCAGTTACAGAAAATCTCTAAATTTTTGTTACAAGTCCACTGTAGCTTCAACTCTTGAATCACCTTTTCAAGGGTAAAGGTTGATGCCTTCTTCCAGGTCAGTGAAAATGTTTTGGCTGCTGGTTTTGTATCAACTGTATCTGACAATGATGGAGATAACGCTCATCCCACTACTCGATCACTGTCTTCTAAACTCGTGTGTAGGGAACTAAAAGTCAATGTTCTTTTACTCTGACTTCTTTTTAAAAAAAAAAAAAGATAAATTCAATGCTACAAAACTATATTAATTAAAAAAAACAAAACAACAACCACACCACCACAAATACCAGTCATAGAGATTGCATATCTTGGTTTGTATGTTTTTGAATAATTTATTTCTGTTTTTAAACAGGGAGTATGCATTTTGAAGATTGTCCATGAAATAGCTTTATTGCATATGCTGAATCTGCAGAATTATGATCAAGTTAAGGCCTTTCAGTCTTGATTTCACAATTTGGTATCTTTGACAGGAAGAGTTGCTTGCCTTAGGCTGCACTTGTCAGTAGTGGCAGGACAAGAGTCTGGACTGTTGGTATCAAGCAGTCTAATATGTCTTACTCTGAAGTTGGATGATGCATAGGTCAGTGACAGGTTTGTGCCAAGGAGGTGGCATCGATTGTTCTGCTGCTACAATGAAAGAAGGGTTCAAATGTGTTTTGTGTTTTTGTTTTGTTTTGTTACTGTTGTCTTGATTGAATGTTTGTAGTTTAATTTGCAGTGATGTAACAGGTTGAAAAAAGGCACAACTCTTCTTATACTGTGCATGTCATAGACTAATTTGTTGTGGAATGGACCTCTAGCACTCATCTAGCCCAACCCTTGTGTCCGACTTCCTCAGATTTGTGTGTGAATCAACAAGTCAGCCCTCAATTATGTAAATAAATGGTTTAATGTTATACTGTGGTTCTGCAGACCTGCTGCAGAACACTTACTCTGGTCTTTCAGACCTGTTTCGGAACAATTTATTGATTATATGAATTGATGATTCATTGCTGCCCTGTTCTCACAAAAATGTGTCTGAAGCTTTCAGTAAACAAACATTGAAAAAGGTAAGAAAAGAAGTTGTCTTAAATGCCTAAATTTAGAATAAAGGAGAACGCATTTTTAGTGACATACTGCTTCATGCTAATGAGTAAAAAAAATTCTTCAATTTTAATACCAATAGTGTATTGGCTAAACATTGGCTGTCTTTCTTCAAAATCTTAGGTGCTATTTCTTTAATAAAAACCTGGCTGGTGGTGGTTAGATTGATGATTGAAAAGGAGCAAACTAAATTTAATTCAAAATAGTTGGTCTCTTACTGAATTTAGAGTACAAAAAAAAATGCTTCTCCATAGAAATAACTATACAATTTATTAGGGAAGAATCATTGCTTTGTAGTATCCAAGTGCCACACGTGCATCTGTTTTGAATAGCCCAGTAAAGAAGTGAGAACATGCTTATTGGCTACAGGAAGTATGAGCAGATACAGGCAAACAAAAGGAATTTCAGTTAATATCATGGGATATGAATCTTTTCATAGTATGGTCAGTAGGGATAAACAAGAGTACAGTGCCGTCTTCCGGGTGGTATAAAAAAACCACACCTCGTTGCAGGGTTTGAGTTAACGTCAAAATGTTACTTCAGGGTTAATAAGGCCGAACAGGTAATATCTGGTTTAACCAAGTAGGCCCATTTCACTTGGGTGCCAGTGCACCAAACTCCTACTTCAAGAAAATAGTACAAGAGCATGAATACTGGCTTACGCAGAGCTGTCTTGGCTCTTACAGACTTTAGTCCTCATTCTGTTCCCATGGAGGTGCTAGAAGTGATAGTCTGTTTGCTTTGCACTGTCTGGGCCCAATGTTGATGTACTTGGTGAACCAGCCTGGGTATTTATGTATCTTACATATCATTTTTTGGTATGGTTAATCTGTAACTCGGATAAACTGTTCTCAGATAACAAAGGGGATTGAATTTCCCAGACTTCATAGTGTTTGGAGGAAATCTTGGTAAAGAAAACCTGAAGTTGTTACCTGGAAGACTAAGATGACTGACATTAATGAAGAGATTGACTACAGTAGTATGTTTCTTACTGAAAATTACACTGCATTCCTCTTCAGTAAGTCCCTAGCCGTGGTGCCAAAGTGAACTAAGGTCTGCTTGCTGTCAGAAGTCACACTGGCAAGCACAGAATTATGTGTAGCTATCTAGGAAGAACACTGCATTTTTTTTTTTTTTTAAGCTTTCATTTGGCCACAAAACTTTGAAGTTGACTTCTGCAACTTACGTAAGGGTGAAGCTGCATGATAAAGGCTTGGTGACAGTAAAAATGCATCAACCTGGGCACTGATGGCTTTGTACTACATGCTGTGATTGCAAAGCTAGATTCAGAGTCCACTTTGAAGTTTTCTGTGAAGTTCATCTTGAATATCTGAGGTATGATCTCTAACTTTGCACCTACCAAACTGCATTCCAGAAAAATAAGAAGCCACAGCATAGAAGTGTGCAACTTGTCCATGAGAGACAGATGGTTGCCGTATAAGCTGAGCTTGAAGATCTGCAGTTACCTAGCTTCATCCATGTTTTAATGCAAGAAAGCAGAATACGAAAGCAGAATATGAAATGAACCTCTGAAAAAACCACAAGCATATATGTTTTTTCTGGTGTTAACAACATAGCTAAAAAGATTATAGCTCTTAACCTAGCTCCTGGTGCTCCTTTCCATTTTTTCCCACTGTCTTCCCTGTTGAAGGTTACTGCCCCCTTGGATCTGCTGTCTAAGCTGCTGGCTTCTAAACCCACTGCAGTCGGAGTCACAAAGTTTCAAAGTACTAAAGCTAACTTTGCACTTCTTCAGAGAAACAGTTCAAAGAGTAAGGGCAAAAATGTCTCAGCCAGCAGTTCTGGAAGAAAAGAAATTGCTGGCACAATGTAGTGGTGAGTAGCTGAGGCAGAGCTGAAGTGATAATGTTTTCAGGTATTGCTACTGACATTGAAAATAGATGTGAATCCACAATGTTAAATTACGCCTGTGATTGTTTTGTACCTCCAGACCAGCTGAAGCACATTCTCAAATCTTCATCTCTGTTTTAACTTGCTGGTTTAAAAGTAGTGTGGTGGGGGGATGCTGTGTGCTTTGGTTTTGTTATTGTTTCTTTCCCCCCAACTGTTGTAACAATGGAGATGCAGAAATTCRTTTCAAAGTTACAGCTGTAGCTCCTAGGCATGTATTCTACCTGGTGATGGGGATAACTTGCAAAATTTTTGAAATTCCTGGTTTAAAAGCCTATTGGGCTTCTTTCATGTCATCCTGGCAGGAAAAGTTTTTGATAGTAGGCTCTATATTAAAGGTTTGTGTTGATACTTAATTTCTTTGTGTCAGTATCATTGGTCAGCTGAGATCCTTCCTGATGATGACTCCTATGGCCACAGATTATTTAAAAACAAACAAACAAAAAACCCTCAAAACAAATAAACCCCATAGAGAGTAGACATGAATGATAATCACTGTCCTTCTATGTAGTTCACTTTTAAGTGAAAGTAAAGTATTCAGATCTCATTCTTAGTTTCCAGTAATTGCTATTTGACTCTGCCAGTACTTGTGGCTACATAGTTAGAGTAGCTGTTAGAGCCAAGCTTCAAGGAGGGCTCTTGCTCAAAAATTCAATAACTATTTGCCTAATGTAAATTTATGTAGTGCCAGCATTTTTAAGGTCAGGAAGTCAAAAGCGATCCTAAGTTTTCTGGGATCAAAAATAATGATCTTTAAAGCTGGTTTCACTCATCAAATGAACTTGTATTTAGTATACATATAGTATAAATAGATAGTATAATGTAACTATGGTGATAGTATAATGGTAGTATATTGTAAGTAAACACAACATTAGTAAGATTACTTACAATATTCTGACACTATTTCTTGTGTAAATTGAAGGGTACAGGGAGTCTTTATGAATGTCAAAACTATCTATAGTGTGTGTAGACACATATAATGCATAGAGTGTGTGTATGCACATATATACACACTAGAGAGAGAGTGTAAGGTGGAGACAGAGGCGCTTTCTACTAAGGCTGAGTTTGAATTTTTTACTTAAACCAGAAAAGTTAATTCTTCCTGCACTTTCAATAAGCTTTGAAATTGTTTGTTACAGATATTTTGATTATTTATTCGTCACTTAAATCTTTAATATCTAGTGCAGCATTTTCTCTGTTGAAACGTCATTCTTTTTTTATAGCAGGAGCACATGTGTTTTGTAACAGGAAACCGTGGAACTGTTTCTTTTCCACAGCACTGACTTATTAAAAATGACTGGCCTGTTGAGTGAATCCTTCTGAGGAAGAGACATTTTACAGTATGCTTTTATGACCTAAGCCCAAAAGATTGATGTTGGACTGTTCTCATTATATGAAAAGATACATTATTGCCTTTGGGACTGTTGGCCATCAAAGTATTAGTCTAGTTCTGACGTTCTCTTTGAAACTGACATGTGATCTGAAAATTATTTTATAGTATCTACAAAAACTTTGATTATGGCTTTTAGACCTTTATAATCTAATTACATTTTGGCTGCCTTCATGACAACCAGCAAGTAAATATTTCTGCCTGTTAAATATAAATCTGTATGGAAAGGAGCATGCTTTTCATGTAAAGTAGCTGCCTATTTTCCCTTCATGATGTAGTAGAAAATCATGGATATCTGTAACTGAGCAAAAACCATTTGCCATTTTATAAGTAGATCTTGGGAGAAAATCGGTGGGTGTAGTTGTTTTTCTTTTAAACAGAGAAATTCAAACTTAAACACAGACATGATTTTAAGACCCTTTACTATATGGCTGATCTAATACCAAAGAAAGTCTTCACTGTGTAGCTGTGGGGAAAAGGGTACTTATCATGAATTTTTCCTGTGTGTCAGAGGACATGGCTTTTGTCTTCATACTTCCATACCTAAAAGGGTAGATGTCTTTGGTTTCCTGAGCCTGAATTATTGCTTACGCTCCCTGTATATGAGATAAGGACCTCATGTAGGATTTGTATCAGGTAGGAAACATCAGAGAAGAATATATGTTGGGACTTCAGAGAAGTAAGCCTTGGGTTAGGTTTTTGCCCTGGGAAAGGGATGTCAGCTTTTGTTAGAGACTCACAGCCCTGAACTCTCTTGGAAATGGCTTAGCTATTGATTTAAAATGAGAGATGAAGAGTGTGCAGTAAAGCAGTAGCTAGAGCCGCTGCTTTAGCAGTGTATTGCTCAGATGCAGTTTCTTCCATTGCCAGAGGGGGGGGAAGGCCAGTATTTTCTTCCTCTGAAGGCCTTCCAAAAGCCTTTGAGCCTTGGTGATAATTGGCACTTACCAGGTGATTTTTTTTTTTAATTATTATTCTTATTCTTTTGTTTTTCCCAGAGATGGGAAGACTACTGGAAGAAGGGAATCCTAGGTTTCCATTCTTGATCGGAAGAATGTATACTGTTTCAGAGAATAGTCTGTGGAGCATGGATGAGAACTAAGGCCTTCTCCATTTCCAAGGAAGTTTTGGGAATTACAGTAGACATGGTCCTGCATATTTTGAAAGTTTCAGCTAATAATCTTATGTGGGGTAAATATTTTCACCAGAAGGAAATTAAATTGTTTTCTCAGGGCAAGGGGTGGATCCAGTTGCTGTCTTCCAACTGTGTAATGGGAGGGTATAGAGAAGGTAGAGCTATGCTCTTCCCAGAGATGTGTAATGAAAGACTAAGAGGCAAAGGACACAAGTTGCATTGATGGGAGTTTGGTTTTCATTATGAATGTGGTCAGACATGAACTGGTTGCTCAGAGGCTATGGAATCTCCATCCTTGGAGATGTTCAAAAATTGACAAGGAGCTGAACAGCCTGAGCCGTCTTTCGTGTTCGATATCATATTGATTGAACTTTGAATAGAGGTTTGGACTAGATAAGCTCTAGAGGTCTCTTCCAACATGAATCATTCTATGATTCTGTAATTTGTGAATTCTGACCTGATGTAAACGTTATCTAGGTGCTTGTGTCAAGATTGACTTGTATGTGGCCTAGTGTGCTTAAAAGAAGAGATGGAAACACCAGGTTAGACCTATGGCAGGCTTTGCCTTCTGTAGGATTTTTGCAGGTCAGTTTGGCTGAGTCCCATTTTTAGGTGCTCAAGTCTGTTTACTGATCTAGCCTGAGATGTTAAAAGAGGGACAAAACTAGATGTGAGTACCAGGGTACTGTTTTTCCAGTGGAACTGTTTTCTTTTTGTAACCTTTCATTTTGGAGAAAAGAAGTAGTGTTTTGTTTGTTGTGTTGTATTTTGTTTGGGTTTTTTTGGTGGGTTGTTTTGTTGTTTTTTGTTTTGTTTGGGTTTGTTGTGTTTTTTGTTTTTTTTTTTTAAAAAGCTGTTTGGTATGATACCACAAATTTCATTAAAATATCTCTGATTTACTTAACTAATTTGTACATAGGTAAATACATAGCTGAGTTTACTGCTAGAGATAGTTGTGTGTGTTGGCACTGTAGATGTGAAATTCAAATTACGTTTGTGCATAACACCTGATAGGAATATACTGTACTCACCTGTATGCCATGTCATTTGCTTGTTATTTTCTGTAACTTCCTAGTATTTTTAAAATGCTAAAAGTTGTTACTGTTAAAAATGAAGTTTTTAACAGAACAGGTGTTCATCCATTTTAAGTCTTCTTTGTGCCTCACTATCACTGATTATTTTGATTGAAAACCTGAGTTTCAATGAGTCAGTGAAATCACTATTTCTTTCTTCCATGCTCACTGAAATGGCTTGACTTTTTCGGCTTGTCTTCAAACCAGTTGCTGCCTTATATAGTCTACATAATATACACAGTGATAGAAAGATTTCTTCTTCTACGTGTCTGTCTTTTATAGGACTGGCCATAAGTTGATTCCTAAACTTACTGTTTTCTTACTGATTGATTGCAAGTCAATCTCTGCATCCTTTATTAAAGATTTGTAATATTAAATAGGATATTTAGAATATCAAGAATCTAATCTTRAATAGTATCATCTTTCTTTACAGTTTCTCACTCCTTTGTGCTGTAAGAAGTGAAGCTACTTATGAAATAGGTAAAGCTAAGATGTGGAACATGTGCCTTTTGTTGTTTTTTTAAACAGTATTTTTTATTTTATATATATAAAACACAACACTCAATCCTGAGCTCACAGGCTTTTGTAATTAGTTAGGTTTTGATATTTTTCCTTACTCAGTCATATAATTTCTTTCACACTTTTGATTTTTAAGAACATAAGGACATACTTAACTCAATTAAAGGAATCTCATATAAAGTCTGAAGTGTTGGAGGACTTCTGTCATTTTGGCAGCATTTCAGTTGTATATTACATTTTACTGGTAAGAATGTTTTTGTGTGCTTTTAAAATAGCTTTATATTGTGTGTAACTTCTGAATGAGTGGTCATCAGCTACTAAAATCCTTTCACGAATCTCCTTTACTGATGTTAGTTGAACTATTAAACTATGTGGAACTTGTTCAGCTCTTAACCGAGAACATCAGTTGCTGAGAGTACTAAGAGCACTTGTTTGTGGTGGTGTGTAGCACTGCCTTGCTTTGCTTTTATGGCACCATTTGACACTTACTCTTTTTTGTTTGGTTTTTCAAAGCAAAATCAGATCTTTCAAGAGAAAGGGTTGTAAAAAGCGTTTTGGYTAAGTAATTTATACCTCATTTCTGTTGCTGTGTGTTGCTTCCACTGATTCGTAGTGTTGCAAATATTCTTTTCAGGTAAAGAAGGAAAAATAATGTTGCAAATAATTGTGAGCAGAATGTAACTTACTACTTTCACTTGCAAATTACATACAGTGTGAAGCTTACAGTGCATAACACAAGATTGTGTAGTCATTTTATCTTCATCTTTGCTATCCCAGGTAATATAATTAGAGGCCAGTGGATGGTGACTACATAGATAAAGAATAAAGATAATGTTTGTGGTTTCTTGTGTGTGAAATTCTTTAGATAATATAATAAAATTGAACTGATTGGGAAGGTGGGTGAAGTTTAGGATGGATAGTTTGTTTGAAAGGGCTTAATGACTTTTCAAGTTGTTAGAAGTAYGGAAAGTATTTTGAGAACGTTAGATGTGGGTTTGAACTCATTCTGTAACTTGCTTTTTTGTGTTAGATGTGCCATTATCTGTGAAATTGGTACTTCTGGTTTTGCTTTATAAAATCCAGTTTGAGGACTATTTTTGTGTTTATATGGAGTAAAATCAAATTGGCAACAACCTTTGAGCATGTTATCTTAATAATTTGGTTTTACTATAGATTCTGCAGCTGAGGATGTGTACCTGAGGATGTGTACGTTGTACATGGAATGCCCATTTTGGAGAGCATAAAAGGCTCGGGACACTTTCTTTGGTGTCACACAATTCCTTTTTTTTTTTTTTTTTTTTTTAAATTGATGGCTACCTAAGGCAATTTACTAAGCACAAGACTTGTGTTACAACATCAGACTTTTTGATAGCAGAAGACTGGTACATAGAGACAACTAACTGTTATGCAAGTGGAGAGTTCCCTAATAAATGAGAAATGATCAAAAATCATGGTAGTATCTCATAGCCAAACTAGAGGGGGTAATTGCACAGTGTTAGCATTTATACTGTCCATGCAAAACCTCAATTTCTAGCTGAATGTTTAAGAAATCATCTTCTCTAGCAAATCCTTCTAAACCTGGAGTCTCATTAGTGCTTTATTCCATGTCAGAACAGATAATTTGAAGACTTGTAATTAGAACATAGCATAGTACTTGAATACAAGAGCTGTTTAAATTCTGGCATTTCTCAGTTGATTTAAATGATTTAGCCAGGTGCTTTCTCTCTWTTTTTTTTTTTTAAAGAAAAAGTACATCAAGCTATATGATGTTCAGTCTCTTACAGAACCACATTGCTCCTTTTGCATGATGTTAGTAGCACCTGAATCAAAGGCCATTAAACCTGAATTAAGACAGAYAGTAAAACTAGACTAAAAAGTAAACCAGATAAGGAGTTGCTGCAGTATTTGGGGAAGTTTGTCAGAGTGGGAGATAAATTTCAGAAGAGGCATAACTGGTGAGCAAACTGTTGGGGTCTGTGGAATGTTGGAGATCCTCAGCACTTCATGGAGGTCACTGTAGCAGAAGCTTGGATTATCTGGAGTCCTAAAGTTTACCCTAAAAAGGAAGTGGGGTGCAGAATCTAACTGTAATCTTTTCCTCATTGCGTTGTATGATTCTTTTTATCTCTCCTGTCAGAGTAAGCTGTGTATGCTGAAAATGTGTTTAGATGAGGGGAATGGCAGAAGTAAGGATTTCTTAACCTCTTTTTCTGAACTGGTAACAAACTCTAAAACCAGAACTAGATTATCATGACTCTGCAGGCTTGGTGGGTACTAGTGTGTCAAAGACCTAGTGACTGATCTGCTCAGGATCAGTCATGGCAGAATTCTCTCAAAATCTTTTTGGATGAAGGTTGCTATAATTTTTACATCCAGTCACTAAGGGTTTCATGGGGCAGTCATTTTTAGCATGATCAGAGGTGGTGGTATCTGAATTTCTGAAGTTCTCAGAAAAGTACTATGGGATTTGTGGATTAAAGAATGTATTCTCTGCTGACTTCTTAAAGTGCAAGGCAGTCTAGTACAGGAGAAGAAGTCAGAAGTCCTCTAAAGCTTCAACATAGATTACTCACATTTTACCTGCAGGCTTGCTGTCTGGAGACAGTTCTTTCTCATATATTTTGAAGTAGTGAAGAACTTCTAACTTTCTGTGGATTATTTTCTTCCCTTAGATAGCTCATATCTCTTGTAACTGGATACATTTTAAAATCAAGATCATAAACACATAAACGTCTTTTAGGGATGGTAAAAATGGAAATGTTGTTTTACAAAGGACTGAGTATAATTTATTAAGAGAATTCTGTGAGAAGTTTTCTTGGATCGAAGTGGGATTTGCCTTCTTGTTTCCTTTGGCAGATGGTCTACATTCCCCTATTGTCGTTTTTGCCATGCTTTACAAGAATACAGAAGTAGCACAGTACATGCAAAGCTAGTGAGACCAGTCAGTTCTTATTTATGAAGTATTAGCTTTTCTTCATGCCACAGTAGAACTGGAAAGAGAATAGGAGTCATATGGTTGTTACTTTTCCAACATGAATTAGTTTCTGCAGAGAATGACAAAATTGGCAGGGCTGCAAAGGTATGTGAACTACTCTGCCTTCATATGGAGAGCCTTTAATTTTGATGAAGTAGCTCTTTAAAAGACACAACACCCCACCAAAAAAACTCACCAAAAATGCAAACAGGGGTCTGTAAGTTCACACTTCATTCATGTCACTTATTAATTACTTTTTTCCCCGTTATAGTTGTTGACTTCTGCACACGTGCATGCTTTATCACTTGTTTTATAAAGAAGAAACACAGGAAAGGGAGAACAAAGCTTATATGGAGTGGTGGTTTTATAAACAAGACTTCTCTTCTCTGTTTTCCAGATTCAATATTGCATAAACATGGGTGCATTTTTGGATAAACCAAAAACTGAAAAACATAATGCTCATGGTGCAGGGAATGGCTTGCGTTATGGCCTCAGCAGTATGCAGGGATGGAGAGTGGAAATGGAAGATGCTCACACAGCTGTTGTAGGTATTCCCCATGGCTTAGAGGACTGGTCCTTTTTTGCTGTCTATGATGGTCACGCGGGATCTCGTGTTGCAAATTATTGCTCCACGCACTTATTAGAACACATCACTAACAATGAAGACTTTAGGGCGACAGAAAAACCTGGATCTGCTCTTGAACCTTCAGTGGAAAATGTCAAGAGTGGAATCAGAACTGGCTTTTTGAAAATTGATGAGTATATGCGCAATTTCTCAGACCTCAGAAATGGGATGGACAGAAGTGGCTCAACAGCAGTGGGAGTTATGATTTCACCTGAGCATGTATACTTTATCAATTGTGGTGATTCACGTGCTGTTCTCTATAGGAATGGACAAGTCTGTTTTTCAACACAGGATCACAAACCTTGCAACCCAAGGGAGAAAGAGCGAATCCAGAATGCAGGAGGCAGTGTAATGATTCAGCGTGTTAATGGTTCATTGGCAGTTTCTCGAGCTCTGGGGGACTATGACTACAAATGTGTTGACGGTAAAGGCCCTACAGAACAACTTGTTTCTCCAGAGCCTGAGGTTTGTGAAATGTTAAGGGCAGAAGAAGATGAGTTTATCATCTTGGCTTGTGATGGAATCTGGGATGTAATGAGCAATGAAGAGCTCTGTGAATTTGTTAAGTCTAGACTTGAAGTATCAGATGACCTGGAAAAAGTGTGCAATTGGGTAGTGGACACTTGTTTACATAAGGTATGTAACTGTTTTCTCCAAGCAGCTGTTCTAAAATGATCTTCTGTTTAGATGGGTACAGYGTTAATAGCCTGAGCTACTCTTCCCCTTCTCCCTCTTCCTTCCCTCAAACTTCTGTACCCATTTGACTATATATCCTTGCTGAAGAATATACAGCCTTATCCTTTGTGCCTGGAGAGGTGATAGCAATTGCAAAAATAAAGGCTTATTATTTTCTTAAATAATGCTTGCATATAGTTCCAGCTCTAAACTTTGTTTCCAAATACAAAATTTTTAAAATGAATAAATTCTGCGCAAGGTATTTTGTTTTAGTTTTTTGTTCTTTCAAGTTGGGCAACGTTCGTATCCGTTGCATAAAACCACTGTTTGCACCATCCCTTCTTCAAGRTATGGTTTGTCGGTCATCTGAAGTGGTGTCCTCAGCTCATTGTTGTAGCTTAGTTGGAGAAGCACTACTTTTGCATCTGAGCTTGCTTGTACTCCTCAAATTTAGAGTTTGTTTAGAGCAAATACAGGTYACTCTGCAGATGTTTCATAGGTATACCATGTCCAGCATTCCCTGAAAAGTGCAACTCCTACTGGTGCAAATAGAGTTCCTTCGTTAGGCCACAGACCAAACATGCAATTTTGAGGGAAATATTAAAATTGAGAATTCTAACACTAAAGGGTAAGTAATTTTTTTCAGAAATAGGGTTGTATTCCAGTATATACCATACATTGTATGATTGGTTTAAATGCCATGGCTTTTCTAACCAAGCATTTGACCAAACTTGTTAAAGGACAGTCACTCTAGTATACTTTCAGTAAAACTGAGCCCTGACCTCGTGTTTATTTTACAAAGTCGGATCCTGGATCTCTGCAGTTTGTAACGATATTAGAATGTTGTCCTCTGTCTTCAGGATGTGAATTGTACCACATAATATTAACTGCTGTAAAAGATAGGTGTCCCCATATGCTTGGTACGAAAGGGAGCATAGAATAACTCCTGAGGACTTCTGAAGGAGTTTATTCTAATGTCAGATTCCTGCTTAATTTCTTCAGGAGAAGGAGTTGTTGTGACAGATGATAGGAACTATCTGGTAGGTTGGGTTTACATGGAAACAATATGCAGTGACTAATGGCACTTAATTTTCTACCAAAAAAAAAAAAAAAAGAAAAAAAAGTAAGATCTTGATTTCAAACCAGGAGTTTAAATTATGGTTCTACTGGATCTCCTTGTAAGAGACTTAGACACTGTGTTTTTAAATTTGGCTGTAGATTATAATTTTGAAAATTAAATGCGAGCAGGAAAGTGGTATCAGAGCTTACTAGTGAAGAACTGGCATTAAAATTAGTATCTGAAAAAGCTGTTGGCTGATGTTGCTGAGCACATGGTAGTTTGTAGGGTCAGCTTGGCCATGCTAAATGAATTCATTTTATACTTATTTTCTTCAAGTTGCTATGTATGACACAGGTGCAGTCTGATAAACAGATTTGTAATGAATGTAATGTCTTACGTGAAGGCTCTCAAACTGAAATAAATTAGTAGCTGGAGCTAGCTATTCTAGTAGTCTAGGATAAGTATTCTGCATTTCATTTTGCAACATGAGCTTTTTTAATTTGGCTTAAGGTAGCATTAAATGACTGTCTAATTTCTGACCTGTCATCTTGATATTATTTTTAAACAGTTGACATGTAAGTAAGTCCATTAAATATTTTAAACTTTAAGACTGAATGTACAGTAAAAATCAGTAAAATGAATTATAGTGAGTAGTTTAGTTGGGAAACTTAGAGGTTCTTATTAATCAAAATACAGTTTTATTGCAAGGTTTCTTTTTTCCCGGGTATATCTTTAGTACTGTATTTGGAACAAGTAATAATGTGACTAGAATAGAAAAATGAAAAATAAGACTAAAGGTCTTAACTCTTCTTTTTTCTTTGTCATATAGGGGAGTCGTGATAACATGAGTATCGTACTAGTTTGTTTTTCAAATGCTCCTAAGGTCTCAGATGAGGCGGTGAAAAAAGATGCCGAGTTGGATAAGTACTTGGAATCACGGGTTGAAGGTAAGAAATCCGTTTTGTTCATTAGAAATGCTGTCATAACCTTCTTGAGGATGAAAACAAAAACCCTGAAAGCTATGATGCCACTATATGTTGGGTCAAATTCAGGCCTGGTTACAACTTCATTTTTGTGTGTCAGGAAAAATGTTTTAAGCCATGTGGTTAGTTTATCCTGGTATTCCACAAACGTTTTCTTAATGTAAGCTTTAGGTTTTTACTTCTATCTTTACAGGTCAAAATGCAACCACTGACCTTGCAGGGTGTTATATCAGCTAAGTAAATTGTGATATTATTAATGTCTTGCTTATAAAATGTCATTAAAAGGGATACTTGTGATACTTGCTCCCTTTTTTTGTGAAAGTTTTTGACAAAAAGAAAAAGCTGTATYGGGTTTTTATGAAGGGACAACTTAATCATCTCATTATCCAAGCTTTTTTAACTGCTTCTATTTAACACAGCTGTGAGTTATTTTTCACTCACAACTTTTTTAATTGCACTTTTGCGAAAACTTAACAGAGTATAAATGATCAAAATATCTATGAATACGAGAGCCTTAAATCATCCCTTTGGATTCTGAATGCTTACCAAGTGTCTGTGTTTATGTGAATAAGAACCATATAATAATCTAGAACTTTCATGGAGGACTAAACTTAATTCCAAACCAGTTTCATTTAGTTGCTGATTTTAGAACTCTCTTTACTTATCCAAAAGGTTGAATGCAACTTCTTCCCTTAACCAGTAACAGTGAAAGTTAGCTTGACTAAAAATGAAAGACTTGCCCTTGTATATTTATTGCTTTTCTGCAGCATTCTTAATGTCAGAAAAACTGACATTTGAAGCAGGCTTTCAAACTGTTGCTTCTAATTTAAAATCTTTTATCGCTGGTTAAGGCTGTTYTAAGGTCTGACAACAGCTATACGTAGTGGCCTCCTGGTCTCTACAATCTTCTCAATTATTCTAGTGATCCAGCTATAGCTCAGTTTTCGTAGAATTGACTTAAGTTCAGGGCTGATATTGAAAGTTTGCCTCTTTTATAATATTGTTCTTATGTTGGCACAGGTTTTTGCAGAAGCAACCCAGGCATGAAAATAACTGAGTTCTTGGAACAGTTTGTCTTGTTACGAATGTTGCTAGGATAATACTGTGAAGTAGCATCACTGGAGAGAAGCAGTCATCAGAGGTTTTGAAAGCCTTGTTGTTACGATTCTTTAAACTTCTGTAATCTCATCAGAAGAGTACTGAAGCACTGTCACTGTCTTATGGTGATGCAACTTATTAACCCATTTGTTGGAGCTATCAGTTATAGCAAACAGTATTCAAGGAAGGAAAGGGTTTACTGAAGAGAAAGCTGACTGAGGCAACTTATACCCTTTCTTGACTTGTTTCAGGCCTGGACTAGAATATTCTGATCACTAGATCCAAGTTTAACTGTGCTTCATGAAGAGGTAGTCCCTTCATAGATGCATAATGAGTCATGTAGCTGCTTTAGATGTATTTGTTCTAGGTGCTGAGACCAATGGTTTAGCTTCGTACTATAGTATTGCTGTCCTGATGGTACTTTTCTGTGTTCATGTTGAAAAATGTGATATTGGCAGTCTACAGGACTGTTCAGCAGAGTTCCATGAAAGTAATTTTAAGTTTGGGTGCCAAGATGTTTGGGACTTTGCAAGTCAGAACCAGCATGAAGCCACCATCTTGAGACTAACAATGTCTCAATGACATAAACCACAGCTCTGGCCACTGACTGCCTGAGCTTGAGCATTTTTTATGAAAGAAGGTGTGACTGACCAAATCTTCTCAACATGGATCTGGAAACTTTACAGGCACTCAAGCATGGTGTGTATAATCTGTAGAGGTAAAATACTTAATTTCCTTTCTTATGACTATTTGATGAGAATTACTAATACAGGGCATCATCCTATACAGGACATCATCCTGTACAGCAGTATCACATATGAGATAGATGCTACTTCTGGTTTTCTTGTTGGTTTTGGTTTATTTGAGTATCTGAGACACCCACTGGCTTTTTAATGTGCTGTAATGGATACTGAAAGGACTGATTGGATGTGCTCTTATTAGAAAGTAGTTCATATCCAAATAAGAAGTATTAGGTATAAATGAGAAGTAATCTGTAGATCTGAGGAGATCAGGAATCTTCTGAGAGTGTACAACAGCAAAAATCCCACAGCTAACCATCCATAACTTTTCTTAACACTAATTCAGTGTAAAATGCAACAGTGACATGGAAACATACATGCTGCCACTGTAACCTGGTTGCTGTGGACAGCTGTTAGTTTTGCCACTTTTGTATCAAAAATTCTCAAACTTATTTTAATGCTAGAAATGACACTTACTGTAGATATTTTATCATTTAATTTTTCATTTGTGTGAAACAGCTGTGAAAATCACTCACGTTCTTTGTCTAGCTATCTTTTTTTTTTTATTGCACTCTTATTTAAGCAAATGAGGTAAACTTAGAAATTTTTTTGTGTTTGCATCAGTGTCCCAGTAATCGAGATAGATGTAACAAACCTTAATTTCTAAATATATATAAGAAGGCCTTCAGGCCATGATACAAGTTATCTCTGAATGCGCTGGCATTGCGTGTGGTGTCTTTCCCTCTTGTTTAAATGGGATCTAAATGGAAATGGCTTGCATATTTGTAGTTTCTGTTGAGATTAGACACAGCTAATGGTCACTTCAAATGCTAACTCTAGGCATGTTTCTCAGAATTTGGCTTGCATCCCAGGCTTCCTAGATGACACTAGTTAAGATAAATACCTATTATCTTCCTATGTCTGAGTAAAGTACACGAGCTGTTAATAGGCTCTGGGAGAGAGCCAAGAGCAGTTACTGTCACTGACAGCAGTCAGGTGTGCACACAGTGGTTACCTGATAGTATTCCCAGCTTCTTGGTGGCTCCTCTCTCAATTAGCAAATAGGTGAAAAATGTATGGAACTGCAGTGTATTTTACTGCTTTCATAAGTGAATATTAAGAAGATTAATAGAAAAGCTGTCAAATCACTTCTGATCAGAGTGAGTGGATTAACTGAGAATGACGTAGGAAGCTCTGTTTGCTAGTGACAATGCAGTGTTGTAGCATAATTGAGTTACTACTTTAACGTATCAAAATAACTTCCTAGCAGAAATGTATTTTAGCTATATTGTCATATTTAACAAATACTACACACACCAAAAACAAGTGGAGAGTTTGTAGTCTGAACTGATGCAGAGCCATTCCGAATGTAACTCAAAATGATTGTTAAGCTTAAGTGCTTCAGAGAAATGAGTTCCTTCAAAGCTTGGACTTCTGTTGCTTCAGCTCTTCTTGATATTTTTTTTTTTTCTGCATGAGTTCCCTGTGTCATTCTGTGTTCTGCTAACTGGACAGAGTGCAAGGCCTTTAAATGTCAAGTATTTAGCAAGGAATGATAGTTAGCATATTTGAGGAGATTCTGTCAAGAAGCAGAGAAAATAAAGGAAACGGACTTCAGAAGAACTTGAAATATTTACCTGTTTTCTAACAAATTTTTGCATTCATAATAAATTGTATGAAATTGTCACTTTGACACAGTCTCCTTAATCTAAAAAAAAAGAGTTGTTGGACTGCAATTTTTACCTTACATTTGTGCCTTGAGTATTATTAGTTCAGAAATTATACAGAGAAGCTTTTACAAAATGTTTCAAACCACTAAGCAGCATGGGGAGAATTGTTTGGAAAGGTGTTGGATTATTTTAAAAAAGTAGTCCAATTTAAAGGTTTAAGTAGTAAGCAGAAATACTTTGACTTTTTTTTTTTTTTTTTAAAAGGAGGGGGAGCGTATGATCTCAAGTGATGGAGTAGTAAGCAAAAGTTTTGGAAGGTGGGAACATCTTTTTGATCAGGAAAGGACAACTGCCATAATCGGTTCTGCATTCATCTTTAGACTAAGTGTAGTCTGGAAAACAGTGCATAAAAGAGCTGTGCCTGAAAGGTTTAAACTGCCTTTAATTCTGAAAACTTAAAGCCTGGTATATAAGTTGTGATGTTGACAATATGGATTTGATCATCTCTTCTAGTTATTTTCAAAAGACAGAAGTTGTATTTCTTTAGATGTATTCTAAATATAGCTTACACCTTAGGATAGTAATCTTCAAGGAAGTATATTTGTTATAATTTATTTGTAGTTCTGGTGTGTTTTGAAGCTCTGAAGGTGGTAAGCTAGGCAGCTAAGTCCAAGAATCTATGTTCAGCTACAGCAAGTGCTTGTATATAGTGAAATCTGGAGTAGATTTACTAATGCTTAAAATACCAGACTAGATGATGACTGTTCCTTTCAAAAGGCAAATAATGGACTTTGTTCATGTTAAATTATTGTGTGTAACAATGTTTCTTTATCTGTTAAAGAATTAATAGCTCACAAGTTATATGCAGTTGGTTGATAGCCAATAACAATTTTATTTATACCTGTAGTAAAAACATTGTGAAAAAAATCAGCTTGTCTTAGAACTACTAAGCTGCAAAGATGGAGATGTTGTCAAAAATAAAAGCTATGAGTTCTCTTAGATACTCTCATCTTTGAATAAGTGACTAATTTAAATCAGAGCAACATTGGCACTTAATATAAAATCTTTTGGGACTTCCTGAAGCAATTTTAGTTTCATCAGTGGTATTTGTTCTTAATGAATGTGCACTCTTCAATATGGAATATTTTTCTGTTTTCTTGTGGACCTTAAATTTCAAGCTGACTGGACTAACCTATCAAACCTTTTAGACAACAGGTTTTTTCACAGCTACGCTTGGGCATTTTAAGCTCTGGCTTGGGGAGAAAGGCATTGTTTGAGGCATGCTTTTGTTTGTTTTAAAAAATAAAAAAATCTGTGTTCGAAAGCAGTTTAATACTTACACATGTAACACTTGTAGTCTGTCTTTGTACATTCTTAAGTAGAATGCTGAGATCTTGTGTATTTGTACAATGCGTTGAGTTAGTAGTTCCATAAGATCTTTCCAGAGTTATTAAAACAAAAGAGAATTACTGTTTTAATACCAAAACAGAGTTTTTGTTTTAACAGAGTTATTAAAAAAAACAAACTCGGCAAGTGATAGTTTACAGAGATTTCTAGTGGAAGAACTGTATACCAAAGCTCTTTTACTAGTTTGGGTCTTGAGGTTGACAGAATGTGTATAACTGCATTCCAAAGCTGCCCATTCAAGAGTATTTTGAAATACTTTTGAGGTTGTAGTCAGTAGCTTGTGATTGAGTCACTTATGATGGTGAGCACAGCTGTGCTTCTGTTTGAGTCACTTAACTGGTTAATTTCCAAAGTAATGCAGGTGTTGGACAGTAGTTAAGTTATGCTAGGTCAGTCTTTTCTTACTGCCACTTTCAAATGCTACTTTCTGTTCTCTGTTTTTCTCTGGTTTTTTAGAGATCTGAAGTTTGGTCACAGGAAGAGACAACTAGGCACAGAAGTCAGTTCAATTCTCTGATATGTTTCCATTTATTTGAAAGGGTGTATCAAACATGCAGTTTAANAAAAAAACAAAACAAAACCCAAAACCCCAAACAAAACAAACAAACAAAAAAACCCAAACCAAAACACCAAACACATTAACCCCCCAAATCATAAATAAAGGCATGTGTTCTATGTAGGTTTAAACAGTCTTAGTAGTAGATGAACACTCACTAGATGAATACAACAGTGAGTTGGTTGGTGCATTTTACATATGTGGCATATATACTGTATATAAAACTGATTTGTCACAATCTTTTAGCTGGAAATCAAAGGAGATGCTGGAACATAGAAAACTTGTAATGCTGTCTGGTTGGGGACTTGCATTATATAAAATTGAAATAAAATTTTGTCTGAAATTTCAAAATGCTTATCTTGGAGTTAAGTGTTAGGCTTTTAGTGAAAAGTATTTTAGGAGTAAAGTAATAGAGGACTTGTGGCTGATTTGTGTGAATGCGTATGGAAGAAGTGATCAAAATCCTAAGATTCAAGCATACATATTCAGCTGTCATTTCCTTTGCTAGCCATGATTCATTCTTGATGGATGGATGTATGATAATATACATAAAGTTTCATAGAAGAATGTTTAATCACTTCTAGTAGTAGTATACCTAGCTTATTCATTGCAGAGATTGTATGGTGCTGACTTAAAATTGGGGCTTAGAAGCATAGTGCCTTATTTGTTACAGGGTAGTAAAACTTCTAAAAGTAGAATTGCTTTTGGGGGGCTTTCCTACAGATCTCCCTGATACAGAGTAAGCGAGTACCTTGCAAGCACGTTGTTGTTTTTAGTAGTCCTGAGAGAAGCCTGCATACCACTTTCTAGATAGGTGATAGACGTCAACTTGGGATGCAGTGTTTAAAGTAGGTAAGTGATGTGCTTTTCTATTAACTTCAGAAACTCAAGTTGTAGCTACTTCTGGCTTTAGTTGCAGGCTCCAAATCAGGCATCCAGAATACAATATTGATTGTAAGAAATTTAAGTGATTTGTTTATCTTTGGATAGTAGCCAAGATACAGACTGACTGAAGTATTTTTTTTTAGGATGATATTTGAGAGGATTCATTCTTCTTAATTCTTTTATTTTGTGGCTCAAACGAAGAATTTTTATCTAGAACAATGTCTACAGGAAATGGCACTCCATTCCTTAATTTAGTTGATTTTCAGAAAAAATTCTTTCTTAAAAATATTACACGTGCATGCAACTACAGTTTGTAGATAACTTAGTGAACCTTTTTCTGCCGTGGTAGTAGTTGAATGACTAGAGGCTGACGAATGGAAGCTGGTAGTGTTATGCCTATGTGAATGTATGTGCAGCTATTACATGTTTGCCTTACAGCAGCTTTGATGAGTAAGAGCATGTGAAGGTTTACTTCAGTTTAGGCAGTTCTTTTCTAAGGCAGAAGAACTTACTAGCACTGGACTTGTGTGATACTTCTGCTTTGAAAATGGAATACTGTATTATTAATTATTCGTTGTCAGTTCTATATTCTGTTTTGGCCACTTGAGTGATAATGGGCCATTATATATGCCTCTTTATTGTATGATGGTCTTAGTGTTTATGCACCAGAGATTCAGGCCTTTGAGAATTTGAGGTGTTACTCACAATGAAGTGTGACTGAATTCCTGGGAAGCATTGGCTTTATGGCATGTAACTTCTGAGTATGTGTTGCAATGCAACGGGAGGGTAACTGAAACAGACTCCCAGCTGTCGTCTTTTTGAAAGAGAACAGGCTGCTGTCTCCAGGATATTCATCCAGTTCACAGTCTGCTTCTGAGTTTCTCAGAGAGAATGGCTAGAAGCACACTGGAAAGGCAGGCTATGGATTTGAATAGCTCTGTTCCACCATGCAAAGACTGTTTACGTAAAATAAAGAATGTTTTCCTGGTTATGTGTAACTTTTTCATAATGTCTCTGTTAAAAAGTGATAGTATCTTGTATTTTAGTGTCTTAAGGAATGGGTGGTATTAATTCAGTAATCTAAGGACTTCTTCTGTTTTTAAATTAGAAATTATGGAAAAATCGGGTGAAGAAGGAATGCCTGATCTTGCTCATGTTATTCGTATTTTAACTGCGGAGAATATCCCTAATTTACCACCAGGAGGTGGTTTAGCTGGCAAGTGAGTACAGTACTGGAATTTCTTGAACTGTTTAGTTCACTGAAACAAATACTTTTTAGTTAAATGTTTTAAAGCTTTCTTATTGTAATAGCTATACTCAAATTAAAGAAAAAAGTTGTTTTTTGTATTTTAAGCTAGTTTACCTTTTGCACTACATAAACATTTGTGTCACTGTTCCCATTCCAGAACACTAAGAGGAAACAGATTGATCATATTCTGGTACATAACATACTAGTTTACTATTTCCATATAGCCATTTAAAAAAAAAAAAAAAAAATTTATTCTTGGCTTTTTACTGCTTTACATTTGTTAAGAACTATCAATAATGTAACCGGAATATCAAAATACCACATCAGTGTTCCTGACGTCATGTTCCCTCCACCACCTAGTGTCCATTATAAATTTAGGTCAGTGCTTGTTTGCTCAGCAAACATTCTTATAAGAAAATTGTTGTTCTTCGTTTAGTCTTAAACTGAATGTTAGATAAGCATTAATATTGAACTAGGATATGCATTTTAAAACTTAATTGGAATAAACATTCAGAAATGACATTGGTTTTCTGGGGAGGCTAAGGGTGATGCTCTAACAACCTATAATTTAAGGATTTTAATGAACAGAATTTAGGATTGCATAAACAATTGTTCATCTAGAATTCCCCAAACAGTGGGACCCATTATTGCTCCTTGGCATAGGTCATGTTGCTTCTGGAATCGTTGTATTTTTCAAAATATGAAGTCCTGTCCTCTGAGCATTTGTGTATACATCTATTTTCATTGTGCATACTTATTAATGAGCACTGTTTGCCATGATTGTTTTTTTCTAGCCTTGAAAGTATGTGTATGTTCTGGGCCTTTTTCTCCACTTGTGTGCATTCCAGGCATTCAGAGAAGTTGTGGTGTGCCTATTCTTCTTAGTGCCTTCCAACTGCTGAATGAGTTGGTGTGTTTTGTTGTTTTGCTCATTAATAACTGCATCACGTACTGCTTCATTATGCTGGAACCTTTGCATAGAAATTCTATTTTAATTTGTTGTGACCCAGGCTACATTTTTAATGGGCTTAGGTTCAGAATTCGCCTTTTGATGCCTTTCTCTCCATTTTGACGTGAAGTCCTGTGTTACAGAAAACTGACTTCAGGAGGTGTACCTGCGGCTTCTTTTAAGAGAGTATCATACAGTATTGAGTAACTTCTTGGCCTTCAAACTTAGAACAAAGACAGGCAGTGATGTGTTTAGTTAAATTTACTTGCAGGATTGAGCTCCTGAATGGAAGCTTTGAAAAAGTACAACTACACAACCCAAAACACATACTGTGTAACTTAAAACTTTTGTCCTAATGAGAATATTCTTTGTCTTGAGATCCTTATCCTGTGATGTTACCAGGACATGAAGAGTTCATACTTTGTCCTTCTGTTTGAACTCCCAAGACCTGGCTCAAAGAGGTTGCAGAAGGAGCTTGTCTGTGGCTGACATCCTTGGTTTTAGCACCAGTTAGAGTTGTTCCTAGTTTTTAGTATGTCTGAGCTGGAGAAACACAATGTGATGTTACCTTGACTAGACTATGTTTGCAAACCTTAGGAACCTCTGAAGTAGCTCTACTTCTACTGGCATTGTATACTTCCTTCAAGCATCTCACTTGTGTAGAAGCCCATACTGGCTTATTCTTTGAGACAAGAGATCTAAAGGTGTCAACTCTGCTGTGGTCATTTGATGGTGGTGTTTTATCCTTTAAAATCTTACTCTTCAAAGACTGGCTTCTGGCTTGACTCGGATCCCCCTGTAACTTCAGATGCTGCCAAAAGAATGGTCACTGTTGCTGAAGAAAACAAACGTTCTGAGCCACCCTGTCACTTGGGCCATAGTACTTCCACTCAACATCTTGCTCCTGAATTTTCCCTTCAAAGGAAAGTACAAAGAAATAATGCTGTTCAAAGAAAGAAAAGTGAATTGCAAAGATAGGAAAATTCCCAAAGGCTTGAGTTTTAAGTCTGATTTAAACCCTCTGCAATGGCTATCTGCTGCTTCTGTGGCAGCCTTGCTTGGACTGTCTAGGTGTTTTCTGTTACACTGGTGTGAGGTACCATTGCTCTCTAGTACAGACATTTGGTCAGGATTGTGCCATTCCACCATCACTAAACGTGGAACTAAATGGAGAGAACCCTTTCCTGTATCATCTGCATAAAGATTCAGTTTCTTTTCTCTAGGAAAATCTTCTGTCAGTGCTGATGGATCCCATGCTAGCTGAGCCATGCAACCCTTCCAGAATTCTTAAAGCATTGACTTTAACTGATGTGCCCTTGGAGAAGTTGTTTCTTAGGTGGACTTTTCATATCAGACATAATTTTTGAAAGTGCCACTATCAGTTTAATTCTGAACTTCTTTCCTGGAGCTCATTCAGACACAGCCCAAAACTGTGTGTGAACAAGCACAAATTTCATATACACCAGTGTCTTGAGGCTTTGAGTTGTCAGGTGTATCTGTTGTGCCTGCCTTCTGCCTGTCTTGGTGTGGTGTGTTTAGATAAATGCTGATTTCATCATCGACACACATTGCCTCTGAACACATGATAGCATGATGTCTTTTCAGTGTTGTAGGTTAGTGGTCATCCTGAGATTTGATGCACTGACCCTTGCATTCACTGGTCTGCAAACCATCTCCTGGAGTTCTGAATATTTTAGCAGGTACTGTTTGAAATACTGGATCATGACTGGAAAAATATATTCTGATACTGGACACAAGATACTGAGATTACCTGATTTATTGCTTTGTCTCAGAAGTCGACATACTTGCAACATTCCATTCAAAAACCGAACTCTTCTGTTTTGAATGTGCTTTTGCTTCAATGGTGTAAACATAAGAACCTCGTCATACTAGATCAGACCAAGGACTGTTCTAGCTCTGTGTCCTGTCCACAGGATAGCTGAAAGTAGATGCCTAGGGACGAATGTAAAACCAGGAAAATATGTAAAATACTTCCCCTATCATTATTATTTCGGTTTTCGGCTTCTTACAGCTGAGGTGCTTCCTGATCTTGAGGTAGTTTATGTACTTAGTGACTTAGAATTTCTCTTCCATGAAGTTAAATATGTTCAGAAGGAGCCTCACCAAACTTTTGGCATCCTCGGTATTCTGGGGCAGAAAGCTCGGTTGCATCAAGAGCCATCACTGTGTATTTGTGAGACATTTGCTGCTGTCTTCATTTGATGCCCTTGTGTTCTTTGTTTGGAAGAGTCAACAGTCAGTGCTTATCCGCCTTCCGTAAGACATCATTTTTATAGATCTTGGCCACTTCAAGACTTGAGAGTCTTAGTTCATGTAGCAGTTCTTTTTTGTTGAAGCTGTCAATAACTTTGATCATATTTATTATACTTGTCTGAACGTTTCCCAGTTCTTACTATGATTTGAAGATGTAGGGACATAACCTTTTTCCTCTCAGAAGTCTGTTTATACTTTGGGTTTTATTGTTTGAGAAGGATTTTGTGCATATTTTGCCTGTCTGTGAAGGTGTGGCCTTATATGGCACTGCTAGAAAAAAGTCTAGCTAGTGGCATTTGGGTTTTAATTTCTACAGTGTGAATAGACACTAGACAACACATCTCAGAGGTTTTATACTGTGGGCACCACACTTCAAAAGTTCGTAGGCAAGTAGTAACCTGTGTATATGTAATAAAATGTGGAAAACCCCAACTGTCTTCAAGTTCCACATCCAGAATAAGGCAAGAAAACCAGCAAACTTGAAAAATTTTGTTATAATAAGCAAAATATAGATTTAAATGTTATTCTTGGCAAAATCTGACTCTGCAGCTGGAAATTCTAAAGATGTAAAGGGGTATACCATGGTATGGTGAGGTAAGAAAATGTTTTGCCTTGCTTAGTCTTTACAAATCCTGACTTACTGCTGAATCCCCAAACAAGATACTGAAAGTGAGTAAAGACACAGAGTGGGCTTCATCTTTTTAAGAGGCAGGTTAAAGGCAAAACGTCTTAAACACTTTGAAATTATTACTGTGCTCAAACTTTTTAAGTTCTCCATGTTTTGAAATCCTTTGTTGCGCTTAATTTTTTAAAACTTCTCTTTTTAGGCGTAATATTATTGAAGCTGTGTATAGTAGGCTGAATCCACACAGAGAGAATGAGGGGGTAAGTTCCTATTTTGATTGCTACACCTCTTTGTTAATGAGAACATCAAAGTAGTGTCATACATTAAGCAAAAGTGTACCTCACTGCCAATAAAGTATTATATACACAAAATATGAATTGTAGCATAAAGTTCATTTTGACCTTGTTTTGGATGGATCTGATATAGAACTTAATCCTCAAAAAGACAACAAACTGACACCCAATTCTGAAAGACTTTTTAAACATTTAATTGACTACTGCTTTTTCAGTCAAACCTGTGAGGCAACAATGCAGGGTTTTTCTAAATTATAGTTTATTATTGTCAAAAATTATGGTCAGCGTCTTCATTACTTAACTAGCTATTATGTCTACTGTCCAGAAATCTAATAGAAGAGGGGGCAAACACACTTCCTATTGTCTTCTGTAAGTGTGGAAGACCTTGGTACACTGAATATAAAAGACAACGAGACTAATACTGACTACTTTTTTTTAGAGTTTACACTATCTTTCAATATCCCATGTGCAGTGGTCTAAGGAAAGTGTAAAGTGCTTTTAGTTTACTTCAGTTCTGATTTCTAAAATGGCTTACATTCTTCTGCCTGGTTCCTAATAAACTGAATTTTAAATGGTATGTTGAAATATGGTTTACTGTAACTTTAAACCTGATTATTAGGTGGTTCTTAATATTAGTGTAAATAGTAGTAACTGGTGTTCATGTTAGTTTTGGTTAAATTTGTTTAAAAAAAATCTTTGGAAAACTGAAGAACTGATAAAAAAAACATCACTGCTTGTACACATGTTGTCATTTCCTGTACAGTTTATGTGAACTAATCTGTGAAGGTACCATTCATCTTCTAGTAAATCCTTCGTCATATTTTTTCTCTTCTGAGATGGCTACAAGGTCCTCAGTCAGGTAGTCATTACAATGAATGGTGTTGGGGAGATGTCAACTTTTATTTTAAATACTTTGAAATGATCGATTGTGCTCCTTGAGATTGTGAATATGCAGTCTCACCACAATTATTATTGTGTTTTTCCCACTGTCATCTTCTCTTGGCTACCTGTATTTGGTTTTTTCTCTTAAGTTAGAAAGCTTGTGTAGGTGGAAGGGGCCACTATTCTGTTAGAGTACAAATAGAGAAGAAATCTCTAACTTTTTTATTTTCTGGGATTTGTTCCTTTTTTTAGTTTGAAAGTGATAGCGTATGCATTTTTCATTTAACTTTCAACAAATTGTACAACAGTACCCCAAAACAAGCTAGACAAAATTTTCTTCTTTTCAGCTTCTTTAGTCCTTCAGGAAACTTTGCACCTCTATCAGCCTGCTACTACTTTTCATATTTAGCCATAATTTTGTTCCTGCTTTTGGGGTAAAGTTATTGGTGAGAGTGGTTTATTTGAAGATTACGGCATAGGTTTTGTACATTGGTTGGTTTTTTAAGGAAAAAAAGTTTGTCTAATGGTTACTTTTTAGAAATATCATATGCCATAGTTGCATTTATGATGCATCTTTTCTAAGTACAAATTTACTTTTCCATAGCCATGCAAGCTTGCTGAAAGTCCTTAACATACAGTACAGCATCCTTTTGTGTATTGGCTACTTCCAGGAAATTTTTGTACATCATCCATTCTAATTTAATAAAATAAGGTAACTGAACTAAATATGCAAATTACTCATAAAAGAATATAGCTTTAACCTTTATTACCATTAATAGCTTTGACCTTTATTGCCATTAGAATCCCTGGATAGTTGTTTTGAGTCCTTTTAATTTGGCTTCTTTAATATGAAATGTGAGCAGTACATGCCAGTCTACTTTACCAACAGAAGGCAAAGTTTACATTTAGTGCAAATCTCGATAATGATTTGGATGATGTGTTTTAAATACACTGGATTAAGTTTTAGTTTGATCTTGTGGTAAGATGTCATTTGCCAGTCAGTACCTTTTCTTCTTTCCATCCTAAGTGATTCTGACCCAGAGCAGTTTGAGAGGAGCATGTGCCACTGGGTGAAGGATGCAATTCCTGTTTGTACTTTACCAGCAAGTAGGAATTGTTATCTTGCTGTTCTTGAAGTGGATGAATTTAGTGGGCCTCATCTCTGAGGTGATGAAAACGTGACTTCCTTGCTAGTCTTACTCAGTTCCAGGTGTATATGTGGTGGTCTCTTAGTCTTTTGAACTGAATACTCTAGTGCACGGGTGGGTGGTAAGAGGGAAGCAAGCTGTTCAGTTACTCAACATCAGACTCTCCACAATGTCTACACACTGTGATAATGTTGCCACATACCTCACATTTAAACAGAAAGCAAAGATAGGAAGGAAACATACAGTACATCCCAATGATGACATTTCCAAGTGAGACTGAAATCCAACTAATAATGCCCTTGTTATAAACTAGTATGAAGCAAGAGCGGATCTTCATACTAAAAATTGAGCTGCAGACACAGATGCTGAGTCTGCAGAGCATGAAGGTGCACTGACTTGCACTTTAGAATCTTTCCCCGTGTGTAGTTAACAGTGTATGCGTGTCTGTTAGAGCATGGGCGTAGTGCAGAATACTGCTGTTACTAACTGGAAAGTCTGCCTGTGGCAGTCATCTTCATCTGATGATTTTACGTAAGGCTAGAACCATTTTTTTTACCTTGACAAAATAATAATGTAATTAATTGCTGAAATATTAATGTACATAAGTAAAAATTTTTAAAAACACCAAAAAAACACAAAAATAAACCCCACAAAAACAACAACCCAAACCAACCAGATTAACTTTTGCAATTGAGAATGACATCCTTCTAAAGACTATATTTTTTAGCATTGAACAATATAAACTAGTTACCCTGAGTTACTGTGAACTGGCTCATAACAGCTTTGAAAACAAGTTCTTAGAAAGTATATAAATCAAAACCAAGGAGGTATCTTTTTCTAGATTAGCTTTGTTTTTACTCAGCATTGTAAAGATTTCAGTTAGTATTGTGCTTAGAATTTTTGTCATCCAAGCTAGTGATTGTAGAGTAACTTCTTCCAATTCTTCACGTGTGTTTTCTGAGAATCTTTAACATATAGCCTAAATAAGGAGATGTTATGTAGAGTGAGAGACTGAGGAGTAAAAGAATGCTTACTACAGCAGTATTCAGAGATCACTAGTGTGGCTTCAGGGTATAGCAGTCATAAGTGGTTTTTGGTTTTTTGTTTTGTTTCTTCTTTTCCCCCCCCCCCTTTCTTTTAGGCATCTCAGCAGAGTACAAGTATTTTATAAATCCAGGGCTGGAGAGAGCCCTGCACTGGGCTCACAAAGAGCAACTTTGCCAGTGTTTCAGTAGAGGGTCTTCTGCTATAAATGTGGTGGCTTGTGCCTTTTACAAGTGCAAGTGAAATCATAGAAATCTGTTATGTATTGGGGCTTGGTGCTTTCAGATCTTTAAAGGGAATTTAAAAGAACTTCTTCATAGCTAAGTAATTGTTACCACTGTAATGTTACAATACCACCGAGTTGGTGTTCTAGTTAACATGTTAAAGTATTACTCTTTCTCTAATGGCTCTACTTTTTTGACCATTTTGGTTTTTATGTGTTCCTAAGACTAGGAGGCTACTATCCAGTTAGGCTACTTGGGTGTATATGTATCCTTAAAAACAAGGAACAATGTTAAAATTACAGTGGCTGTGTTAATAGTTTCAGTGGCATTTGTTTAAAGCCGCATTTGAGTATCTTGTTTGAAACCAATCATGTTTCTGTTGGGGACAGACTTTTTTAGCAGGGCCTGTTGTGACAGGACAAGGGGGAATGGCTTTAAACTAAAAGAGGGTAGGTTTAGCCTAGATATAAGGAAGAAATTTTTTATGCTGAGGGTGGTGAAACACTGGAACACATTGCCCAGAGAGGTGGTAGATCCCCATCCGTGGAAACATTCAAGGTCAGGTTGGATGGGGCTCTGAGCAACCTGATCTAGTTGAAGATGTCCCTGCCCATGGCAGGGGCATTGGACTAGATGACCTTTAAAGGTCCCTTCCAACCCAAACTATTCTATGATTCTCTCTTGCTTTTACTAATACTATACTCTGGCACTTTGCTAAATCAAATTGTATGTCATTAAGGGCTGCTAAAGATAATTTTAAAAATGTAAATGGACAAAATTTTTACACCCTTAAACATTGTAAATCCTGTCCCTAATATGTAGTAGCCCTTTTTATATATATAATTTAACAGAGCAGAACTTGTGTAAAAATTGTGAATGCTCATGTTAAATATAGCTAGCAAAAATTTATTCTTGTTTTTATGGTCAGTAGCACTAAGTTGAATTAGAACATGAAGGAAGACAAATGCTAACTTGCACAATAATCTTGGTTTTCAGGGACCTGTTTTAGCCACACATCATTAGAGAGAAATCTGCATTATAGTGTATAGGATATAAAGAGGCAGTTTCTGTGCTACTGTTTGTGGGGTTTCTTGTCTGTTAGCACTGAGGGAGATGAGGGAAACACAAAATAGCCCRCCATCAAACAGGGTGCAAAGCAGGATGTGAGTTTGAATATCAAACACTAACAGCACTGTTACTTCAACTCCTACTAGCATTTGAATTGTTTAGGAGTCTCAGAGCTGCTATTATATTGCTTATTGCTTTTATTCTTCAGTGTTGCATGGGAGCAAAAGTATTCACTTCAGTCTGCCAAAAGAATTTTTAAAGAWCTGAATATTGTGAAATGTGGAGATTCAGGGTGTATGTTTGCTAATGTCAACCTCAGAGCAAAAATGATGGGCTGAAGGAACTATGGAATTTAGATGTTCTCTGAACTTTAAAAAACTGGAATTCTTCACTTATGCTGCCTTGCTTAATATTAGCTAGATAAATGCATAAATGGTACTTTTTTGTCAAAACATGCCCTGAGTTTTCACTGACTTTGTGCTCATGAGGTGTTTAAAACAGTCCCACTTCATACATTAAAACTACCTCCTTTAACTTACTTATCCTCACTGGGATCTTGAAGAGCTATCTGAATATGAAAATGCTAGTACATGGGAGTCAAAACATCTCAAACTAAGACCAGCAAACCACAGTGGAAGTATGTCTCTATTTATGCAACAAATTAAGTTTAGAGGGATACCATTATATGCAGTAACATTCATTTTTGTGGTAAAATAGTCCCCTTTTTAACTTAGACTGCGCTAATCAGTCTTGGGGCTTCTATTCCAGGAACATTACAGCATCCAAAATCCTACTGAACCCAAGATAATGCTGCTATTAAGCTTGTAAATGAGTGAGTGTAATACTTGTAGTTTATGAAGCTTTTGGACTAGATGACAATAAAATGAGGTCAGCATGAGAAAAAGGCAGTCTGGATTTTGCCTCGGAAGTATTGCAAAATCTGCCAGCTTCCAGAGATACAGTTCTGTTTGTCTAGCTTGATAACTTGCTAGATAGTAATAATTTAAAATGTACTATTCCCTTAAAGCAACAGTACTGCTTTAGCACTTAAAAGTTAAAATATCTAGTATCAGTCTCAGCACTGTAATAGATGCTCAAGTCTATTGCAAAAAAAACCCCAACAAAAAAACCCAAACAAACAACAACAATTTTTTTTCAACTGAAGGCTTGTAGCCAAATAGGTGTTTGCAGAGGAGACCCCCATTCCTTAATCAGTGCTTGTTACTCAGGTTTTGTGCTGTAGGTTGCTAGATTTTACTTTGAGTAGCTGTTCTACCTGTTAGTTTTTCTAGCCAATATGCACATCTGCCAAAAATAGTGTCTTAAGTTGTTCAAACACCACTCCTCGTGCTGATAGGTAGCCACGTGATTCTTTCATGGCAGCATCATGCATGCAAAAATCAGTCTTAAATGTAGAGGGATTGTTTTATAAAAAACTTTGAGCATTTATTTTGATGTGATGCTTCAACTAAGCTGCTAGCAGTAGAGTTGTCTATTCTCTTTAGTAAGTTTTTCACAGGACTGTGTTGCTATTGGCTGTGCAGAAATTCACAATTAAAAATATTGACCTGATGGCTAAAGAAGCTTAAATTTTCAAATTTTTCACTGACGACTGACCACAGTTGTGGGGAATATTCATCGAAAGACAATTTGAACCAAGATGGAATTAGTTGGGAGGAGGTACCATGTTGACACTGTCTGGCTCAAAATAAATTGAAATTATTAAAAACGCTGTTGTAATAGGTATCACTTCTTAAATTATTATGTTGTATAAAGTAGACAAACATGGATGATATTGTTCTAAGATGTATGTTGCTAATAAGGTGTTTTAGATTCAAATAGAGCAAAGCTGATGTTTTCTCAGTCAGAAAAATTGTGTGGCTTTTTTTTTTTAAATGTCGTTAGAAAATATCCTAGTTTAACTACTGATTTTTTTGGGGTCTTGAATCTTAAAAAAAAGGACCCTGGCGAAGCCGAGGAAAGTGGAACGCAGGGAAAATTGGTGGAAGCACTCAGGCAAATGAGAATTAATCATAGGGGGAACTACCGCCACCTTCTGGAAGAGATGCTGACTAGTTACAGGCTAGCTAAGATGCAGGGAGAAGAGTGCACTGCTGAATCAGCTGCAGCATCTACTTCAGATACTCATGCTGGACCCAGTGACCCCGTACCAGACACCCACACAGAATCTGGGAATCACCTTGCTGAAATACAGAGCTCAAATGAAGATTCAGGGATGAATGAGATGAGTGATAAACAGATGTAATGTTTTACATAGCGGATTTAACGCTTCGCTTCACTTGGCGTATTTTCTTTGTTTATATCTCAACATTTGTCACATCTATCCTAGAAGTCTGTCTGGTTTTGTTTTAGTTATTTCTACAGACTGTTTATACAAAGCTCTTTTTTCCTTAGAAGTTCAACTACTATGGTATATTATAGTAATTGCATCTTATGTTGTGTAGCAAGCAGTTAACTTCCCATTTGAGATTTTGATTTTTTTAAATCCTGTGACACCAACAATAGGAATCTAACATGCTAATGCAAAAATAAATTTTARAACTTTTTAAGTACATTCTTAAATAATAATTTTGATGGTATATGTTTGCTAATTGTAAAGTAATTCACATCTTAATTGTATCTTTTGTGCAAATTAATTGAATTATGCAAATTCTTCAGTCTTTTTTTCCCCAGCATCATATACTGCATGTTTGTATTTGAATTGTGTATAGTTTATATTGCAACTAAATTACAAAAGCTATTGCGTTTTAGGTTGTCACTATTCTTCATGAAATGTGTTTTGATTTTTTTCCTATTTAGATTGTATCCACTGTTCATCATAAATATCTATTTTCTAGATGACTGTATTGTTACTTCCCAGGTTGTAGCATAACATATATCCAGAAATGAAAATGTACTTAGATTTAGTACCTAGTGTCAAGTTCTAAGAATCTGTGTTTAAGTGAAAATAAAGAATATGCTGTGGAATAATATCTGTATGCATATTGACTCTTTTAAGCAAGTAATAAACTTCCTTTGAAATGCTATCATTCTGGCATGACTTGAAACTTTTCGTAGCTTCTGATATTAACTCATGATGTTCATTAGTTTCTACAAATATTTGAGTAATTTGGGGTTTGGTGCACTCATCATCATCGTCTATTTGGGCAACATTTCTCAGGTTCAAGTTAAACAGCCATGTAAATGAATAAACTGGCTATTCTACCTAAGTTTACCTTCTACCAAATCTTTTCTGTGTCTTTTGGTGTACGACACATATGTACATGCATTTGGGTAGATCAGTGATAATACTGGGAATTTACAGTGGTGGTAACTAATCTGCTAATAAGTTAAATCTGGAATTCTTGTGTCAGTGGTCAGTTCATAATATAACACTTGCACAAAAATATCATTGTTCAAAATAGGTACAAATTTCACTGCCTTAATGAAAAAGAGCCTGCGGGAATTTCTTGCGGACCAGGATTACCTGAAGAGCTGAGTTCCTTAGTATTTTATAGATTTTTTTTTTTCTGTAGTCCATAGGTGTCGTATCTATTCATAGCTACGATTTAGTACAATTTTAGATAATATTTAATTTTAAGTCTTTATGCTTATAGCTTTACTGGGTTCATGTTTTATAAAAGTGAATTCCCTCATGAAGTTGAGGAACAGAGAGAGAGAGCGTGTGTGTGTGTGTGTGTGTGTGTGGAAGTGGGCAGGTATGGGAAAAAAGGAAAATGTTGTCTGTCTTATGCTAGTATTCTACTTAATTATGCCACTTAAATCCAAAGTGCAACAAAATGTTTTCATTTGTATTGGTGAGTAGTAATATTTCTCCTCTTCTTTTCCTGTAGGGTGCTGGAGATCTAGAAGATCCGTGGTAGCCTTACAAATCTACTAAAATGCTTTTGATTCTGAAAGGGGGAAAAAACCTTTTAAATCTGTTTTCTTCAATACAAGGGAAAAATTCTGGTGGATTTCCAACATTTTGTGAAATGGGCAGAAAGATATTAGAATTTTCCATCATTTGTTCATTTTTGTGTTTTCTGATATTGCCACTCTTAGCATTGCCTGTACTACAGTATTTTTACCAGCCTCAGGCATACTGATTACATCTGTAATAAACTTTGGCCCTAAGAAAGAAGGAAGGAAGGATTCTCTCAGCAGATCAGTATATGTACCTGAGGTGCATGGGATTGTAGGTGTGCTCTGAAGATACACTATGGCTAAATGAAACGTGCAACACAAAAGCATGAGAGAGTACAAGTAATTGTTTGAGACATTACATATTTCACTTTACCGAGTTGGAAGGCTTTGCAGCTCTGTGGCTTGGAAGTAATTTCAATTGGGCAATACGCTATCAGATGTGTGTTGGGTTTTTTTGTTTTGTTTTTTAAATTTTCCAGTTTTACCTGTATTACCAGACCGTTAGGTTTCCCTGCGGTGTCCAAATTGTGATATGTTGCCTACTGCTTGCTTGAAGATAAGTGTATTTGGCAATAATATATGAAGATTCTAGGCATCTAAAAACAGTAAGAATTTTACGCATGTGTACAACACACCCTTAAACTCTTGCTAGAGAAAATCTTTTAAAACCAAACTGATGAATTTATAGTTAGTAGTGACTTGCTTTGACATCTCTCACAGCTGCAGGTTTTTTAAAAAATGCTGAAAATTTGCCTTTATTATAATGTAAATTGTGATTATTTTTTTGTTCTATATGTGGTTTTCTATAGTTTTTTGATTTTTTTTTTTCAGCTTAAGATACAGACAGAAGTCTTGTGTAATATGGGTATAATTTTTAATTGTTTGCATTATTTTCAAAGTTCAAATTATCACTTTGAGATTACTATAAATACACTTAAAATTATCTATTTTAAATTAAGAAAATATTAGAGATATTTTCATGGGTTCAATGACCTTTCATTTTATAAGCAATGGGCATGGTACAGAGTGGCTGTCATGTAAGGTACTTGAAGATTCTTAGTTTAATTCTATTTTTGCAATAACCTTGACTTTTTTTCTGACTTCTTTGAGTTGTGCATGTAATGAGTCCAGTAAATGCTGAAAACGGGGGAAGAGTAAAGTATTTATCTAAAATAAAAGCTATTGGGGAGGGGAAACAATGAATGTATCCATCTGTACATGATTTACATGCTGTGGATGCCTTGTAAACATTTTCCTATTTGTTTAAACTGTGTTTCAGCGAGGATGTAATTGCCCTTGTGTGTAGTTTTAAGCTAATGACAGTCATCAACTGGTTTTGTGTGAAATGGAATTCATGGTAGTTTTCTGTAACTTTATCCCCATGGTGAGTCTGTAAAAACCACACGCTCTTTCATACTGGTGCCGAAGGCCAGCTTTCCCAATCATTTTGATTCACTGTGTATCTAATTTTTTTTTTTGGTCTAGAGAGGATTATTGCCACAGTATATTTTATTTATTCATTAGATTTTAGCCTTGTAAGTTAAAGTGTTCTAAATGATGATGTTAACAGGTATTTGTCCCTTTACTGGTTTTTTTGGGGTTGTTAAAAGATAGGGAATGAAGAATGCAAAATGGTTTATTGTTCAGACTGTCCGCTCTGGTCCTACCCTGTACTGATAATACCTTCCCAGTATGATATTGTGATGTTTCATACAATACAGTGAACATAACCAACTTGTTATCTTCAATAAAGGATTGCTAAAACAGTGTGATATGCTTTATATTTTCTTGAGAAGGATTTATCAAGAAGATGCAAGTGTTCTATATAAAAAGATAACCAAATAGGATTTATGAGGTGTCTCTTAGTGATGGGTTTGTGTTTGTTCTATAGCAAATGTGGCTCTTTGTCACAATAAGCCAGAAGCCTCAAAGGGGGCTTCTCTGTGGGAGACAGAAGAGTAAAAACAACATTTAGAGCTCCTAGGGCAAATCCATCCCAAGTTCAGCTGGAATGAGTCTTATTCCAGCTACAGGAGAGCATTCATTTAAACTCTAAAAACTCAGATTAAACTTGACTTTTTAGTCAGCTCATTTCTTGAAGTTTCTTAAAGATCTGAGGTTAGACCTATGAAGTTTTACTTTTGTACAGTGTTTTGGATAGAAATTTCTCTAACGTTAACGCTTGCATGTTAAAGTTTCTACTGATTTTTTTTTTTTTTTAACTTATTAATGAAGTTGTTTAGCTGGGTGGGAAAGGAGAACGAAATCCTCCATGTTATTGATACTGCATGGTAGTAACTTGTCTGAATGCTTCGTCTTACTGTGGAATGGATGTATTTATGAACAACCTGTGAGTCTATAAGCTCTATGAGTCTCTAAGTTTTTTGAACTTTTGTGTTGGATCTGCTTGTACAGCATAACCCCTGCATGCTTTCCTCATGAACTGCAATTTTAATACCTTGTTCCACTGGTAGGAGTTCTTGTACTCCGTAGGCTCCAGTCCTATGAACACTTATATGTGCAGGTTTTTTACATCATGTGGATAGTCTCCCAGAAATAAAAGGGTTTATTGTATAGAAGTGAAGCATGCACATAAGTTTTTTTTTCAAAGAGAAGGACCATAGCTTGCACAGCTACAACAAAATGTACATTACAAACCTCTTTTTTTTTCCTCTAAATTAGCACTACTTTCCATTCATGTATCCACTAGGTTCCGAATTCTAATCATGTTTTTAGTTTAATCAAAATACTGTTCAGATTTCAGCAGCCTGGAAAAAAAACCTTATGCTTTTTGACTTTGTAGTGTGAGAAGTCTGAATGTTTGATAAAATTTGTTCATGTATTTGCCATAACTTGTCAATTTTAACATTTGTTTTAAAATTATGTTCTCTTAATTGTATTGCCACCTGGTAACTAACACAAAGATACTTTTGTAGAATGCTGAGAATGGAGAGTGTCTCTTCTACCTCAGGTCTTTCTGACACGTCAAACTCAGCTTGATTCTTTTCTTCTCTTCATTTTTATGACTTCTCCTGTAACAGAGGCAAAGTAGTCTATGTCAGTTCTCAAGTCTGCTCTCTGATAATCTTGAGCAAAATAAAGATTTGTTTTAACTGATCCTCATTAACATGTTAAATGGAGTAGGGAATAAAGAAATGGATGCAAATATAAGTGGTCTCATCCTGACCTTCTCAAAAGGCTTGTATGAGAGGTTAACTACAATGAAAGTTTCCTCTTAATAGACTGGATTTAGGTGAAGGAATAAAAAAAAAAACCACACACAAAAAAACCCCCAAAAAAACCCAACCACCACCAAATCCAAACTGTACACTCGAAATAGGTAAGATGTCAATTCTTTCTACACATCACAGGCTAGCTATTAGTGGCTAGGTAGCTTCTTGGTGTCATGTATAAAGTGGAGTTAAGTCAGCCACTTCATCTGCGAGCTTTCTTACACTGTCAGCCATAATCACTGGCTTATATCTTAAACAAAAAGTAAAAGTAGCCCCAGAAAACCAGTCATTTTTCTTTGGCACTTTAAAGGTTCGTAGTGGAAATCAAAATCAATAGGAACTTGAGATTAGTTACAGCATTGAACCAAGCTTTAGTGGGCAATTTTTACTTCTGGAAGGTGAAGCAAAAAACAATGCTGCCTAACATTAGGTATCAGGGCTATTTTGGCAAAAATGCCACAGTGCCAAGCAGTTTTTAATCTATCAACTAATTTGGGTTTTGTTGGGCTAAAAAGCAAAGTTTAGATTTAAGGATTGTCTACTGAAGGCATGTTGCTTTTAGCTCTTTATAGCTGTTTTTTAGCTCTAAAATAAAAATTAAGGCAGAGGGAGGTAGCTCCAGTGGTGCAGGTGAGCAGTAGCATGGGATGCTCCCAGAGATGAAGGCAATTTAACAAAACCACAAGAAAGTACCCAAGTCACTGAACTTTTGCAGTATAATCCAGGTAAGTCTGCAGTTTATGCAGTTGAAACTCCATCTGGGGTCTTGTGCGTCTTTGTAACCCCTTTCTCTGTGTGCCAATCTGATCTTGTCCTGCTTGTGTTTATTTGGACTGTTGCTGTGTAGATCTGACTTAGCTATGCTTTGCTTGTACTGTCTTATATTCCTACCTAGCTGCTTCTCTGTTGATCACAAGAGAAGTAGCTTTTGCATTTTAGCATGACTGCACCTCCTTTTTGTCTTTAGCTCACTGCTTGAGGTCATCTCTCATTTCCATCATTCACTTTGTTACATGCTTAATCAGTGCTGCTGTGCTTTGCTCTTTTTACATCTGAAAGGTCATGTTCCCCCAAATACTTTATTTTTCCTTCTTCAAAAACCTTCTTAAAGCTCTCCTTTGCTGTGATGCCTGGATTTAAAGACAATTTGGATTATTGAGAACTTCCTTCTCCATTGATGAGTATTTCCAGCTTCTGCCCTTGGCTGTCCTTATTTGTCCATACGCAGCTTGACTAGGAATTTCCAATGGAAAAAGCTTTGCTGTGCTGTTACTGTGATTAGTGACTGTGAATTAACATCAACTAATGATTGCCTCAGCACCTGCTTTTAAAACTTCCAGAAGACTGATAAGGATTCAAGTCATGGGGATGGGCTTCGGGGGTGGGGGGGGGACATGACATGGGGAAAAATCACTGCTGTTCTCCATCAGATTGGTAATCTTTCTGTGAAAGCAGGTGCCCTTGCTAATAAAGGAAGAAAAACACTGTGTAGTAGGAAGATGCATTCTGAAGACTTGGGGCAATTAGTTGAAACTGGTTTTGGAAATAATTTTCTTACCTGTTGTGTCAAGTCTGTTTTGGAAATGACTGTTATCCTGGTGTTCTGCTTTCTCGGACTTTTGGAGTTTAAGGTGAGTTGTGGGAAAGTTGAGGCTATGTTGTAACAGTGTTTGGTGTTGTAAGGACCCTGCCTCTGACCTTTAAAAAGTTGGAAACAATCCAATTCATGAGTCCCCTCATGACAATCTTGGAAGTTCATCTGGTCTGTAAATACAGAAATACTGACTTTTCTGGCCTTTTTCAGGCGGCTTCTGGATTCTGTTGGGTGGTCATGGGATGTTTTCGAGCAAGTATTTTTCAGAGAACTTCTATGCAAAGTTATGTCAGAAAACGACCAATTGGGATCTGCTTTTACCACTTTGAAAGAGCTGCAAAGCTTAAGTGAAAGAAATTGGACAGAAATTCATAGAATGAAAATTCTATGTCTTGTGAGATAAAACACTACTTTCAGGAGTTAGTGTCCAGAACTTAGAAAGGGTACCCAAAAATGTTTGGGTATGTTTTATTCCTTGCAAGAGTATTAATTTCTCCTTGAAAAATCTGAATTGTCTTTTTAAAAAATGTGCTAAAAGAGAAACTGTGGTGAAAACACACCTCTCTAACACCTCTCTACACTGATGCGTTTTAGCTACTTTTTTGGGGGGGTGAACATGTAGTTTAGTAAATCTCCTACATTTAGAAGTTAGTTGGAAACTTTGAAGTAAATGTGTACATGTTAAAGTCTGATTGCATTAATGAAAAGATATTTCCCACTCTTTTTGTAAGGAAGTTTCTTAACACCATCCCCATCAAATTCATTCTGTGAATATTGTTTTTGTTTTGGCAGGTTACTCGCAAAAAGGTGGACGTCTGCTTAATCTTGGACAAATAATCTACAGCATTTAATTTGTTCTTCTTAGGAGAAACTGGAGAATGTGCTCTGAGGGTTGTTTTTTTTTTTTTGATCCTTTATCCAAAGGTCCTCTTCAGTTCATAAACACATCTAAGTTTAACGGTGTAATAAGGATTTTGGCCTGGGTATGTAAAGCAGATGTGTTTTTCTAGTGTGTTTAAAATAATAATAATGTTTCGGTTTTGGGAGCAGAGAATGTGTGAAATCAAACCAAAATACTTTTTCCAGCTCTCCTAAATCTGCTTTTAATTTGGGAGGATATAGTTGTAGCAAATACTCTGCTAATGCAAACAATGTGCGAGGTGATTAGAAGCGTGGTGCTTTACAACTTCTCAGTCTTTACTTTTAGTCATGGACACCTTTTTTCATTGTAGTGGGTGACAAATTTTAAAATGGTGAAATATATCTTACATTCATCTCTTCATTCCTACTCATCCTCACCTTAAAAACATTTAGCAAGTTCCATACTGTTGCTTCAGAGATTACAATTACTGCATTTAACTTCCCACTCAACTTATTAGAGGGGAAAAAACGCAGAGATCCGAGTGTGTGAGTAATTGCAGCAACTTTTTTTATATGCAGTTACCATATTTCACGTGCTGCTTCTGTGACCTGAATGAAAAGAAAACAGAAGTTATATCTTGCAGATACAACTTCTAATACGGTCTTAGTAGCCCCTATACTTTGAACTGCATTAAATAAAAGGTTTTGGATGAAATTAAGGAAAAGAAGGAAAAAATGTACAAAATGGGTATTGTGTTACCACTGACTTAAAGATGATGTATGTCTGTCTTTCCATGCAGCCTTCAGTACTGAAATACCTGGAAGATCTATCTTTGAAATGCAAAGTGGTTTTGTTCTGAGTGGGTTAGAGTCCCACCGTACTTGGTACTCCTAGACAGCATGGCGGAGCTAAAAGCATGAGAACTATGAGAGAGTGCATTGGTGATCTTAAAGGTCTTTTCCAACCTAAATGGTTCTATGATTCTATATAATGAAAGACAGACATTTTCTTTAATTATCCTCAGGGCRGGGTGGGGGAAATGGGTATGTGTGGTAGTTGTCACTCCACTATTTGAGTGATGGGGGCAGGGGGGATTTAAATGCACTATGTGAATACTTGCTGAATGTGAGATTAAGTTTTTCTGTGGTTCACTAGTATAGACGAGCTAGGTGCCTGAAACTATTTTATGCAGATACATAACATGAGATACAGCACCTGAAGAGCCCATGCAATTCAGTGGGTTCATTAAGTTCAAAATGAAAGCCTGGTATTCGCTGCAGGCGATGCTTTCTTCACCTTTCAGCACACTGCTTTCACCCTGATAACTGGATCCTTGAATGCCAGGCGATTCTGAAACAAAACTTCAAACTGTTAGGGGTGCTTATGCACTCAAATGGCATATAATGTTACAGCTCTGTTGTTAGATAAAAGCTTATTAGTTTCACTTTAAGATTTCACTTCAAGGCAAAGGATTATAGTATAGTTCATAATCCTAAATGGTATATACCATGGTGAAGATCTAACTGAAATTCCTCTTGCTGTAGGAAAACTGACACCAACAATAATCTGGGGGGGGGGAAAAAAAAACCCAAACAAAAAACCACACACACACCCCCCCCCCCAAACAAACCAAAAACCAAACCCCACCCTTGAAAAAACCTGCTTTGACTACATTTGTTTATCACTACTTTTAGAACAAAGTCCCTTTAAGCCAGCGTAGGAAGAGGCAGACTCGTCTCATAGGAGTGTTGCTATAGGAGATGTTATGTGAATGGGTTTTGAGAGTTCCAAAGAAAAAGGTAGTTGCTGGGAAGCGGTCAGTAGGGCTTGGGCTAAGTAAATACAATTGTCCAGGGAAAGCGTAGTCAGTTTTCAAAGTGAAACATAGGAATGTTTTCATGAGTATTTCTGGCTGCTTCCCCATCTGCTAATCGGGAATGGTGCCATACTCCTCCTTTCCAGAAGCAGTGAGAAGAGAAATACTCTCTTAAAACTAAGAAAGTCAGTATTTTGGTGGTGTTTTCCTTCCTGTGGCAGTACTATCTGTGACGGTGTTGGAAAGCTGTAGAGGATTACAGTTCTGGCATTACAACACTGCAGATTCAGTTTGGCCTTGCCGAAATGGAGTCACGTACAATGGTTTGTCTCGCACTATAAGTACGTTTATATAGGTGATAGGATGGCTGAGGCATCTGATGTGGACTGGGTTGTTTATTGGGAAGGGTGCTGTTTGTAAAGGGAGACAGGCCTAGGGAGAACCGTAGTATTATCTGTGTGGAAGTGAGAATCTGCCCTGAGTTTTGTGCCTTTTCTTATGTATGAAAAAAAACAACCCTCCCATGCTGAGCATAGTAAATTCTGTATATTTTTAGTACATATGTAGAAACAGTATAGTTAAGAAAAATAACCCCCCAAAAAATTAACCCTAAAGAAGACAACATAGAAAACTGAGCATGACTAGTGACTGTCACTACATTGCAAGAATATTTTTTTTTTATGAACTAAACACAGTTTTTAATAGTAATAAAACCCTAGAATGTATGGATCACACATACACCTCTTGGAAGGTTTTTTGTGTGCTGCTGTCTAGCACTTTTCAAACAGCGGTCTTGTCGACATGCTTACCATGTGAACATACTTGCTTATGTACTGCATGCATTGACAACGTTTTCCTAGTGGTGGTGGTAAGCGTGCTTCTTGTATTTCCTTTGGTTTTGCACCTCGGTACAATAAATGTGCGATTGAGAGGTGCTTTATACACGTATAGAAGACAGGGTAGAGCAGCAGCGGGATAGTACAGAAACTGGAGTTAATGGTGTGGGAGCAAGAGGGAAGACAGGCTGCAAGTCAGAGGAGTGAATGTGCTGTGGTCGTATGTGAAAGGAACGAGCATGCCTGTGTAGGAACTGGAGGGAGGTTGTGCTATGCGGTTGAAGAAGGGGCCATGGGGAGATTTGTCGGGCGGTGTTTAGGGGTTAATACTTAAAATCAGTTTTAGGAGTTCTTCTAACTTCTGGAAAGTAAGGATTGTCTTCAATTTCAGACTTTGTATGTTCAGGCTAATGTGAAATTTAAAATTAAGTTCTGCCACCTATTACATTGAATGGTACTTGTATCTATTGGGAGATGGCTTCCTAGAGTTGCAAAATCTTTCTTTGCAGAGGTCTAGTTTGTGCTGGCCAGAGAGCACCTTCCCTGAATATAGAGCCTTGCACGTGCCAGCTCTTGCCATGCAGCATGCTAGGTCAGTCCACCCCAGTTGGAGGAGTGGTTTTTTGTTGGTTTTGGGTTTTTTACAGAAATACGTACTTCCAATTCTTTGATTTCACTCCCAATGTTCACACTGATTTTACACGCTCCCTCGCTCACGCTCCTGTTGCTGGACTGTTATGGTCTGATGTGAAGTCAATGAACTGTTGGTCACAGACGGGCATCGTAAAAGCCTTGGGATGCAATTCAGTAGTAGAGTGTGAAGCTGTCTGTACAAAGATTGGAGGCTTCTGATCGAAACTGAGCTCTTTCAGCAGGAAATCATTTCAGGGGAGCACAACCTGAATAGGTTTGATCGTGAAATGCCTGCCACCAATTTGATGCATGTGAAAAAAGCAAATTAGTTGCAGGAAGGCCTATTGATATGCACTGATAGAGACAGGGAAGGGAAGGAATAAACTCCTTATTCGAAGCTCTGGTGAGGCTCAGTGGAGTGCTATATGTAGCTGTGTGATACCACACGTGTAATTCCTGCAAGTGGGGAAACTGAGGCACTGTGAAAAGCAGTACGGCTTGTATAGTGTGGTGATAGTTGTGGTCATGCAGTGTCAGCCCTGCAGAACACAGTATTCCTCGCCTGACAGCTCCTCGCTGAAAATCCTTTCATCCTTCCACATGAGGGAGTGCTTAGTGCTCAACAGACTGAAACTTGCTCCTCCGTTACTATTCAGTGAATGTAAATTTGTTGTAAGAGATAAGCTACATCTATCCATGCTACAACTTGCTATGGGGTGCTGTCTCTTCGTAACCTAAGGGGTGGATGTGGTAGTGATGCAGTGCAATGCCATTTTATGTTTGAGCTTGGCTTCCTGTGAGGCTGCCTAGCTGTGCTGTCTGTATTATCCATTTCCCATTTCAGAGGTCTTTCAGTATCACCAAGTCACTCTTGAGTGCATAGCCATCAAAACTTCAGCAACAGTCTTCCAGGGTTTAATACTGTGCCAAACATCCCCAGCTCATGCAAGGGTAAAATTGAGGTCTGGGTCTCTCACTGGCAAAGCTTTTAAGGACTAGGCTGGAAAAGAAAATTTCTTTGAAAGTTGTCATCCTCTAGGACAGAAATGTGATGGACAAATGCTGTAAAGGGAAGAGTGGTAACAGTGTAAATTGAGAAGGGTGCAGTTATGTGAGTGAGCTTCCTCCTGGAGAGGCAACAAACCTGGAGTTTACTCTAAAGTAAGTTTTTCTRTGGATGTGTGACAGTACGGTGTTTGACCCACTGTAGGGGAGGGCATCCAGAAGGAGTCAACTCTGYGTGCTGCTGTTCTTGCAGCTATGCTAACAGCAAGAATTAGAGGATAATTGTTTTCATTAAAAATAGTGGGAGAAGCCAGCCATGCTGATCATCCATGGGGGGCAGGGGCCAGGTGCCTCCTTCCCCGAAACCTACCCCTGAAAAGTCACGTGAGCCAAGCAGTAGCTAATTATAGTGTTTATAACGCCATTAACCTTTAATCGCATAGTCCATTAGTGGACTAAGAGCATTTAAAAAAAAAAAAAAAAAAAAAAAAAAAAAAAAAAAAAAACCACACAACAACAAAACCCCCACCAAACCATGTCACGGCGTCCCACGCAATTACATTTTGCCACCCTCCAGGCCTTCAGGCTGATGGCAGAAACCTCACGCACGGTCAGGGATGCCCAGGGTAAAAGATACCGTGTCAGAAACTTGTTCCTTGAGAGCGTCTCTCTCTTGATGACTGCCCTCCGCGTCAAGGGAGGACTTTCTTAGTGCTGAATGAAATGTAGCTTTAAAGGTTAGATTATCCATCAGTCTCGTGGGAGCCACTGAGGAAAAACTGACAACCATAGTGTTTGCTGCTTCGCACGCGTGTAAAGCTGGCTCTGATTCTGTAAATAATGAGGTTATATTTAGAGGTAAAGTGCATTGTCAGACCAGTTCCAGTGGTAACAAACCATTTAATGAAAAAGCATTAAGCAAGAGAACTCTTTAACAATAAACATCTTCCTACACTTAGCACATTAGGGTGCTTAATCACCCCTCTGTATGGTTTTCGGTGTAATATGTATGGTATCAAGTAACTGGCAAGCTACTTGGCATCAAAGAGCAGACTACTTAGTCAGCCCATGCATCTAAATAATTACATATAAGAAATACTTGTGGAAATTAACCCCTCCATCTTACAGAAATAACCGTGGCAGTCTGTGTGAAGATAGCAGCTATTACTGCCCACATACTGGTTGGTTTTGTTTCCCTATCTAACCCTGAGGTAAACAGAGTAACTGGCACAGAATGTGAAGTGTTTTCTTTCCTATTTAATGCTTTTCAATGGATTCTGCTAACGCAGTTGCGTTGGCTAGTTATTCCTGCTAAACTATAAAATTGCTCAGGAGGGAACCGTTTCAGAATTGCTTGAGAGCAAGCCAGCAGCATAATGCCTGCATACATAAAATATATTTTTAAAGGAAAAAGTTAAAGCTCAGTGGGAATTGTTGGTGATCTGCCTCTCTTAAGATGAAGTTTACAGTTTCCCTTTATCAAATAATTTTAAGGTGAGCAACTCCTCAAGTCGAGGAGAGAAAAAAATACAGGTCTGTAATAAAAACAAAATACCTGTGTGGTTTTATTTTTAGTCTATGAGGAAAAAACATATAGGAGGAGGTACCAGGTTCTTGGGCTTGTTCTCCAGGGTCCGTGGTAGGTGATCGTCCAGACCTATTTTAAGCTCCTTGGCTGTATTTTGCCTCCAGGTTTTCTAGAAGAATTTTTAGTATTCAAAGTCCAGATGTCCAGCCTAAGCGTACCTGTGCTCCACTGGCACTGTTTGTGCTGCAGCTCTTCTTGCGTGGCAATGTGGAGTTGATCTGAAATACGACTGAAGTCTGGCTGTAGAAAACATATGTTCACCAAGACAGCGACCTGGTTGTTTCCAGGATGGTTTATGTTCTGGTTTAACCTTAAAATAATTGAGTGTGTCCCTGTATCTTTGCGTGCCCCGTAGCCACGGGAGGAAGGCTGAGGTAGTGACTGCACCCAGATTCATCTATACACGGCCTCTGGTTCGTGCACGCTGCGTTTATCTGCTGCAGCAGCATAATCCTCTTTCCAGCCAGACCCTTGGCGATTAAGACACAATCTGTCCTACTTAAGGTATAAATAAGCCTTTGATGTTACTTAGGGACTACGTTAGGACAAGAGGGGCTCTTTTGAAGACGTGGTTCCCGGGCGGCAGGGTCCGCAGAGCAGGCCTTGGCATTGCGCCCCTGCAAGGCGTTTGAATAAGGGAAAAGTAATGGTTTCCCAACCGTGCGTATGGAGAGCAGCGGCAGCTTCTGACTACCGAAATACTAAATTGGCCTTTATCTGTTGTTAGAAGTATGCATACGAAGGGTAACCTCCCTATATCTTTAGATCAAGCACACATGTCCATGCAGGCAATTATCACCACTAAGTTTACTGGCTTAAAGGAAAGGCGGGGGGTGCTGAAATACTCACTTGGAACCAGAGTTTCAACAGTGTTTGGGGTAGCAGTGGTGTAGTACCTGGGTGAAGTGGGGTTAGGTCCCTGATCCTCTGCGGTTTTCATGCATGATTGTGGGTAAGCCATTAACAGAATTTAAACCCTCTCCCTGTTTTTGATTCCAGCAGCGTTTGTGGGTTTGAGACTTTCTACTCCCTGACTTTCTAAGGGACAGACAGGAACGTGCTAAAACGAATGTTAGATGTGAAGGCTATGATTTGGCTGAAGAGTTGCCGAGTCGAGTAGTTGTGCTTTGTGTCCTGGCCCCTCTCCCTGCCTGTCCTCCTCCTCCTCCCTGTGCTGGGCTGGCAGAAGCATTCGTGTGGTCTCATGGGGACCAGGTGGATTAGGAATAGAGCTGTCTGAAGAATGAATTTTTTTTTTTCCAGCCAAATCTATTTCCCAATGTGGTTCACTGCGCAGCCGCCTAAATGCTTCACCTGGCATGAGGCAGGGGGCAATGCAAGGCAGGAAAAAGCAGTCAGGGGTAAGAGTTGATTAAATTAGTGTTAAATGCTGGTGAATTAGACATAAAACTGCATCTTAAGTCACGGTCATGTAGCATTGCCTATTGAGCAGCTATTTGTTATGATAAATTACATGTCTGTGTCCCAGTGATGTGCCACAGATGCTTTCTGGGACTTGCAGAAGTGCTGATCTGCGTCTGGAGTACGTAAATGCTTTGACACCTGCCTTCTCTCGTCGTATGCCCATGCTGCAAAATGGTAAACGCAACGATCCTCGAACTCAGGCTGCRTTCTTCAAGAGCAACACTGACGGTGACTTGCAGCAAGTTCTGCATGACACAGTCACCATGTGGTACCAAGCAAAGCGACAGCACGGCTGGCCTTGCCTCTGCGGGCTCGTGTGTCAGGCGTGATGTTACAGAGAGAAAGGGAGGAAGGAAAAAGAAGCATTAAAATCTGATTAGATGTCACTGTTAACGCTTTGCTGTTTTGTCATGCGGTTGTCTTCCAGTATGAATACATCCTTCGTATTTTCTACAAATGCCGGGAGGTTGTCCCTGTTAGCCTGGTTAGGAGAGACTTGGAATGAGCAGGGTGGTGGCTGCTCCGGTCGGACACGATGCTATGGCTGGGAATGCATTTTAAAAATAAACAAAAAGCAAATAAACAAAACAACATGTTTGGATAACTAGTGTACAGTCTGCTTGTCAGTGTTATTCCTAGTTGACTTTTTTCAGTGAATGTCATTCTTCAAGTTTTTTTTTTACATACTACTTGCCTCTCTCTTTCTAAATATCACAGCGGGGGCCAAGCCTCACCCTACAGGCGCTGGTTTTGCACAGTGTCGTGATCTGGGAGACTTGGCTTTGTTGTTGTGGTGAGTGACGGGGTTCTTGGAGGGTCATACGCATTGCTGGGGGGTGTGTGTCCATAGGTATTCTGTGCCTATGTTTTTATATCTATTCCTATGTAGATCCATATTCTTAACTCTGATTCTGTATTGTGGCAGCCACACAATTTAGAAACATGCTTATGGTCTGGGAGGGGGGGAGCGAAACAAACAACCGAAAACCCCCAAACAGACAAAACCCAACAAGCCACAACTGAGGTGCTGTGAGTCTGTTCGTGGGCTTTCCCAGCCCTGGCACTGAGCCCTCTCTGTGTGCCCGACCGTCCCGAGCCGCCTTGGCTCGGCTGACCCACGCGTCCGCGGCAGGCGGCTGCGTTTCAGTTGTCCTTTGCTCTTGCCTCCGACTCGCTTTGTTTCCTGCTGCGCTTGGGTGCTTGAAGGAGCTTTTGGGAAGGAAGCTACAGGGATGTTTAAAACTCTGAGCTTGGGTAAAAAGCAAGGCGGGGAGTACTAAGATCCTGAGGTGTACGTGACGCAATCTAAAAATTTTCTGTATTTACACATTTGCTATTTCAATCTGAAATGAAGTCATTGAAATGAAGCGATTTAAAGGGGGGGGGGGAGCGGTTGGTGTTATGGAAAAGGTGAATGAAGTATACAGCAAACAGACTGACACATTCAAACCAGGTACCGAATACAAGGTTATGCCCTGCGTGTACCTGGAAACTTTTACAACCTACTGATACCATGATATTAAGACTGCAGAGTCATTAGAAGGGAGACAGTTTCAAATATAATTTCCTGGCATTACTGAATTRCAGGCACAGAAACTACTGCTGCTACCTCAAATGCCCCGGCAGCTACCTGGCTCTGCACAGGCTGAGGTTGCTGCCAGGCCCTGCTGTGAGGAAGGGGGAGAAAAGGATTTTAAAAAAGGCCTCCTCTTAGCTCAGCTACTGAAGTAATAACCCATTTTTTAATAATTTGAGTATTGCATGCTGGATTTTTTTCAGTCATTAGTTTATAAACTTCTTCCATGGTTTGAGGCAAACATAATAAATACTTTTTTGAGGTCAAAACCAATCTTTTCTCCACTGCAGTTGCCCACGGGAGTTTCCCTGGGACCCTGACCCTATGGTTGTGGGCCAGTGTTTGCTTTTACATGTGATAGGGCAGCTCCTTGGCAAACGTATATTGCTTTGTGTTTGCTTGGGTATGCCTGGGCAGAGGGCAGTGGCTGGAGGGGCTGTCCTGGGGATGCGAGCTCGCGGGCTTCAGGGCAGCTGGGGCTTAGGGCACACAGATGCGTATATCTGTGCACGCTTGCGCAGGCTGTGGGCAATGCTTTTTCCTGGCTAGAGTAGTAGAAAGGGGGAAAGAGGGAGAAGGGAAAGGTTGCTTTCCTTTAAACAAATTTAAAAAAAAAAAGGGGGGGGGGGATTTTAATAGTGGGCAGTGGGTTTTTCTCTCGAGTCTTGCTTGTGCCTGTGCAGAGCTGTCCTGGCCTGATCTGGGGATAGCTCTGGGCGTAGCAACCTGTCACATGCCGYGAATTGCAGGATCGGTATGTGCCTTATCGTGGTTACTGCTTAAGAGTTGTGGGTGGGCTGGGTTTGGGGGGTTTTGTTTTTCTAAGCTGTGAGAAACGAAGCACAACTGGGCGTAGTATCTTTACTTCTTAGTTTGTATTCTCACTTTTGGGCCAGAAGTTGTCAACACCTCGTTCCTGCTGTCCATGTTTAAATTACTCATTAATGCTCAGACTGCTTTAGGTGGGGGAGGCCATGACTAATCTGGAAAGCTGCATATTTACTAAATCTTTTATTGGTAAAAAAACCCAAATTTTTCGCTGCTGTCAAAAGGAAGAGAAGTTTGGTATGCTGGAGAGAGCAACAGTAAACATAACTCTGCTCGGCTGCTACGAGCAATAGGCTTGCCTCCCTGGAAGACTGTGTTTTCTTGTAGCCTTTTGTTATCTTGCTGAAGATGCCTATTATGTGGAAGAGCGGGAGCACTTTGCCCTTTTTGTCTCTTTTTGAACTTTGACCAGTTAGTCAGGACTGATTATAAACCCAGATGCTAATTAAGCTGCTTCTCATTTCACTGAACAAAGGTATGTTGGCACGCTTCCTTGCTGTGGCCGGAGTCTCCAGGACAAGACCCATGAAGTAAAATGGTCGAGGAGGAAGCTAGGAGCTTACCTATGGAGCTGAGTGAGAAGGGAGGTGTGGAGAACAACGGATTTGTTCAAAATGAGGCTTTTGATGACAAGGAGACCGATACCAGTAGCCAAGAAGAAATGCCAAAAATGTGCAATGTTGATGTGGACCCAGCGGCTACGGAGGAGCTGGCGTTGAAGCCCTATGCGGGGATGCCAAAGGAAGTCTTGCTGAAGTTCTCCAGCCAAGCCCGGTACAGAGTCACCAGGGAGATTCTCTTCTGGCTCATAATCACCGCTGCCGTTGTGCTTGTRTGCGCTACGATTGCAATTATTGCACTCTCTCCAAAGTGCCTTGATTGGTGGCAGGCCAGTCCTATTTATCAGATCTATCCTCGTTCCTTCAAGGACAGCAACATGGATGGGAATGGGGATCTGAAAGGTGGGTGAATTTCCATTCTTGGTATGTGCAAAGTTGTATAGAAGTAGTCTCTGTGTGTGTATGTAAGTGTGTACATACATGTGTATATATACTTAAAAAAATATAGATAGAGAAATCTCCTGATTGAGAAAGCCACCCTGCTGGAGAGAGGAATAAAATTTGTCTGACTACTCATTAATGGCAATTCACATTGTCATTAACAGATCTAGGAGCTTCTTGCCCAAGTTGTTAAATCTAAGCCTGGAGTTAGAACAGATGGTTAGAGGTGGGGCTGAGAGCGAGCAGCAGCACAACTGCCATCAGAGTAAAATATCTCCACAAAACTGAAGTCAATCAGGAGGACGTGTGGTGCTGAGCACTTTGTCACAGTAGGTTGGCTGCCTCTCCATAAGGCAAAGTGAGAAGAATAAAACTGAGGAAGAGGAGAGAAAGATGTGTTACTTTTTGTTCATGGTCTAGGTGTTTTTGAGCTCTTATCAGTGCATTGAGAAGGGGGTACCTGATACTAAGAGGCAATGCCACTTTGTAGTAGCTTAGCTGAGACTAAGTTTCAGCAGGGGAAGGCTCAACACCATAATGGATGATAAACTTCTAAGCAAGAAGCACTAGCTATAATATACTCTACCAGCAGGAGAAGAGAAGAAACTGTTTCTGTAGTTGCATGCCAGTAGTAACATGTCAGGAAGATAGAAGGGATTTGCAGATTTGGGTTTAAAAAAACCCAACCAAACAAACAAAAAAACCACACAAAAAACCAAAACACCAAACAAAAACCGAAACAGACAAACAAACAAAAAACCACAAAAAAAMCCATAAGATAATTTTCCTAATGGCAGGGAAAACCTGGGATCTTTGCATCAAAATTGGGCATCCCTTTGGGTGGTCTGAGGATTAATTGATGTTCCTTGAAATGGGAAAGCAATGCTGTTGCTGCATTTTAAGAAAATACAGGCATTTGTTTTCAGGAGTGTTAAATTTATTAAATGAAACTGTAAATCTTTTTATAATACAGAGTAGAAATTTGCTTTGATCTGATGATTTTTTGAAATTCCTGCTTTATCTTCCTTATAAAAGTGGCTTTGAATGGTTTCCGTTCTGTGATCTCATGCTATCCCTGAAGAAATGTCAAGATTGCCCTGCTACCTGAGATCAGTGAAAACAAAGGATGGTTATGTATCAAAGGGACCTGTGTACCATCTTTGACTGGGAGCCCACGGCAAACATTTCCACAGAAATATTTTGTCTTTTCTAAACAGATGATGCCCTTTTCTTTTAAACAGGTATCCAAGAAAAACTGGACCATATCACATATTTGAATATAAAAACCATCTGGATCACCTCTTTCTATAAGTCTCCCTTAAAAGATCTTGGATATGGAGCTGAAGACTTCTGTGATATTGATCCCATGTTTGGATCAATGAGCGATTTTGAGAATCTGCTTGCAGCCATACATGATAGGGGTAAGCTGCAACTCCAAGCAAAGTAACTCTATTAAAAAGACATTCACTCATATTATACAGGTGTACCTTGTAGCGCTAGGTTACGATCTGAGATTTCAATTTGTGCATCTGGCAATTCCCCCATGGTGGCGTTGAGCAGAAGCAGATGGAGGTGCCAGTGAAGGGTACGCGTTAGCTCCACAGCAACGCAAGCTCTGTGATTGCCGTTCCCTGCCCTTGGGTGCTGGGGTAGTGCTGGGAGCAGGACCGAAGGYGCGGGGAGTTACAACAGCAGCATCAGGCTGCGGTACATCCTCTGCAAGGCACCGTCCCCTCCGAGGATGTTGGTGGGTGGTAGGGCTGGCATACTCTCCGCGCTCCCTGGTGCGTATGGGCATCAGTAGTCCAACGGGATCAAGGCTGAGATGCAGTTKGTTCTGACTTTGAATTTTACGACTGATGGCTGCTTTCTGGAGAAAGCAGGAAAACAATTACGAGGTTGGGAGGGAACATATGCGTCCTTCCCGCGATTGCATCCTTGGTTGGTGTGTTTATGCCTTAGACCACGTTTGCTTAGATGTTTCCCCTTACGGCTGTTGGGCTGAATGGAAAATGGTTTGCCAGTCCCAAAATCACTCTGGATTTCAAAAAACATCTAGTCTTCAAGAAGGGTGAGGAAGAATGTGTGTGCACTCATGCTAGGCTGGTGAAGTGCCTTCCCTACCTGGGAGGTGGGAGAGAGATGTGGAAGTCAGAGTTAGTGGAAGTGGTTCATAACAGCAGAAATCTGTTCTGATTTTTTCTTCCCCCTCCTTTCCCTCCTCAGCAGTGGGGAGGGGGAACAGTACCAGCAAGATGTGTTGCAGCTACTTGCAGACTCTTGTTAGACTAACTGCATCAGTAGTCTGGGGCTTTTTGTTTGTGCTTGTGCATTCCCGTATCAGCGGCCAACAGGGCTGTGCCGGCTCAGAATGTAATGCGCTCACCAGTCCCTCGAGCCTAAACCCTTCCAGCAGGAGCCTTTCTCTTTTGCCAGACCTCTGGGAAGGAAGAAGCCCAAACACTTCTGACACTGCATTAAGAAAAAATGTGAGCTTTGTCTTAAAAAGGTTGAATTTAATATTTTTTTATGGTTTGATTCTTTTTGTAAGGGTTAAAGGTGATAATGGATTTAATACCAAACCACACAAGCGACAAACACCGATGGTTTCAGCTGAGTCGCAATCGGACCGGGAAGTACACAGACTACTACATCTGGCAGGACTGCACGCAGGCTGCTGGTTCGGTCGCTCCTCCGAACAACTGGGTAAACACGGGAAGGGACACGTGCAAATCCCAAGCTGGATGCAGGTTGCCATATAGCAAAAGCAGCTGTAACATAATTATCCCAATGTACACTGGGTTATAGATGCCTGTTCAGAGGTACAAACTGATGTTACTAAATGAGCTAGTGCAGATTAAGATTTAAACCAGCTCAGGGTGGAAGGGTTCCTACTTCAAACAGAATTTAAAAAATGACTTTTGTTTCTTTCCCTCAGTGTTAAATCTTCACTCATTAAACAAACAAAAAAAGGGATGGTTGTGCACAAGTTGTTCACACTCACCCCCTTTGGTGTCTGGGGACTCCGCTCTAGAAACTTCATCTCAGATCCTTTGAAATCATAGATGGTGGGGAGGGAAACAAAACAGTGCATTCTTGGTTTTTTTTTTCCTTTTTCTGGAAGGTGATCAGGCCAGAAAGTGGGTCACCTATTTGAACTGATGGGTGCATGATTAGGAACTTGTATACTCTAAAAACTCAAGGTGGAATTAATATTTTGTACCAGGTAGTGTCATTCCTCTTTAAACTTAGAGTCTTAAGAGCTATCTTAGCTTTTGGAATCTTTTATTACAGAGATGATAAAGTTAACATTTTAACATGCTGACTGTTTTTGGCGCTTCAGAGGGATAATACCAGATTGCAGAAAGCTCTAAGTTAACTAAAGCTATTTTTAATAAGTTTTAGGGAAAACAATTCCAAAAGAAATGTTCCCACCCATGTTTTCCCCTCTATTCTGAATAATTCCCAGTGAAAGTCTACTTAAAAAAAAAAAAAAAAAAAAAAAAAAAAAAAAAAAAAAAAAGAAACAGAACATTGAACAAGAAATACATGTGGCGAAGCATGACTAAAGGGAGAGCAACTAGCAGAAGGAAATGTAAAACACATGTACCAAAATGACTCAAAATTTGGTCCATTGATTAGGCATTTAGTGCTTTATTATATGCTTGTAAGGCACCACATCTTAAAGTATGCATAGGAGTAAATTAAGAGTTCTGATTATTTCCCCCCTCCTGTATATGAGCAGGTGAGTGTCTTTGGGAATTCCAGCTGGGAGTTTGACGATGTGAGAAGGCAGTGTTATTTTCATCAGTTTGGGAAAGGACAGCCAGACTTAAATTTTCGCAACCTTGCTGTCCAACAAGAACTCCATGTAAGTATGTAACCTGCTGCTGCTGCGCCAACAGCAAAGCAGCTATTTCTACACTTAAYTTCTCTGATTATTTGCGCTACACAATTTACAATCTAGTTGGAAGTGATTCAAGGATTGCAGTGTATATAAACAATTGAAACCAAAAGGTGTCTAGGCAAGTATTAAGTTTATAAGCAAAATTCAAGCTTTATGCTGCAATGCTTCCAGTATCGGAGCTACTTTGCTTCAAGTCTTTCCAATTTAAAAGCAAACAAGCAACCCAAAAAAAAAAAAAAAAAATCCAAATAAAATTGTCCTTGAGTGGAAGTACTGGCAGTGGGTGGTGTTGCAGTCCTCTGGATTTTAAGAAGGTACGACTGCTGCTTTTTTTGCTGGCTTAAGTCCCCTGCTCTCACAAGTGCCTGGCAAGATCTTGATGGGTTTTTGGAACAGGCTATTGCACTTTAAAAGGAGCTCCCTTTCTCTTCCCACTAAAGGCTATCTTAAAATTGCTCTGRTGCTTCAGGAGCCCTCTATTTTTCACCCTAACCTTATTCGCAAACTGTTCATACTTAGCTCTCTATGAACCAAACCTGTCCTTCAGCTGAAATGGCTTTTCCCACCCTTGTTTATGCTTATCTATTTTTCAGCTCTGACAACATCCCCCTTCAGCTTTTGTTAAGCTAGATTAAATGGGGTGAGCTTTTCCAATCTTCCCTGAAGTAAGAGACTCTCCATCCCTTTGTTTAGCTGCTACTTATTCCTCGCAGCGCTTCCAGCCTGAGGTTTTTCTCAAATGCAGATGGCCAGAATTAAACAAATTTAACAGAAAAGATGTCTGGGCAGAATCTTGTACAGTGGCATAGGTACTTCTCCCTCTGTGTCCTAAGATTGCTGTTACTTGCTTTGAAGTTGGTGCTAGTGGTCAAATAATCCAACATGACTGCTGTCTGGAAGCAGTTAACTGCTATCGGCTCTAGTCTTCATCAGGAGCCAAGGATGAAGGCACTTAGCGCCTTTGGATGTTGTATCAAGGACAACAATTAATGGAAGGATTGACTGGAAGGTAAAGCAGCTCTTGCACTGAAGCCTGTGCTGAAACAGAGCTGAATCACTCAAGTGGAGAGAAGTTTTTATCTCTGTTGATACAAGGAGCTGTTAATTAGCCGGTCAAATGTGGGGATGGAGATGTTTGGATTTTCAAGGAAGTGAGGCAATGCTGATTTGAATTACAAGGAATGCCTGGGCTTGTGGATAAAGGGGAGATGGTGAGTTTCGATCTGTCTACATCTCTGATGACTTTACTGGGAAGAGGGATGGACAACCCTCACAGCGAGAGTGCTTCACCAAGGCAAGGTGGTGCTGTGATGAAACCTCATGCCTGTCTGCATCACGTCTCCCAGCAGACAATGTAGAATTCATTAAAATATGGGGAAGTGGGCCTGAACGTGGGGAGTCTGACAATTGCTGCTTGCTTTTTTTTTTTCTTTAAGTTATACCCCATCAGCTACCTCAAGTGTTTTGATTTAGTCCTTAATTGTTTGCTACTTTGTACTGTTGAATTTTGGTGCATTTCTTCGGTGGTAGTATTCACAGCTGCCTAGTTCTACTGTCATCATCTCACTGTCTCTCTGGGGCCTCTCCCCTCACTGSGGGTATGGCATGTGCATGAAGAAACAAAACACTTTTGGTCGTACTTGTTAACTGAAGCATGAAGTGAGACTGCTCTTGAGACTGATCCTTGAAGAACTCCACTAGTAACCTCTCTACATCTTGGTACTTCCCTTAACACCACATCTTTCCACTCACACCTTTTTTCCTAGCATCACACATACTTTTCAATGATCCTGGCTAATTTTTTTTAATGGTACCCGATACATTACTGAAGCTCYAGTAGCAAATAGATGCTGCATTTCCTATGCAAAGAAATGAAATGAAAACTAGTAAGTTTGGCCTGATAACACCAACCTTTGGTAAATGCTTATGAACATCATTAATTGCTCCAGCATGTTAAAGAATAATCTTTGTCTAATATTTTAATTCAAAATCCTGTTTCAGAAGGTTAGGGCTGTGGGACTGAGCAGGAAGCAAACTTACTCTTCCAGAGAAGCTCAAGTCTTTGGTTTAGCCAAACGGTATGGGGGAGCAATGAAACTTAGCAGCCACTGTGCTGTTGCTTTCTTGCATAAGTAAAAGTAGGTCGGTCTCAGCGAGTATCACGTCAGTGCTTGATATTTGCACTGCTGATACCTGGTGTTGCTTTTGCGATGAGCACATGCATAAACACAAATTAATTTTTGGTGGAGTTAATATTGGACAGAGACCATATTGAGAGCTGCTGCCTTCAGAATGGCTCTACAAAAAAGTACAACTCGGTAAGGTGGAGTTTTTATTTGCCAACCAAAAATCTGTAAAGCTTGTGTGTGGCCTAGTTCTATTCCAGCCTATTCAGGCAAGTGTACTTCATACATTTAAAAAAAGGTAATTCAATAGCTGTCTTAAAAAAAAGAAAAAAAAAAAAAAAAAGTTTTGTCCTCAGATGAAGAAAAGTATCTGAACTAAAGGAACGTTTGCAGAAAACACTCAAGGAGGACTGAACTTTAGAGCTGTTTGTTAAAACTAGAGCAACTAAAACTGTTGTAATACAACAGCTACTGAAGTAGGATATAACTTTACTAATAGCGACTAACCTCTGAATTTGATAGTGAAATTACAAATCAGTAGCAGTTAACTTAGATAATAATTTTTTGTGTTCCTGCAAAATCAACAAATAAGCCTGAAAATAAAATAAAAAAAATTCACATCAGTCAAATAAAAGAGAACAAATGTTTTAAGAGCTCTGTTGTATAAAAAGAAAATTGGTGGCACAAGGTCTGTGCAGAACAACGTATTCTTGCATATTTGAATCAGTGTGTTCCAGTTGTGTGCAGCCACGATGGGTGTTCACCAACAACAGCGCTTAGCACGAGCCCAATTGATTTGATGGATGAGATTAGAAATGGCTTTTAGTGAGGCATGCCCTGGCTTTGGTCTCGTGAATTACAGGAGAAGTTACAGACCAGCGTCTTTCTTTTCTATACTGGAAGAAATAATAAGGCATGCCCTATTTAGATCTTAGTTTGACCTTAGATCAACATGATTCACTTTAACTTGTAGTAAAACTTGAAGTACAAATTAAAAAAAAAAATTGTTACATATTAATACCTACTAACTAGTTTTCTTTTTAGGTATGTACTGTTTTGAACAGGATGGGCTCACTTGGAATTCTCAACTTTTACCTTTGTCTAGGATATTATCAAATTTTGGCTTGGCAAAGGAATCGATGGATTTAGTTTCAGCGCTGTTAAATTTCTTTTAGAAGCAACGCATCTCCGAGATGAGCCTCAAGTGAACAAGTCCCAGAATCCAGTAACGTATATGTTCTGTCTTTGCTTTTTTCCCTGTATTTCCTACTGGGGCAAGAGAGTGTATGTTTTTACTCTTTTGGGTCTTGATTATGGCTTTAGGAAGACTGAGTCAGTTGTGTCCCTTGGAAGGCAGGTGGCTCCTGGGCGCTCTGCAGAAGGAGCACATATAAGAAGGAATCCCCTGGGCTGAGGGTGTAGGTCAGTGAGATACCCACAAGCAGGAGCGCTGTGGGTGGGAAGAGCGTTGTCCATATACACTTCATAGTTCTGTTCTGACACTGTTGCTTTGAATTTTCCATTTAAAATAATTTGCGTTTCAATTTATATTCTAAAAAGACCAGTCTTGTGATTTTAATAGTTGATTGCTTGTCTTTGGGGAGTCCACTACCAGAGGTAAGCTCAGAGCTCTTGCCCACTTGGGATCCCGTAGCAGTCACTAGCACATATTTCTTCTACATTGCTAGTAGGAATCAGAGTAAAACAAAAAACCCTTGTATTAGCAATATGTCACAGCGAGAGGTGGCCAGACACATTCAGAAGCATGCACCCTGTTATTTACGCTATTTGCTTTTGCTGAGGTAGGGAACTTGGTGACGTTCCCAGGTAGTGCCAGCACTAAGACACTGTTCCCCTGCGGAGTTGGGTATTGCATAAACTGGTCAGCTCCACAAGTATCGTTGCCTTTGTAAGTTACGACAACAATATTGTCCATCTTTCCAGCCTGGTGTGTGGCCACAGCACTGGCTGTGCTTGCTGCTGCAGATGGGCTTGGTTGGTTAGTGCTGCGGGTGGACTCTCCCTCTTGAAGGACGGGATCCAAAATACTCAGCCCTCTGCTATCCTATCTTTAGAGTTCCAAGTGCAGTTCAGCTCTGCACTGTTAGCGTTAGCATGCTAAACGCATTTCAGTTAAAATTTATCTGGACTGGTGCATTGTCTCAGGAAAGGATGGGAAGAATTTGGAGAGTTCTGAAATCTAAAATATTGGTGAACTAGTGGGAAATACTGCATTCTTCTTTAAGGAGAGTATCACAGCCTATTCCCAGCTCTACCATGACTACACAACCACGCAAGTTGGAATGCATGATATCATCCGTAGCTTCCGTCAAACCATGAATCAGTTTAGCAGTGAACCTGGCCGATACAGGTAATCATTATTACAGCTAGTGATTTTTTCTCTAATATTTGTCACTCTCTTGCTAGCAATAAAATGTTTTTTTTAATAACATAATATGCCGTAAAAAGTTTTCTTCCTCAAATGCAAATAGTGGTGTATAGGCTGTATTACCTCTTCCCCAACGTGTGAGGGAAAGGAAATGAATTGGCCCTGGTAGTTCTGCTGTATCTATGGACTGTACAAAACTAAGCAGAATGGGTGACCATTCGGACCACAGAGACACTGTAATTAATCAGCCCTGTGGCTGATTTATTGTATAGTATTAATAGTACTGTTCATGTCAGACACATAGTCAGAGATTGTTAAAATCACAGAATGGTTGAGTTTGGAAGGGACCTCTGGAGGTCATCTGGTCCAACCCCCCTGCTCATCAGGGTCACCTAGAGCTGGTTGCTCAGGACCATGGCCAGATGGCTTTTGAAAATCTCCAAGGATGGAGACTCCACAACCTCCCTGGGCAACCTGTTCCAGTGCCCAGTCACCCTCACAGTGAAAATGTGCTTCCTGATGTTCAGAGGGAACCTCCTGTGTTTCTGTTTGTGCCCGCTGCCTCTGGTCCTGGCACTGGGCACCACTTGAAAGAAGCTGGCTCAGTTGTCTTTGCACCCTTTCTTCAGATATTTATATACATTGATGAGATTCCCTCCCTGGGACTTCTCTTCTCCAGTCCCACCTCTCTCAGCCTCTCCTCATAGGAGAGATGCTCCAGTCCCTTAATGGTCTTAGTGGCCTTTTGCTGGACTCTCTCCAGTATGTCCGTGTTTCTCTTGTACTGGGGAACTCAGAACTGGACACCACACTCCAGGTGTGGCCTCACCAGTGCTGAGTAGAGAAGAAGGACCACCTCCCTTGACCTGCTGACAACACTCCTCCTAATGCAGCCCAGGATACCGTTAGCCTTTTTGGCTGCAAGGGCATATTGCTAGCTCATGTTCAACTTGGGGGTCCTTTTCTGTAAAGGAAAGCATGGAAATTGCTGGAATGGAGTTATGTGGATGTGGATTCAGAAAGGTAAGACTTCAAGTATTTACAGCCTTTTGTTGACTCTTGTAGATTTTTCTCTAGAAATTTCCAAGAAATATTTCTCCTTGTCTCCTTGTCTCTTTTACAAAACATTGTTTCTCTGTATTAATCTTTTTTGATGGGGAGGAGGGAAGTGAACATAATTCTTAATGCTTTGTTATTTTCTAAGTATGTCCAACACCATTCCTAGCTTCCTTCTGCTCTGTGCAAACCAAGAATGAGCCAAAAAAGGTACTTGTGTACTTCTTTGTAGGTTTATGGGTTCTGATGGTGATGAAAAGGAAGACATTGAAGCAACAATGATGTATTATGGAACAACTTTTATCCAAGAAGCAGATTTTCCCTTCAATTTCAACCTAATTAACATGAAAAATCTATCAGGCAACAGTATTTTTGAAGCTGTCAACTTGTGGATGAAAAACATACCTGCAGGAAAATGGCCAAACTGGGCGGTAAGAGTTCTAGACCGACTCTTACAGGAAGGCCTTGTTTCTATAGGTGATAGAAACCTATAGGTGATAGTTCCTCTTATGGTAATAAAAACCTCCCGCACACATACACACTGATTTCACTAGGATCAGCAGCAGCCTGAGCCCGTGGCTGAGCTCATGGCTGAGCTATAGCACATATCCACATGAAGCTCCCAGCTGCTGTAGTTGTAGTGGCTGGCATTGGCCAGCCGGCTGGCTGTCCTGTCCTTCGGTAACAGTTACTCCCCGTGCAAGGGTGACAGAAGGGAATTTATGATCATGCCTCTCCCTCGGTGTCTCCAATGTAATATGGGGCATTGGCTTAAACCACCAGTGAGGATGGGACTGGTACAATTATCTTTGGACGTAAACTGACTCAATGCAATGGATTCTGGAAACCTCCCAGGGCCAGGGAAGAATGGAGCAGGCAGCCTGAGGGCAGTTAACTTAAAACCTTGCTGGCCTTTGCTAGGAGGGATGTTTGGGATGTGCAAGAGATCTTTTCAAAACAAGCACCACCTTCACACAGCAGAGAAAGTGGCAGAAATCTGAGGGAACTGCAGTAGTGGAGAGTTGTTGTTTGTCATCTCTCCTCACTTCTGTCTCATGTGCTGCTGGCAGGGCTTCTGTGTGCTAAATTATTCAGGGCAGAAGTTTGTACTGGCACCAAGATAAAAAACATAATTGCCCTCACAGGCCTGGAAGGGAAAGAAAAAAAAGAAAAAGAAAGAAACCCTACTACCTTGTTAAATTAGTTAACCAATTTCACATATGCATGCAATTTTATAATGTGTGTTTAATAGAATGATGTTTTCTTCAGACTGGAAGCCCTAACACTGCTCGGATTTCATCTCGGATTGGGAAGGAATACGTCAATGTTATGAACATGCTGCTTTTAACCCTCCCTGGTACTCCTGTAACTTACTATGGTGAAGAAATAGGCATGGAGAACATTGCTTCAGAAAATGTAAGTGAAGAGCATATAAACTCTGATCCTGTTGTTGTTTAGTTCCGAGTAACAGAACTTTCAAAAATACAAGAACTTTTGTTAACCAAACCCAGTCTTTCTCACTGTTTAGATGGTTTTCTGTGTTCCCCATGGCAAAACCATTGGACAGCATGCAGAAATGGCCAGGCCAGAGACCAGAACCAAGGCCTTGATGAGTGTCTGAACTGCTAGACTGCCATCATGGTCCCTGATTTCTGTCCTCTGCCAGATCAATCTTGCGTGGTTTGCAGTGGTGTTGCTTTGCTTCGCTTCAGCAGAAAGGGCAAAAGTGCCAACACTGGGCCTAGGCTAGTGGTTAGGAGAGGTGCGTTGCAGTCATCCGAGGCAAGAGGAACCGAGTCACTATCTCCTTCCTCCCACAGAAGTACCCTAATCACTRTATCAAAGTCCATTATTTCCTGACTGCTATTTAAAGGAAATCAGAGTTCATGAGAGACCGTCACCCATCAGCCACCATCTCCTGCAGACTGCTTTGCTCTGACTATGCAAAGGCACCTGTCTAAGCCATGGCCTTCTACAATGTGCCCAAGCTCTGAAGAAGGCATCTCCAGAAAGGGGTGGGTGTACAGACCAGCCCCTGCTTGGCATTGCCTGGTAGCAAGCAGAAGTGGCTTTTGCTTGTCACGCAGGGTTTTTTGATTTGTCTTTTAGATCCCTTTCTATAAAGGATTTAGGTACCTGAGCCTGGGAACCAGGTGCCTAGCTTACTTGATCATAGCTACAAGTAAAACATGACAGGGTGTTTGTTAGATTACARAAATTTTCAGAAGTAAGTTTATTCAAGGTCAAGGGATTAAAACAAACTGTCTGTGCCTTTCACACTGTGCTGACCTGCATAACTTCAAAGCTTTCACGTTCAGCCCCTGTAATTTCTTGTCTCTTTTATGATCGTACCCGACTTCGTGTCTCGCTGTCCAAGATGTATGGGCATGACTGGAAAAGGTCATGCCCAAAAGGGAACAGCTCAGCTCTGCCTCTCATGACCATATTTGAGCACCATCAGAACACGCTCCTATGGCAGATGCTGGTTTCACTGTAGAAAGCCTCTGTTAGGGAATGAGACAGCCTCTGATGATGTTACTGACAGTGTTGGCTAGTTTTGTACCAAAGGGAAAGAGGTACTTGAAGAAGCACAGGATCATCTCCAGGTTTGTCTGATTCAGATGTGAGGAAATGACTCTCTGATTTAAAAGGAAATCTCATTTCCTCTAAGAAACACCTAGGTCAAAATATCTCCTGCATTTTCTTCCTGCTGCTGATTACTGCTGACAGAATGATACTCTTCAGAAAAGTGGCTTGCCCTTGGCTCCTCAGGGTTTACTCTCTTTTAGTGGCCACCCTGTGGCTCACGGCTTTGTAACAACACAAAACCACTCTTCATTCAGTCTGGAGAGGAAGAATCCCTGATTAATGGGTGTCTTAAAAAGATGGAGAGTATTTGCTYGGGGTATAGCTTTTAGCCCCAGCATTTGAAACACTTCAGAAGCTGAAAGAGGTAAAGATGAAAGGGAGCGTTACCAGTGTTGAAAACTCAGGATTTTTTTTTTCCCCTGCTTTTCAGAACATGCTAAAAGGAGAAACCCGTTATTTATAATGTCACAAAGCAAAGTGACAATTTCTTTTGTTGAGCTGCTGTTCTGACAGATTGTATTGAAAAGTGCCCTTTATATGAAAAACAGTTTTCATGGAAAACAAACACTCAAAGTATGTGCAAAATATTTTATGCCCTCTTATATCATTAAATTTAAGTATCAGATCTTTTGGCAAGCTCTTCAATAACAATGAGGAAGCTTTTTCATAATTTTTCTGAATTCTTCAAAATGAGAACTTCAGACTTTTTACATGGACACTTTTTAATCAGCTAAAAGCTGGTTTTCAATAAAGTTTTTGCACTTGGAAATAATTTTATCTTTCTAACACAAACAATCCTGTCCAAATTGTACCCCTCGCAAATGTAAGCTTGAAGAGTTCTCAAGTGAAAAGTGTGATGGTTACAAAAGAACAAACACTGAATAGCATTTACTACTTGTTTACTGTTATTTTAACAGCATCTCCTCTTAGGACTCATTACCTCATATATTCACTCACTGCATGTCTAGATATTTATCAGAATATCCTAGCTGTCATTAGTAAACTTTTATCCAACCATCTGTTGGAAGGGGAGGCAACTCTACTAGAGTCATTTGGGAATTCCACATTTTACCCAGTGATGCTGTATCCATGAGACCATCCATTCTCCTCCATTTCAGGAACTGTCTTGATTCTTGTTTTCTCTTTAGATTTGGAGCAGGATTACATCCTCCTTATTAAATTTTAACTTAAACCAAAGAAAGCAATACTGAAATGGTGACCGTTTGGAAGATGTGAGAACATGCTGTGCTATTCAAGGGATAACTTTTTAATATACTAATCAAAACAAGTAATTTCTTGGTAATGGCTCTGACACCACTTTATTTTCTAGGTGACCTTTCCAGAGAAATCCCCCATGCAGTGGGATGGCAAAGTTAATGCCGGTTTTACTGAAGGCAACAGTAGCTGGTTACCTATTAACTCTGACTACCAAAGTGTAAATGTTGAAGTAGGTATCTATATGTGTGACTAACTCTAATGGTTTAAAAATATTTTAATGTATCTATTTTTCTTTGACTTCTTTTACTTTGTGGGAAATGGTAGTGTAGCTAGTAAGGACAAACTCAAGGGAGGAAAATAAAAAGGCATTGAATCCTAACAGTTTTATTAGAAAATGAAATCCTTGCATGAGCGAGGCGTCTACTTCATCTATATTCATTTAAGCATGGCAACTGCAATTATAATGTAGATGTGGCAATTTGGCTCTTTAAAATTATTAAAAGGATGTTAATATTAAATTGAAATCTGGTCTTTTTTCACTTCTATTACTACAGACAGCACTGGCCTTGTAACAAGAACTTAACACAGACCATCTCTAACATAAGTAAATAAAAATTTTTTTCAAGGCAGTTGAGCAGTGAATCAAACAGATTTTACTGACCTACAGTGCTGACCAGAATCGAAGACAGGAAAAATACAACACAAAACAAACCCTGTGACTTCAGTAGATTAGACTCAATGAAAAAAGTTCAGTATCAAGCTTTGAATGGCTGTGGCTTTCTCCGGAATAAATAGAACTGTAAGGACACTGTGGGAGGAAGAAATAGTGTCAGTGCTGGTAAATTCTGTCCTGCCTAATAACGTCTGTCTCTGCCACTCCACAAGCGCCAAGGAAGTGCATGAGAAAAAGCAGTTTTTCAGTGGAATTTGCAGACAAATCTGAAGACAGATAATTATCAAAATGGAATTCTAATAGGTGTGTTCTCATCAGACTGTGGGTGTGAGAGGTAAGTAGTATTTTCTATATTCAGTGCAAAAAAATGACCCTGTTAATGCTGACTGTTGCAGATCCAGATGACCTGGTCCAACTCAACCCTGAATTTGTACAGAGAGCTAACTTTACTTCGCATCAATGAGCTACCCATTCATCGGGGGTGGATGTGCTACATCTGGAATGACAGTAATGTTTTTGTGTATGTGAGGGAATTGGATGGATTAGACAGAGTCTTTATGATGGTTCTCAATTTTGGGCAGGAATCAACAATAGACCTGAAAGCTATAGTTCCTAGCCTTCCATCTGAAGCTATTATAAGACTAAGTACTAATTTTAGTAATGCTGGTAAAGCTGTCAATACAAAACTAATTAAAACTGAAATAGGAGAAGGCCTGGTCCTCGAATATAAAACAGCAAAGCCTGTTCATACTATGGAAGCTTTTCAAGGAAACTGTTTTGTGGCAGAAAAAGCTTGTTATTCCAGTGCCTTCAATTTACTCTATGTGAACTGTTAAGTGCAGGAGTAGAATAACCAAGCTTTCATGTTAATTTAGAAAATGTTGGTTTCAGGGAAATGCTAAAAATTTTCAGTTTTCTTTGGCTTTTAAAACTTTGTGTACAAAATAAACATCCTGAAAAGTAAAACAGATACCTGATTGTCTTGTATCTGTATTAGTGATGAAAAGGAAAAAGTACGGTATAAACTCTCCCTTAGGGTCTGTGGAGAAGAAAAGTAAACCTGTCCTAAAAAACTGTCCTGTTTAAGTGTGTGTATTTTTGTGAGGAAAGAGAACAGTTGCTTTCTGGGTGCTGCCCCTTACAGTTGCTAGTCATGAAGAGCTCCTGTAGAATCCAAAGCCTGTGGCAGTTCATAGTAACTTTTTAAAAGTCTGTAGATTTGTAAAACTTACTCTAAAGGGGTGGCCCTATATTTGTTAAAATAGGTAAAAGCAAGCAAGACTAATATATAAAGTTGTGATGGCTTACCTCTTCTCTCAACTCAACAGCTCCGATTAGCCTCAAAGTTACAAAATAGAGCTAGTACGTCTAATTCTACACCCAGGATTGTATTTCCAATTGATCCACCCCCCCACCCCCCCCACTGAGTTAGAATACATTTGCATTCTCTTATTTCTTTTTCTACCCTAAGGTTGAGGTGAGCTGTGCATACGTCAGTTAGTAAGCAAGGCTGCTTTAGTGGGGGCGTTCTTTTTGTTTTATCCTCTGGAGAAACTCTGGCATCTCCTTCTGGGGCGTTCATCTTGTCTTCTGGAGGGACTTTGGCACCTCCTTTTTAAGATTACCATGCTAGTTAAGGTAACTACAAGATTCTGAATCTACTCAGATGAAAGAGTTCTGCTAAAATTCCTGTTCTTGAGAGTCCATTTCTTTTTTGCAGTTTGTTCGATCCCACCATATGATCAGTACACTATTGCTGCTGTGTAGCTAGGAAGGGCAATAGTCATCATCACCTATGTATGGGAATTAGTTTTAGAAGACCCTAGTGAGACTTTTAAATCAAATACTTCTTGAGAGTTTTACTGCCTTCTTTAAATGTGGTCTTGGTAGAGAGGTCTTAGACTGGAAAGGCTGCCTGTACAAAGTGCATGTCTTCACATGTTAGGCTTTAAGCACCAACCGTTGCGCTTCAGCTCCACTTCTATAGCGCTGCAGTGCTTGCTTATGTGAACAGAACTGTACTGAACAAATTGATTAATGCAGGCGGCTACTTCTGTACTATCTGGCAGGGTAGAAATTAATCTCTTAGTTTGTATGTTTATAAGCCAATGCCACACCCAACTTTGAATTTCTTGTCTGCCCATAAAGCAGGGATCCAAGAGGACAGATCCTCTGGAGAAGGTGTTCACTTTTCATATAAATAAAAATCTGACCGGAAGTTCTTCAGGTGGTCAATATGTGTGTTAGCTATTTGCAGGATTTCATATGACATTAGAGATGGCATACTTCAAGTTCTTCGTTCAGAAAAGCAAGGTGTCTTGCAACCTAAAATAATGGAAGTATTTTATTACAAAAGAAAAAAATTCTTCACACTATAAACCTTCAGGTTCTTGCACAGCTATTCTAATCTTCGTCCTTTCCCATACTAATGCTAAGCAATACCTTGCCCTAAGACAGAATGAGTTTTTTCCTGAAAGAATTCATTTTGCGAATAACTGCTACAACAACCAAATAACATTTGCTAGGATTTGTTAAAATTAACAGTAATAAAATTTGTATCCAACTGTGATAGTCTGAGTCACCCGTAACAATATGGCAGGTCTTGGCAGTATGTTGCTTTTAGCATGCATGCTTGTACAAAGTGCAAAATGTTGAAACCTAATTGCAGTAGCATCCTTTGATAGTACAGATCATGCATTTCAAAATGTAAAGATCAAACCCATCATATATGTTTTACTCAGGAGGAAGATGGAAGTAAATAGCCAGTGTGACAATTTTAAGCACTTAATAGTCTACAGTGCAAGACTTTTCCTGCTGGAACAATGTTTTGCACAACTTGGAACCTTTCATTCAAAGCTCTCAGCACATTACAGTGGGAGTTTAATACTATTTTGAGGCTTAAGGCACAATGAGGTTCAATAATCTGGCTCTGTCACTGGCTCTTTTACATATATATAAAAATATATATATGTCAATGTATATATGATTTTATATATATATAAAAAACCTGCTGGTTTTATAAAAATATATTAAAAAAAAWATATATATATATAAAACCAGCAGTTGCTCTTGCAATATGTGTAAAAGGTTGCAAGAGCAACCTTAATTCCAGCAGGTAGGTTGGTTTTTTTTTTTTTTTTTTCTCCTTTTAATACTTCAAACACACGTTCAATGACTGCATGAACTACTAAGGTTGAAGTGTCAGTCAAGGAGACACCTCCCTCCAACGTGTTATGGATGTGTGCAATAAAGGGAACATACCTCATTCAGTGAATCCTCCCAAGATGATTCACAATGACTGCCATTTGCCTGGATGTCTAAGACGATATTAGGGATCCAATTTCCTGGAACAATGAAGCTAGCGATCACTTGACATTCAATGAACGAGGAAAAAGGTAAGTGGGGATGTGAGTTGTTTAGGGATACATAAGAATTATTCTGTCCCTGACAGAATTTCTGTTGTTCCTTAAGAAAAAAAGAGGATCATATAGGGGCTTGCTGGATGAACTATTTGTATTTCTATAAACTACATATTTGAAAAATGTTCATATATTTAGCGTGTTTGTTCTCTCTCTAAGTCTTTTTGGAAAGACGTGCTTTTTTCTTTCTGAGCAAAGACCGCAACAGCAATTGCAGCATCTGCTATCCTTTCTCAACCATTGCAGTTATGCTGCTAGCAGAGAAGGGGCATAATGAAATTTAGAAAAGCTAATTCAAGATCTATTTTGGTACTGATGGTAAAAGCCTCTCCCCAGATTAGATGGTACTAGAAAATAATAAGGCTTGAATGTACCTTTTGCTGGAAACAGTCCCAAAGCTAGTGTTAAGTTTCAGGTATAAAAGCATCTATGCCTTGGCATTGTTGTCATTCTAACTTGGTCTAACACCTGCAGTTTTAGCAAATTGGGAAAAGTAGGTTTTTGTAGAGCAGCAAAAATAAGATTTTTTTTTTTTTTTTTTTTAATCCATGTGCTGTTGAGAACTGCAGTCTGACCGTATCAGTAGCTAGACTAGACAGTATGAGTTCACCTAGCCCTGTTCATCCTCGCCGTATGTTGAGGCCTAGGAAAGACTGAGCCCAACTCATATTCTCCCAGTCTTCATTTTTTTTCATCTCAGAGGGTTTCCTGAGCCTGTTGTGGTTTGTCACTATTAATATTTAACACATGTGGGTTTAACTATTTTCAGGCAGGTCTACAACACAGAGATATCTGGTCCCTCTTAAGGCTCTGGAGAGTGCATCTTAGAAGCTGAGGTTTATCTATTTGTCAGTATGACTGCACATCTCATCTTTGCAGATAACGGAAATTACTTCAGAGCTTTAGATACTGGATCTTATTGTACAAATGAATGCATTTAAGGAGGAGTCAATCTCTATGATGTTTAATTACATGACTACTCATATTCTGGTTTAGTTAACTCCATGTATTTGTAATATTCTTACCCTTCTTTCTTGTTCTGCTGGCATGATCTAGTGCAGCCTTCCTAAGTTTCTGAACATACCGTAGAACTCCTGTTAGTGGTATCCGTTGATCATTTTCATATGCAGTGATAAAAACTGAAGGATAACACTGACATTGAACAACAAAACCAGTTAAGTACTTGACAACTGATTTTTCTCATAAAGTGAGTAACAAATTCTTCTCTATTTATCTTATTGTACTACTTGTTATGGTTTATCTAAAAACACATCTATTACATAATTACCTGCTCTTAAAAAAGCACTTTTACACTGTAACTGCAAGAAGTATTTTGGTCTGAAAAATTACTTTGTATTAGGGGATCATCTACTTGCAAAAGGTAGTCAAAAATATCCTCTCCCCACTGGTAAAGGTCTGATACATGTCTGCTTGCTGATGATTACAAAAAGAGGGGAGTAATAATCATGGAATAGTTCACCTTAGAACAGTAGTTGAGGTTTACTTTTGCAATCTTTCTACACATAAGAAGTAGTTGTTTTTATCTAGTAAGATTTTACTTAATGACGCTATGCAACACAGCTAACACAGTTCAAATAAAGAAAGATTTCCTCTGAGATGACAATGTCAAAGCTATAGCTCCTTTTCCACTTCATTGTTTGCCTCTGAAAAGGCATTTAATGAGTGGAATATAGCTTCTTCCTCCTGTGACAAATTCTGCAAAACCCAGTAGAACAACAGAAACCCCCCACAAAAGGAAAAAGTATTTTACATGTTGAGGTTTGTTATACAATAGAATAATCTATTACTTCCTGGCAGTCCTATAACAAAAACAGTTTTTGAAATATATTGATTATTTAGGAGAAGGTGTTTGGTTAATTTCAGTAGTCACTTCTGACTCCAAATATTGCTAAGATTATTACTGAAACAGTTTATATTTGTATTGATGATTCATTTTAACACAAAGCAGCAGCTAAGACAATTCTAAAATACTGGGGTTTAAAGCACTGCAAAGGTAAAATAGACTGGTTTGTTTTTTTTTTTAAATTCCAGTTATCTGCTTTTTGTTTTCTTATAAACTGCTACACTTTATTACTGTAGTATTCCACACAGAAAGCATAGTTTTACCTGTGTCTTAATATTCTGGTATGGACAATAGCTTTTGATATATTTCATACATTTTTCATCTGCTAATGGATTTCCCCATTCTTCCTGGTCTTCAATTGTCAGTGGGAGATGAGTTYTCATCATTGTATTTAGAACATCTACGAAAGGAGCCTTAGAAGTTGTTAGAAAAAAAAGAAAAAGTTGGCAAACAGGACACAGGACCTCAAATGCCTAAGTCAAGGTTTTCCCAAACAAATGACGAAAGTGAATTCTGAATTGGAATGTCTCCAATTCTGAAACTGGTAGAATGAAACAGAAAATACAGTTTAACATCATAATCCATAAGAGGTCTGCAGCACCTCACCTGTAAAACCATGGCTCTGATAAGTTCTGGATCAGTGTTGCACAGGGCTCCTGCAAGAACTCCTCCAGCACTAGCAGCTGCTAGTGCTGTGTATTTTGGCTGAGAAAATCCTAGTTTGTGCAGCAGCATGATGCAAGCCTTAAGGTCATGGAGACCTTTGAGTTTATTATGCTGACATCCATCTTTGTGCCAGCTAAGGCCTAGCTCTCCTCCACCCCTGAAATTTAAAGCAATTCAAGTTGGAGTCTCTTTGGAAAACATTACACAGCAAAGTTTCAGATAATGAAAGGACAGCAGCAGCCACAGAGTCGCATAAACCATAGTTTTCCTTCCCAATTAACTCTTCTTTTCTCTATTCTTGTCTTTACCCTCCTTTATGGCTAAATACACAACATGCAAACAAAAAAATCCGTGCATGATGATTGGTGAAAATCCTAACTGCATAAGGGCACTCTGTGCCCTTGTGTGCTTGTCCTGGAACTCTCAGGAAAAGCACCGCTTTAGGAAATGACACTGTCATTGTAGGCAATACAAAATCAGACACTAATATTATCTTTTTATATAAATATATCAAAATATCTAAAACATTTTCAATGCTTATATCACTAACACTAGCATTTATTAAAAACAGTAAAAGAGTACTTCTCAGCTCCACACTGAGACTCTCAGGATTTGTCTTCTGTGTAGCTTAAATTCTGAGACTGTTAGAAAGCTTTTTTTTCTAGTTTGTGAATTTCAAATACTACTTGAAATATTATATTTTGTAATACAGAATTTTTAAATTTATTTATATTCCTTTCTATGCAACCATAATTTTGGTTCTAAGCCAGCTGAAGTTTCCTTATTCAGGTTTCAAGTTTAAAATGAATTAACTAATTAGTCTGCCAAAATTCTTCATCTTTGGACTGACTTCCATCTTAAGATAGAGGAGTGGGAGGAAGAACAACACAATGCTTGCCACTGAATACAGCAGACTGAATATATTTGTATGCTGAATTTGTTTTGGAACTGGTATTTCAAACAACTGCTCCTTCTCCCCCTTCCTTCCCCTCCCTAAAGTGATTCGTTATCTTCTTTACCTACTGAATTATTATCTCAATGAAAATGTGAAGCCTATTGTACATAGTGGTTTTATAAAACTAGTAGATTTATAGGTAAACTAGAGACAGAGGATTTAGCTAATAAAAGAACAAGAGATGCAGGTTAAATGCTTAGTTGTAGCTGTAGAAAGCAAATGGGCTTTCAGAAGACGCAGACTGAACATTAGTACACAATGCCCTTGAAAGAGAGGGAGGTAGCATGTCATTGCAATTTGAACATGTTATCAAAATTTTTCTTGAGCAAAGRTGAGACAAGAAGTAATGAGACTTCAAAAGATTAGAAGTTACATACAACCATCCTGTTGATTTAAGAACCTAAATTCAGTATGTGGTCTTGAAAGTTTTTTTTTTTTCCTGAAGTAAATTTATTTTTTTGTTTAAAAACTACTTTAAAAAAAAAAMCCTAAAAAGAGATGGAAGTGAAAAGCATGAAGAATTAGGTATAGCTACATGAAAAAATTATTTCTGTACCTCTTCACTTGCATATCAAGAAATATCTGTATATCCCACAGATCAAAATCTTAATTCCATTTTGTATTTGACTTACCTAACATGGCAATATGCTAATATCCAACCCTCTTCAATTAACATCAGCTTCTCTTCTTTAAAGCTCATGTTCAAATCTATGCCATAAGCTCCATATACATGAACTAGAAGTGGTTTCCTGTGTAGCTCTTTAGAATTCATATTATGAAAAACTGTTATCGGCACCAAAGTTTCATCCTGGAAATGAAGGAGTATTTTACAATAAAGGACATTTCAGAAATCTCAATGACACATGGCAATGAAAACTTCAATTATTTATTTTAAAATGTGGTTTTTTGATTACAGTAATTTTTTTCACTTAGAATGTACAAAGCACTCTTGAAAAATAAAGCAAGAGACTGAACCTCTGCTGTGTAGGCTTACGGATGCAGAGGATAAAATTCATTTAAGTGCAACACCTGAGGAGTTTTTAAACTACCAAAGCACCCAAGTCTTCCTTCCCCCTTTAACACCAAGAATATCTATTATTAACAAAATAGTTTACCACTTACTGCAGCACAAACTCTTTATTAACATCTCCAATTTTTTAGACTCAGGCTGTTAAAACTTTCCTTTCTTGATCTCTACTGTGCAGCTGGTTGTAGGGTGTTCAACAGCTGGCATCTCTTTCATTTACCATGGAGAGTATGATACCATACATCAACTAGCAATTCTGAGTTATACTATACTAAGATTCTTGACTCATCATGTACTGTTATCTCCTCTAGCATACCCAGGTTAATGCAAAAAAAAAAAAAATCTTATCACGACTCTTTCTTGTTCTTCTCTATAGCACTGAAGAAAACACCCACTGTTTAGTAACTATAGCACCAACTGCTCTTTACATTTTTTAATCTCTATTCCCTGCCAAATGTATTTTCTTTAAATGGGTGGGGAGGAAGGGAAGAATAAAGGGAATGGGAAAGGACTGAAAAATCTTACCTTGCTTTTAGCTAGTAAACGTGTAGTGTGACAATTCGTAATAATTGGTACCTCTTGCACAGCTTGTTCAATGAGATTATTTTCTTTAAATGAATATGCAAAACACTTAGGGGGGTGTACTGGGGAAGTGAGCTGAAAATAGCAAGTGCTGGTGGTATGTTCAGGATGAGATTCCAATTCAAATTCACAGGCCCAYGTAGGTAGCTGAGAAAACATGGCATTTCAAGTGAGACCCTTACACTGCTTCTGTAAATTTTGCCTAGTGTGTCCTTCAGAGGAAAAGATTTTGAGTATCAAGCTAATTATCTTGTTTGTATGTAGCACAATCTGTATTTCTTTTAAATTCAGTAATGAAACAGTCAAGAAGCGAAAGACTTTGGCAAACTCTTTCCCTAAGGCCATTGGATCAAGTTCAACAATGAAATAAAAAAGAAAAATTAATCCAAATTCAGTTTAAAATGGGCATTAATGCAGATTTTTTTTTTAAATTAAAACATTCTTTGAAATGATTCTGCATTGTTTTTATTTTTTAGATCCTATTTCCCTTCTGATTTCCAGTCCTACTTCAACATGTTATACAGCCAAGTCCATGTCAGTTGTTATGCTTTTGCTGAGAGTTAGCTCAGTAATGCTAAGCCACTGAAAACCCCTGCCTCTTAACTTTGTTCCTAGTGCCAGTCATTGTGAAGAACAAAACCTTTTCCTGGCACATTCACCCTCAGACACTTACTGCTATTATATTTAAGATTTTTAACTCTGCTAAGAATAAAAGAAATCAAGATTCATTCTTTGAGAGCAGCAGGGACATAGTCAAACCCTCTGCCAGGCCACTGCTTACTTGGGTTAGGTTGCTAGAGAMTTCTGAAATGGCAGCAAAAGTTCAAGCTCTCCAGAGTAACTACAGACCCTTTTTGAATAAATAGACTACAACCATTTTCAAAATGAAGGTTTCAGAGACCATACAGTGTACTTTGTTGAAAACCTTTCTCTGTAGCAGTTTTATAGAATGCAGCATTGGTAGCTTATTGCAATAAACCCGCGAGTAGTTCAGATTGTATTTTTCAGGCAAAAAAATCAATTAAATATTTCRTCTGAATCGTCTCCAGAAATCATGGTTTTGAATTGAGTCACTTTGGTTTTAATCCAGAAGTATTTAGCAACAACTAGAGAAGGGAAGAAATACTTGTGCAAATTGTACTGCAATATCAACTCTTCCCATTTATTATAGGACAGTGTCCATATTTGCCTTCTGAATGTTCTAATCTTTCTTCTGTGGGAGGGCCAGGCTTACTGGCCAAAACCAAAAACAGGCCCAGTAAAACTAAGTAGGGTGTTTACATAATCAAGTCCTATTTTACATTAGAAATCAGTTGTATTGTAAAGAGCTTGACAGTCCTAAGTTGAAGAAAGAACTGACTCATAGGATAGCTGCTCTCTAAGTGCTACAATAAGCCACCACATGAAATCCTGAAGAACAGCCACAGGTAATACAATTAGTCATAATGACAAACTCGGCAGTATTATAGTTTCCAAACCACTTCTACTCTTGGAATTTATCTTTGCTTTCATTATAATGTTACGTCAAAAAAAAAAAATAGTAGTGCTGGAAAAATATTATGCTGCTTAAGCCAAGCTAAAACATACCTTTATTGACTGAACTGAATGTGAAACAAAAGAAATCACACTTAAGTAAAGATGACCAGCATTCTTCAGGAACATAATACAGTGATCACTGAACATCTCCAAGTCCACTAGCTTGGTTTTCTCCTCCAGTGCATAAACTAACTGCCAGTTCTCCATGCCACTGGAAGCTACTGGTGCCTTCATCAACTATAAAAACAAAAAACAACCTTGCATTACCAAGATGTAGTAAGAGTTACAAATGAGATGTACAGGCATATAGGTGATCTCATGCAAAACTTTTATTGCAAAAAATTGTTTGTATTGGGGATTTTTGCCCGACTAAAACTTGAGGGTTTTAAACTCCCTTTACTTGGGCAAAATGGAAGAACAATTCAGTAACATYTGGAAAAGTAAGTTCAATTCTCATAGATTAATCTATAGAAGATTTTCATGCAATAAGCGCTTTCAGTGCAGCCAGCAGAACTGTAGGTGGTTTGGTTATATAGACTGAGATCGCTAACTTAAATTTTAATATAGGGGAAATGACTGTTAAAGCATACTCATTTCTTGATGCCAAAGGAGTTAGAATCAAATTGGCATGCTACAAGCGAGACTCCATGTACTATCACTCTTTCAGTCCATGCAGCGCTCCGTGTAATTCTCTTAAATTATTTCAGTAAGCTGTGAAGCACAGAATTAAAAGCCAGCCTTACTATTTCTATATGATCTGCAACAGGTATCTGAATGAATCCTATTAATCTTACTATCAGTTAAAATTACCTTATATTCTGTAGGTTCTCCATATGTAGTAAGAATATATAATTCATCATTTCTGTGCTCAATGTGGTATATGACCCCTTTTATTCGTGCTTGTACAAGAGCAGGTAACTTAAAAGGATGTCTACAGTCAACCAGCCAAACTTCCGAGGTTGTCTTGCTGTTGCTGTTGATAGTGAGAAAACGCCTATCTTTTGTGCAATGTATGTCCACAAAGAATCTGTAAGGAATAAAAAAAAAAAAACAAAAAAAACCCAAACCAAACAAAAAACAAACCTTAAACTTGATTAGTATTTTAAAAATACATCAGTTGTTTCAGAATCATGGGCTTCCATCTGCAAGGTAAGAAACAGCATGCCTGTAAGTAGGCTGGAGAAATTCCAGACTACTTGGTTCCCAAACCCACTCCTGCTGCATTTATCCTGGGATGCAAAAACCCACAATCTTGTGTGTGGAACCTGCAATCTGCAAGGAAAGCAGTTCAGTTGTTGCCCAACTGAATCCAGGTTTTTGCATCAGTGAGATAGACTGGAAGCTCATTGATGTATATAGGCTTTAAAATGCAGGCAAAATGTAGAACTTTTTATTGAGCTCGTAACCCTATTTTAAAAAAAAAAAGTAGTAACGGATAATTAAATGGAAATTAATAAAGGACATCATGTGGGAACAGCAATAACAAAAGAAAAGTAGGAGCTATTATAAAGATAAATTGATAAAAAGGCTAAGTGTTACTGACCTAACTTTGTCTGAAGCAAGTAAGACAAGAAAGACTATTTTTTAAAAAAGTACAGAAGCCTATATGAGACAAGATGGACAGTGTTGCAGTGATAAAGCTGGAAACTAGGAACTGGTTTTGCAGCTATCTAGGAAACTAGGAACTATCTACTAGTTTTAAATGCTTCTAAAATCTAGAAGCAGAAAACAGAATGATAACCCGTGGCTGGATGCTAATATTAGACAAGTTCAGGCTGAAATTCAGATTCAAATTTCTAATTAATTGGAATGTCACATCTTGGGACATAGCAGTTTCTTTGCCATTTTGAATCTTTAAGACTTTATGTCTCTAAAAGCAAAACTGTCCAACACAAAGATCCAGAAGATTTCATCAAGAAATTGCAGGGTTGAGTACCGTAATCTGCATTATACAGGTCAGATACATGACTACAATAATGGTCCCTCTAGACTTCAACAATATTTGACTGGTGAAGGAAAGGATGCTTTAGATAGTATTTTCAGTGCCTTTAATTATTTGCAGGTAGAGGAACTCCAATTTTTTTGGTACTATTGTTTTTTCTAATTGCACCCTCTTGACATCTTTAGGAGGACAGGCACAGCGGGGGACTTAAAGCCTGCAAGGAATCAGCCTCCTGCCTCTCTAATGCACACGAATTTGGCAAGAACGTGGCACTGCATTCAGTAGAGATTCCAACAGTTCAGCTCTGCTGACCTTACCTCTAAGAAAGTCAAGCTGAAATGCAGGTTACACTTCTCTCCAAGGACTCTGACCTTGATATTACAATTTTTTTTAATCTTTGTAGCTTTTTGTTTTTTAAGGAAGTCAAGAAATTTTCAGCTTCCAGAAAGAAATATTTGCACCTAAAAGAGCTGGTGAGATGTAGAATGGAACTGCTCAATGGCAATACAAAAGAACRTCTTACCATCTCTGATGAACAAGTGAGTTCAGTTATGAGCTGCAATAGCACATGAACCTTTAGAGTAAGTTTCTAGTAGATTTACTGTAATGACTATGACCTTCAGAATTATGCCAACAGTTTCCCTGTAGGGAAGTGTCAGGTCAGCGCAACTTGATTTTCCAAAAGTATGCATCAAATGCAGCTGGAACAAAAGGATCTTATTTACTCCATCTCAATTGCAGATTTTTTCCTGTCTTTTTAGATGAAAGTATAATTGAAATTTCTTTACTGAATATGTAACTTGAATTAAGAATAATCACAAACATTTACGGAATGCTGTATAAATCTACCACATGCTACATGGCTGAAAAACTAGTTCTGCACTCAATTTAGCAAGACCCTTCTTGTCTTCCTACACCACTGCTTAAAGAAAGGTTATTGAGAGGGTATTCAGTCAACAATAGTTCTATCGCTGGGAATGCTGTAATGATTTTGCTCATCCATTACCCAGAGCAAGGATTAGCCTGAACTTCTATGTTTTTTAAAAGATGTATCAGACATCAATAGCAGAGAAAACAAAATGAAATCCACAGTCTGATTTACCCTGTATGAAACTGTCACACATTCATTAAAGGACACCTTGACCTGAGACTGACCTTGACATTTATAAACTCAGCTGAACTCATGAGGTAAGAGAGGAAAGTTAAATCTCTGTTGATCACATATCAAGAGGAGAACAGAGCACATTCTCAGACCGCATAAGGCACTACTGACAGCAGAACACAACTTAAAAATGCCTTTTACCATTTGGAATATGATATGGAAGAATTTGTTTTCCAAACCAGTTATATTTGACATATAAAATACTCTAGTATATGTAAAGGACTTGTTATATTTTAGGTATGCATTACCTTGCATCTTGTTCTGTATAAACTAACTTAGTATGTTTCTGATTAGTGAAAGTGGTCATAAACACATTCTGGCATTTAAGGTTCTTCTGACTTGTGTAATACAGAACATCATTTGTAGCCCATTCTGGAAAAAAAGACAAATGCATATCAAATTTGGAACAGTATATACTATTACTGAGAGAAAATGGAGCTCCATGAACACTGGACCCAGTGCTGAAAAAGGTGGGTTGCAGCTGACATGGAACTGAGGACAAGCACTTCTACATCCCAGAGGCTGGGGTAAGCCACAGAAAGATTTTTCCATGTTTTCTCTGAATCCCACAGAACAAGAATCTTGTAATATATTTAAAAAAAACCAAAAAAGGCAGAGGACAACATTCCAGGGCCCAGGAAGAGGACGCTCTTGACACTGTGGGGGTTCTGGAGGTAACAGGAAAATAGATGATGTGTGGCCGTTTAAAACGGAGCAGAGAAACAGAGGTTTACATGGAGTCAGCAAGATGATAAAGAGGGTACGAGCTCTGCACCACTGCATGTGACTGCATGCAAACCATTTAGAGAAAAGAGATGATGCATGTGCCCCATGGCTACTGCTGAGATAAAAATTCTCCAGTTTTCTATGCTTGTACATGTGTTCACCAACATTAGAAACGCATAAATATAGGAACCTTGCTATTCTGAAGTTCAGTAATCTGACTGATCCAGCCAAATTACTGCTATCTCTGCTGCTCCTACAGCCACCAGAATAATATTTAGGACATATGCTTTGAAAAGTTATTGTATGCTATCTTATGAATAAATACTAATTTTCAGTACAAAACCCGAGAAGTACCACACTGAAGTAACGCAAACAATTTGCTATCTGAACAGCAATCTGGCTCCAAAGTGCACAGGTAGCCGAGGGTTCACTATGAAGACAAGCCTTTAGAAGGGAAATCCAAGTTCTTCTATAGCCTAGCATTTAAAAAACCACAGATGTAAATTTTCAAGAACTTTCATTTGTCTGCCTGCTAYTGCGTATCATGCAATACAAGCATATACTTTGCAAGTGGTCATAAGACCTAATTCTCTTGGTCATGATTGAGGTACCTCTGTACTTCATGATACGTCTGTACCTCACTTACACCTGAGTAAGTTTACAAAATGGGTGTAATCTCTACCATTCTGATAGTAATTTTTTATACTCTTATTATCTGCCATAATCTGTCAAACCTATGTAGGCAACAGGGAGTTGGTTTCCTAAATGTACTGATTCTTCCAGACAAACCTAGACACATGTTCAAATCAAGTATAGTGAAAAATATCACTGGCAAATTTTCAGGCCTGGTTTTCAACAGGCATTATAAACTTCAATTGCACAAACACTTACAACATTAAATTGTTTGCTGTAAACAGTTTGCTACTGTTCATTTTTGTAACTAGGAAGTTTTACCTAGAGTTTTAAATTCTTGCCCTGCCCAGGTAAATTGCTTACTGCACTATATATACTTGATGACATCTAACAATATAATCCAAAATACAAGATGTGGAACATTGTATACACAGTATTGCACTCTTATTGCTATATTCTTTAACATACTATTAAAAAAAAAAAGATTTCTCATTCACTTCAGTTTACCTCTGCTTATTTTAACAGCAATGTAAAGCTCTGTAATCTATTCTGAAAGAATTGACTCAAGGCCTGACTGACTTCTTTGGGCTCTGAATTGTGACCCACATCCTAGAGTCCAGTTGAAATTCGAGCCAATACTTAATAGTAGGTAGCACTTGCACACTTTTCAGTGAAGCGAAGTGCCTACAGCTAAGAATGACTTCAGTAGCAGCTGTAAGGGTTTAATAGCCAGAACATTTCTCAAAAAGATCTTTATATTGCAAACAGTTATGTCAGTAAACTTTTAAAGAAGCGTATTGAATTAAATAAAAAGAATGATATGCATGACTGTTCAAACGTGTATAAACGCTTGCTTTTACAATGAAGGAAAACTTGTGTCATGAAAGCAGTCACCTTCATCCACATCAGGTAACTTGTAATTGTGCAGTGTGGAAGAAATCTTAAAAAAGAAACAATTCAACAGCTATAAGGATTAAATCTAAAAATGTTGCTTCCTTTTTTTTATTAAATACTTTAATATTATTTGTAGACTAACAAAAATGTTGCGTTGAAAGCTGGTGTGATCCACAGGATATTTATAAACAACTTACCAAAACTAAATACATTTGGAATTACTTTTTCGACAACAGGAAAATGACCAAGTTTCACAATAACGCAGGTTGCCTCTTCAGAATTTTCACTTTTTAAGCTGATAGCCATGTATCTCTGATTTGGTGAAATTCTGATCCGTTGAATAAAGGCATCAGAAAAGCCAAGATCTTCAGTACTGAATAAAATATCAGCATTTCCTTCATCTACTACATTAAAAAAAAGAGATAGCAAAAAAATCTTGTAAGTAAGGCACTGTCAAAATGAACAGTGCTTGTTAATACCTGTATTTAACAAGTCTGCCTGCATATTCACAAGCATCCTACTGTAATTATTAACACCAAATATTTGTCTTGCAAGATATTTGCAAATGCACTTTGTAAAAATAAACAAAAAATTACAGTTCCAGGAAAAAAAAAAGTCTTGTAGTTATTATTAAAAATATTTTAAAAGTGTAGGTCTTGGCTTCTAGTAAATGTATTAAATTTGAAAGTTCAGATACCTAAAGCACAGTTGTTTTTACTACTACAGTTAGTAAATTTTTTTTCCACCCCCTCAGAAATAAAAAAGCATGAATGTGTTTTTCCTTTTTCAAAATGTTAAGTTAGGGCTCTGAAAAGAAGTGACTTCTCTCCTTCCTCTCCAGAAACTTGCCTTAGCATCAATATATACAATTCCCTAACTCTCGTCACCTCACCTTTTCAGATTCAGGATTCTAGAATTATTAATCACTCATTAAAGAATTTTACAAAAGTATTGTTATTTAGTTATTTTAAGAAACAGAGCAATTAAGCTTTAATGTAAGAAAAGTACACTAAGTGATACATGCACAACTTTTTTAACAATCATACCATTAGGAAGAGAAATCCCTTACCATCATCTGCTTTTGAAAGAAATATGCAGCCATTTTCCTCAAAGTACACATTCTCTCCAAACCTGATCTGTTCAATACAAAACAAACATGTTTCAAGTCCAACATATAGTTAGACTATTTCCTTAGAATCCCTATATCCAATCATTCAATCATTGTTCTGTACAATACACAAATGACAGAATACAGCACATACATTTGATACTAAAGAAGGAATTACATGCATCAGAAAGGTTCTTTCGAAGTTAGGGTACTTAAGCTACCTATACCTGCTCTAAATTTAACAAAAGGCTCAGATCACCTGTAATTGCTCTTGTAACTTACAACATCTTGTATTCTTTATCAAAAAGTCAGATGATTATTTTATCTTTACTTGCTTTTGCCTATGGAAAAATTAACGTAAATATACTATCATAACAGGTATAAGCTGTTCTAAACACATGCTGTTACTATCCACAATTATTAAAATATTCAAAACTCAAAACTACGACCATAAAATAATCAGTAAAACAGCATTTTATAGCAGGAATGGCTTCACTGCCTTTTATTTGTACTCAGTGATGAGAAATGTTTGTATTTTTTGCCACTTACCCTTGGGCTTCCTGAATTGAATGTATACTTGTGCAACTCTTCTAATTTTTCCTTGATTCTTTTTGTCATAGCTTTGTATCTTGCTGAAATGTCATTCCAGTTTTCCTGCTCTGATTTCCTAAGATTCTTGTACAAAAGCTCTGATGTTATTATGGATGTATTTTGCTTCCTTTTGGAAGGGATTTTTGTTCCTTCCTGCTAAGTAAGGAAAAACAACAATGGCTACAAGCCAGCACTCTGTACTCCAATATGAATATATTGAGGCAATAATGATATTTCCCGAGCTACAGACCCAAAAACAACTTTGCGTTATTACAATAGTACGTGCCATTAAAAAGAAAAACCACAGCTGGAGTAGGTTTTTCTTTTCAATTCTTCCTGATCTTTTAGGGAGGCATTGTCAAATGTGCTTTACTTGACACATTTATTGAGGTCTTCTCTTCAAAATTAAGGGTGCTATTAATGTGTGCTCTTAACTGATTATATGTAAGTATGTTTGTTCTTGTTCTAGAACTAGTTTTTAGTTAATTTTTATTGAATTCTGTTATTTTTCCTTCTTCAGAGGTGTTTTCTGCTAATTTTCCTGTCTTAAGAGTATCATTTCTCATCTCCTTTCCTAGACAACGCCACCCACACCTCTGTCCCTGTACCTAGGGGTCGTAGCAGCTTGTTCAGGTTCTTGCTCCACCTCCTCAAAAGTGTTAGTATAAATGTTCATAAGGCACAGAATGAAGTGAAGCAGTGAACTGATATGGGTTCTGCAACAATTTTACCAGGAATAAGCTTAAGGATCTGGTTTTCCACGATCCATGAGCAGACTACTGCTACCTCATTGCCAACAAAGCTGTCTTCTCTTGTAAAAATGTTACAAGTGTGTTAAAATTGATAGCACAATACTTTTTGCTTGCTGTAAAATCTTGTTTGATCAAATAATAAGCTTAACAACATATATTACAGTATGTAACACTGCACAGATCACACAAAGTAACATTTTATAACATTCAATATATTACGTGAATGTGTCTAAACTTAAAAAAGCAGCATATACTTTTTACCCCATCCTCACTTTGCATCAAGACCTGATGGTTTATTCCTGGTTTGTCTTCACAAATGCATGTGATCTAAAATGTGAATGTTATGAGTAGACTTTGAAAGGAGGAGCAACTATCTGCTCCAGTTACCAAACTCCCTATGAATGTAAACCACATCATTCATGAGAGCATATTAGTGTTCATTACTGGTTCGGACCAACAGTCCCTCTAGCCTAGTGTATCAAATCAGAAGCACAAGTCAAAGAAACTGTGAAAGCCCTTAGAGAAGCTCTGGAGCAACTGTGTAATTGGTCAAGGTAAAGAAATTGCAGGATGTGTTAGTAGTACCACAGTCACTGGAAAAATTGCTGTAAGAAAACACCATTCCCCAAACCAGAAGCAAGCAAACAAAAACCCCACAGTGGCCACAAATGGATACTTAGGGAAGCATAAGAACGGGACAAGCATAGATGGTATTCCCCAACAGGTATTCCCCCAGCCTTCAATGATTTTAGCTCAGGAATTTCCTGAGCTGAATATGATAGTTTCCGGATATTTAAAAAGTCTCTTTCACGTACGTGTATCATCTCCCCTTGTACCTATGTAAAATTTTAGCATCCACAACTTATTTTGGCAACTTCCACACTTTATGAATCTTTTGATGATTCCCCTCCTTTTGTTTTCAACAGTTGCCATTGTATTTATATGGAAATATTATATAGAGCTGGTGGCCACAGTGTAGGTATATATTAGAGTTACTGTACACCTCCCTGCCTGGGGAAGAGCATCTAGAAAGATTTTGAGGATAGCAGAGGATCTCGGTGACAATCAGTTTGCAAACATTTGCTCCAAAGCAAACAGGCGCAGCTTCCTTTCAGGTGAAAACCACTTGTTTGTAACCTGGAACCAGTGTCGTAGACCAGCTTTTCTAACTGTGTTAGTGAACTACCAATGAATAAACAGAACCAAACATTCTCATCCATCAAGAGTTCATATGTTCTCCTTGAAACATTTGTTTACATTTCAGACACAGACTTAGGAACTGTTTACGTTATGGTTAGAAATAAGAGGGTTACAACAAGATGATCTTCGGGTCACCTTTGAAGAAACACTGTCAACTTGAAACAATTTTAGAACAACCACACATCCATCTGAAAACGTTTAAGATAAAATAAACCAAAAAACACCAATCTTTTTAAACAGAAGTCTGTCATACTGCAGTAAGCTTTTACAATCCCTTTAGCAAACTCTGTATTAGAAACACAGGAACAGAAGACCTGAAATTATTTCAGACCATTTTCTGACTCTGTGCATGATACATTGCCACCAATTTACACAATACTTACTTACAGAAATAAATCCAAGTACCTTTTAAAGTATAGTTTATCACATGTGAATACAATTACGAGAAGTCAATAGAATATTTTAGTTTTTAATATGGTGCAAACCATGACTTACTGGTCAGCACAGAAAAGGTCAAGTTTTGCTGAGCCAGCTCACAGTGGTTAAGTCTGGCATCATCAGTTTGGACACTTTGCCTCTACACCAGCTGATCTCTCCCTGTAGCTTTCTCCTGACACTTTATCTGAATCTTTCTGGAAGATACCAATTTTTAAAAAATTGCTACAGCAGGAGAATCAACCAAAATGCAGCTTTACATTAAAACAGTATAGGAAAGTTGAACAACGGTGTATGTCTTTGAACATAACTGAAATCCTAGTATTTATCCCCCTGCTCCAAACCCTTTAGGAAAAATGTGTTTCCTCAACATCTGAAAAATATGGCTGGCTTCCTTAACAGATGTGCCGAGGTGGTTGTTGACATTAAGTCTATACTTAAACAGCATACCTTGCAGGAAAAGAATCTCCACGACAGGATGCTTCCAGGTGGCACAGTCCTGTGCGTGCATGTACCTCCTGAACAGTCCAGGATGTGGCTTTTTTCTTTTTTTATTTTACTATAAAGACATATTGTTTGAAGATGGTTATGCTTAGAGTAGTATCTGACACTGAAGCTCAGCCCCTGGAGAAGATTTCGCAGTCCAACACATGATGTCCTAACCTTCATTTCTTGATAGTCAACCTGGAATTTCTGAAAATCCCAAACTGCTGATCATTTACACTGTGTGCGTGAAATATACATAACACAAACTGAAGGTCAAACTTCCTCTCTTTAAAAGAAATGAGTCTGATTCATTAGGTAAATGAGAAGAAACAGTAGAACTTAAGCTGTTTCTTAACACCTTGTACAGACAGCTTAGCTTGCATATTAACCTGCTACGTTACTCCAAAATGTGGTTCCTGGCGGTTGAAAGTTTAGTGAAACTACTAATGAAGAGAAAGGAAGGTGCAACTGTGCATTATTACATGTTGAAGAACCAAAAACCGGGAAGGTTTTGGGAAGTTCCCCCCCACCACCACCTTTAAAAGTATCATGTAACAATAAAATCACTTTATCTCAAGAGGACAACTTGACAGCAAGAGCTGACACACACACACACCCCGCAAGAAAACTGACAGGTTTGCAGCTCTGCGGAGGGAAAGGCCCCACGTGTTTCACCACCCGCGGTACCGTTCCCCCGTCCCGCCCGGGCGAGGGCCAGAGAAGCCAGCCCGGCCCGGCCCGGCCCGACCCCGACCCGGCCCCGCTCCCCGCCAGCCCTGCCCCTCACGGCCGCGGCAAAGCCGTGCTCACGCCGGGCAGCGCCCGCGGCCCGCGCAAGGACTCGCCGTCGCAGGCGGAGCTGGACCCGCTCTCCCTCCCGCGGGGCTGCCCGGGATAAGATGGCAGGCGAACAGGAGCAGCTCCCGGCTCCCCCACGGGACTGCCCGTAGCCAAGATGGCGGCAGGGCGCTTCAGCCACCCGCGGCGGGCGAGCACCGCTGATGTCAGCGCCGGGGCGCGGAGCCGCGGCGGGCGGCAGCACGCCGGGCGGGCTGTCATGGTCCCTGGCGCGGCTTCTTCAGGTCGCTCCCGTTTCACACACAGTTTCGCCCCCGGGCGCGGAGGCCACCCGTTTTGAGGCGCGCTCCCACCCCTCCGGTGCGCCTGAAGAGCTGGGCGTAACGCATCAGCTGCGTGCTCCTCGTCGGCAGCCTTGTCTCGTCAGCGCTGCCCTTAACAAAGATGGCCACCCACTTCCTCGCCCTCAAGACCTAGCCCGGCCGGTCCTGGCAGCCGCTGGAGGCTCGGCGGCAAGTCCCCGCCGGCCAGGGCAGCGCTCTCCGCGCGCGGAGGGGGGTCTGCGCGCTCCCGCCGCTCCAGCTCCAGGCGGTCCGCGCCGCCGCATGGCCGAGGCTGCCGGCTCTCCGCGCCGCCCCGCCGCGGGCAGGTGCGAGGCGAGCGGTGCGGGAGCGGCGAGAGCCCGCTGGCGGCTGCTCGGACAGGTAGGGGGAGCCCGCGGGCGGGAGGGGATGCCGGGATGGCGGGGCGGGCCAGCGGCGCAGCTTGAGGGGAGCGCGTCTCTGCTGATGGGTGCTCCCATCCCCTGACGCGGCGGCGCCTTGGGCCGCGGTCGTTCGTGTCCCCTCCCGCCCCTCCGCGCTGGGCTGCCGCGTCCCCGGGGACGGTGGGCGGTCGCGGGTCCGTGTGGCCGGTAGATTGCAGCTCATGAGGGGCCGGATTCTGCCCCGGGCGGGGGTGCCGGGGGCGGCGGGGAATCCTGCCAGCGCTGGAGCCGTGCGGAACGCCGAGCTGCGAAGAGCTGCCCGCACCCCTGACAGGAGGATTGCGAGGAACAGTACGCCAGGGCTTGCAAAGGGGTTTGCAGTCTTCTTCCTGGAAAAATTAGTAATAATAAAAATATATACCTATATATACACACACAGAGGTCTTTTAAGTGCGCCTTCAATAGATCCCAAAAGCAGTCTGTGGTCTTCCAAGCAGTGCTAACGGGAGGAGGGCCAGCACCCCCTTGGTACCCTGCAGCCTGAGGGCGCTAGCTTGGTATTTTCAGGCTGTGGTTTGACACTTTCTGTCGATGTCGCTGGAGTTGGTTATTGTAGCTGCTAGCCAATTCCCACCCTTCGACCCTCTCTAAACTGCCTTTCATGGGGAGCTGGGGCGAGACCCTGCTCACCTGGCAGTGAAATCGGCACTTTACCTGCAGCTGCGGGTGGTCTGGTGAGCAGTGGGTCCGTGCCTGGAAGAGGGTGAGGTGGAAGAAGCAGCAAGCGGTTACACCTGTGCTCCAGGTGAGCAACAGCTTGTCAGCTCTGGCCTTCCATACTTTTTTGGACCCTTTAGGAGCAGTGCAAGGTTGGAAAGGATTCCTCTGCAGACGAGCATACGCATAAAGGCTTAAAAACCCGAATCAGTTTCATTAGTTGTTATTGTTCTCAGATGTGACATTTACGCCCTAACTTAAACGTTTAGTTTTGTGCAAATGAGTGCCTGGAGCTGCCCATTGTGAGCTCTCCCCGAGACGGCAGGGTGGTGGCAGTGGGTCTGATGGCAGCAGCTGGGTTGAAAGGGGCATGTTGCTGCAGTCAGGTAACAGAGCGGGAGGTGTGGGGAGGTTAATACTGACCTTTTCTTTGTGTGTTTCTTTGTGGTTTTGGTTTGCAAATTTGCTGGTCCTGTTCAACGGGACAAGCTTCTGTTTTATTATACTCTAAAGCAGGAAATGTCAAAGTTATTGGTAGGAATATCAGGTTTGTCTTTGTAGGTTTCTGTTCTAGCAGACTACACAAGCTGCGCTCTGCGGCTATGCTAACTGTTATTTCTTTTCAACATACTGCCTTTGGTATATCCCTGTCTCTTAAAATCATAAGGAACTTTTCATAACCATCAAATGGGGGTATGAGGGGTGCATGTAGGTATTTGGGGAGAAGGCTTCCATTTCTTCCTCAAACTACATGTATCTGTGACCTTTTCCTCTGCAGATTCCGTGGGTTTTTCCATGTTCTTTAGCTTTTCTGTTGATTTTTATATGGTACGATGGGCAAGGATCAATTTAATCTTACTGGTACATCTGAAGTAAAAATCAGTTCTGCACTCTTTACTACAGTGATACTCGGATCTATCTATGGATTGGGAGAAGGTATCAACCTTCCTTTATATCCATCTTTAAAGGAGCACTGTCAAAGTGTTTCTTACAGTGCTTTTAAAAATGCTTTTCATACTGCTTATAATAATGCCTTATGTGAAATCAGTTCTGTGGTGTGTTTATATATTGAATTTGCTTTCATTCAATGCATACACAAATTGATTTGCTATGGTAAGGATGCTTGAGTGCGTGCTCGCTGATTTAGTTAAGAAAAAAGCACTTTTATCAGGTATCCTATGAAGCTAGCATAAAGAACCAGGGGTTTGCATAATTACCTACGTGTTCTTTATCAATAAAATGTTTTATGTATGTAGTGAGTTTGAAGTTTGGCAATATTTTTAAACTTAGCTTGTCAGAATCAAGGAAAATATTTTTTGCTTTAAAAAAAAAAAAAAAGGTAAGTTTCACATGTAGTGTGCATTTATAAATGACTGGAGTAAATTCTCTAAGGCTGTGTTTTGAGCTCTACCAGTCTGTGCAATTGATGTCATTATCCAGTCTGTAGTCTTTAGCAGGGAAGTTAGAGGAATAAGCATTGCTCCCTATATATACACTTGCTCCCTATAGAAAGTTTAATGAAAACTTTCCTGAAATCTGTAAGCTTTATATGTTTATCCTGCCTGTTACCTTCCTCTTGCTCTTCTTCTCACAGAAGTCTTGCTCACCTGCTAATGTGCTTTAGCTTCCAGAATTGAAAAATAAAAGCTAAAGTGAGGACAGGGAAGTGGCTTTTTTTTTTTCTGAACAGGAGAACTTCTAAAATAATTTTCCTTCTCTTCCTGCTCCTCTCTCTGTGCTCCATATCTTTTTCCATGCTTTTATTAGTCTTGAGTTTGTAAATTGTTTACAGTTGAATAAAACAATTTGGTAAATAAGCTATTTGTAAAAATAAATAATGCACAGTCCTACTGATGATATTTAGATATGGTGTTGTTATAGATTATGCTGTAGCTGATTATGTGGAAACTTTCTTGCGTGTACAAAATACCGTGTTCCAGTCAGTGCCATAGAACTGAGCAGAGGTTTGTAGACTGTCAGCTGTTACTGAATTTGGCTTTTAGTGCAACTAGGCCATACACAATGAGATACACAAAGAAATACAGGGAACCATATGTTTCTTTGTTTGTTTGTTTAAGAGATCAAACATCTTTAGGTTTTATAGGGACTTCTAAATATGGTCCTAGTATTGTCATTAAATACCGAGGGCCCTGCAATTGAGATCTGTGGTAATATTTTATTAGAATCTTTCTAAAACAGGAGACAGTTTGGTGCTGCTTTTTTAAAATGTCTTGTGTGTTAATGAAGGAAGAATTGCCTTAGAATTCTATATTGCTAGGTGAAATTAGAGAGGAAAGAAAATGCAAGTTTGAGAGAGGGAAAACCGCAAGATAAAAGTGTAAGCTTGCATTGTTTGGGKTTTTTTTTTGTCGTTGTTCTTGGTGGTTTTTTTTTTCTTTTAAGAAACCTAATTTTTGGAAAAGAATCTTCCATTACAGAACCTAAAATATTATTTATTTAGTTAATATTTGTATGTATGACCCGTGTACAAGCCCAACGCTTGCATACACCTGTAAAGATCTTGTGCAGAAGACAAGGCCTTTCAGTACCGAAAGAAGATCTTGAAGAGAGTGAAAGGCAGCTTGGAATTTTTTAAAATAAAAATATGCAGGGAAACTTAGCTGAAAGTTACTGAGGGAGGAGATAAAGCAGCCGCCAGCCCCAGCCAAAGAACAGTGGTGTCTGGTGATTCCTTCCCTACCATAGTTCTTTCTCTCTGCTATCACTAAAACCAAGAATTGTGTCTATTCTGCTGAGAAGCCTTTAGCTTGCTTTGATATTGGCTACTGGTTTTATAGGTCCCTGGGACATGTTCATTTATTATGGCAGCATGCAGGAAGTTAGGGAGCTTCACCTTCATTGGAAGGGCATCATGAAAATAGAGAAGACTATCTTTCAACATCTTCAAAACATTCTTATGCGTTTAAATAGGTTTGTCACCTTTTGGTTTTTGTCAGTGGATTACCCTATAGCAGCAGCATATCTTTGTAGCTTGTAACACAATTGTGATGCTTTTAGGAACTGACTTGAGGAAAAAAATATTTTGATCCTTATGTAAAAATACAGAGTTAGTTATAAATAATGTAATATATTCTTCCTTTGTGCTCTGTTTTCTAAGTTATATTTAGTTTTTTAAAAGATTTGACCTGCTGTTGTTGATTTTAGTTGGAGGCTGTGGGAGAAATGTTTTTTTGAGTACTCAAATGCTCATGAGATTTTCTGCCAACGCAGAGAATGCATTTTACAGAGTGGCTAGAAGATGTTTTGTAGAACAAAAAACTGAAAACAGAAAAGTGTTGTGACTGCTGGATTTTTTTTCCTGTTAGTAATGGCTTGCCTTTGCTTTAAAAAAAGCCCCAAACCAACATGCTTTTCTGAAAATTAGGTCTTGGTGGTTTTCTTTAGTTGTCAAGTTGGTCCGTTTTGTTTCCAGGCATGCGGCTATTATATGAAGGTCTTAATTCTGCTAGTCTTTTAATTTGGTTCTCCTGTTTTGATAGTTTTGCGATTTCCTTCATATGTGTATTTTTCCCATGTGTTACAAAAGTAGAAGAAATAGCGTGGACAGCACACAGCCATTTTTAATACTTTGATGAAAATGCATGTGCCTTTCATATGCTGAGACCTGCTGATGAAAATAGATCCAAAAGCAATAGGCCTGATGCATCAGACCTGCTGTTAGAAACTAACAGCATAGCAAATACAATTGCTCTGCTCACATATGTAGTATTTCCAAGTATCCTGCAAAATAATAGGTCATAGCACCAATTGTAAGGCTGTTGGATATGAGTGCATTTCCAGTTAAGTACGGTCGACAAAGGTTGGGTGCAGCAAAAGAAAATCTCTGACCTGTTATTTTCTTGTACACATCCCATATGCAAAGCTTCCATTTCAAGTTTCATAATTCTGGAGAGCTATTTCTTACTTGACTTCAGATTTAGCTCTGGTTGGCAAAAAACTACATTGTGGTGCTCTCCTACTCAATAGAGCTATTCCTTGTAGCTCTGTCTATTTATGGTGATGAGTTTATTTTCTGCTCTGTTTTTTTTTCATCACTGTGGACTGCTTATGCACCTTCATTTTCAAAATGCAATGGCAATTATTTATGTATTCTGTCCAATGTTAGGAGAAAGAAGTTAAACCCAGGATATCTCTCCTTCCACATCACTGACGTAAAGAATAAGCCTTTTTGTCTGGCAGGGTAATGCTAGTTGTCTTCTGTGCAATGATACAGCTCAAATGGCCTGGGTGCGGGGTTTTTCTGTACAGAGGAGTTGATACCTCACTCCCCAAAGACAGCTGAGTGCAGTGGACTATGCAGGACAGTGAGCCCATGTTTTCACTTTCCTGAACAAGCGTTTCAATCATTTAAAAAATGCGAACGGCCATGTTCTGTCTCTGCCACTGCCTTGAATTCCTCAGTCTCTTAGTACTGAACTTGGTGCTGTCAGTGTATTTTGGGGCTCATGTAAAGGTTGGCTAATGCATCAGTCCCTGGTAGGGGAATAAGTAGTTGTGGCATCTGAAAGTCTGGGGCCTGGGACAGGTAGCAAGTTTCTCAACTCAGGCAAGTTTGGCAGCAATTCTGCAAGTGTGCAGCAGTAGACTTCTAGGCTAGGAAGTAGTCTACCTGGCAAACACTTATCACTCAGGCACCTGAGATCATGTTTTGGGTTTAGTCATTTAAATTCCACAGAAGATGCCTTTTTTTTTTTTTAATATCTATAGGGACAGTGAGTGGCACGGAAGTTGCTTGGTGAGGGCATTGCTTGGTCTGTGAAACTTTCATTGTGGTGGTGGTGGGAGGATAGGGGAGAACCCAGTCTGCCTCTAATTCTGGTGTGAGTTTGCTGGAGCGGCAGTTAAAAAAGCAACTTTGTACTTGTGAACACAGTACATTTGCTTTACAGTTATTGAGACATAATAAATTCATAACCCTTTCTCTTGACCCCTACCATCAATACCACTGTTATTTTTCTCAGGCTTGACATACTTAGACTAGTTATTCATAACTATTAGCTAATAGCATAGCTATTATGGTTGATTCCAGAGTTGCCTGTTCAGTTAAATAAGCCTGTATTTGTTCTTTTCTTGAAAGTTTCATTCTTAATGTTTAATTTGTTCTTCATTTCAAAGGTTCTGAAGAAAAAGCACTTGAAAGATGTGCATCTCCAACAAGTGTCTGTAAGAAGGTTCGCATCGTTCAATCTCTTTTCAATAGAAGACCAGAATATAGAAGAGGAAACTGGGACCTGGGTTCAGTATAAAAGCATCTTTTATCCTGAGTATAGTGTGTCCTTAAGGTAACCATCATTTAAGTTTTAAGTACTTCCTAAGATCTTGTACAGACCTCAAATATAAAACTCATTAGTCATTCTTCCAGTGTTTTGTATAACTAGGGCATAGTTTACAAATAAACTGTTAGATGTTATTTTTAGTTGTTTGTTACAGTAAGCAGCTTGTCTAATTTTTTTTTTTTTTTTTGGTACATTTCACTGAAGTGCCAGAGCTTGAATGAAAATACTAATGATTGTACCTATAACAGAATGCAAATATGAGCATTTATTTTATATTCCTAATAGCTTTCTGTTTTGACATTCTTCTGATATAAATAGGGTGTAAAAAAACTGAACACATTCACTTGTAATCTTAATAAAAATTTTAATGACATGATGTTATTCATAAAGTTCTAAAAGCTTTTTGGTAGTGATCTATATTTTATTCAATTTTCTTCTTAATAGTTCTTGTAAAACTCGATGATAATTTGGAAGCCAATTTGCAAAACAAAAGAATAAAAAATTTCCACTTCCTACAGAAATGGTTTATACCTAATGAAGAAATCTGTTTTATAATAGAAGAGGTAAAACAAATGAAGATATCTGTATTTAAAAAAAAAAAAACACCACACACAACCAAAAAAAAACCGACMCCCCCCCCCAAACCCTCTGAAGGAGTGTTAATGAATTCTCAGTAGCTTTAGCAAAACAGAAAAGTTTGTAGCTCCCGTTCATTACTATGTGGGGTGGTTTTTTTTCCTTTTCTCCTGCTTTGGTCTCCTTTTCCTTGTTCAGTTTTGTACATATCTATAACTTGGTTTTGCCTCGACAGGTATCATTGCAACAGTAACTTAAACATCCCTGAATCAATACCTGTTTTGCAGCCTCTAATTAGCCCTGCTGAGGGTGTAGGATTTTGCATTCTGTGCACAGTAGAAGATATTCTGGAGAGCCTGAGTCATCGAAATTGTAAAGCGCATTTTTATTTAACTGGGACCTTTAAATTAAAGTCAATCTTAGAAACTAAGATCTAACACAAACAAGTGACCATCATTAACTGTGACATTTTTGCAAGGTTATAAAACAAAACAACAAAAAGAAAAAAACAAAACAAAACTCCCAAAAACCCCAACCCCACAACACTACATGCAGGTTGCCTTAAATTTGCAGCTGGGTGGGAAGTCAAATACGAAATTGTTTAGAGCTTTATAAAGCCTTAATTTTCCAAGCTTATACTTATTGACACTAAAAGGCTTCAAAAGAAAACTTTTCCATTTGAAAATGCTGCCTATTTGTAATAGAAGTAGGTACAGTGTTTTTTCTGCATGTGGACTTCTCCAATTAACGGCTGGGGAATGCTACAGATTGATCCAGATGCTCACAGTCTACCTAATCTCTTTGTGTAGTGTTTCTATTTGCTGGTTTTAGGTCTTCAGAGGCACACTGGTAATGGGAAATGTAAGGCATTTAGGTAGAATTTAGGCTGAGCAAGTCTGCAGTCCTTTATGCTGCAGTCCTGAACTTCTTCATTCAGTCTCCTTAGTTCACTACCATGGTTTGCAACACAGTGTCACTTACTTGATTTACTAGTTATATGGCTTTTAAGGTAGGAGGTGAGCTAAGGTTCACCTGTGCTGGCAGTACAAAAGCCAAGGGAATGTCAGGCTGATCTTGGTCTGACATTTGATATTTGTGTACTTCTGTTTCCATCACTTCCCATGTCACCATTTTATTTATCATTTTTATTTGGCTAATAGTAGCTTCATTGTTAATAGCACACAGCTCAAACTGTAGACTGCAAACAAGCATGTTTATTCATGCATGATTTTATTATTGGTGATCATTATATAGTATGGGGATTTTGTTTTAACCTATTATGTTCCTCTGAGCTTGGCCAATGGAAGCGTACAGTTCCTGTGCTGGAGCAGGCTCACATCGGGTTTCAAAAACTGTATATTGAGGAGAATAGGGAGATTGTCTCCTGGTGGGCATTTTTATTTTTATTTTTCCCCTGTATTTTGTTCCTTTCTAGAAGATACTCAGTGATCTATAAAAATGGTAATCACYGATTGTTTTAGGAATAATGATCAGAACTTTCTTACACTTATATATTAAAATGTTTTCTCTATATGTTGAAGTAGTGGCAATAGACAGCATATACTTTTTATTCCAGAATGTTGCAGGATGGTGAAGAAGGGAAGGAGAAAATACTCGCAGTGTATTTTGCCAGGGACAAAGTATAAATCCTGCAACAAAATCCGCTTTACCTTAAGTCTGTATTAAATAAAATTTCTTCTCTGTTTTTGCAGAAGCAGTAATTTAAGAGGGTAAGCATAAGTTTAACATACATAACAGAGCAACAGTTCTCCTCGCTGAAACTTGTGTATCTGGAAGATAAGAAATCTTGGAGTGAGCGTTCCTGGATCTTTGGGAACTGATCATGTCTTGGAAACTTAAGGATCCTCTGTATGTCTGACAGTCTTCCCTTCATTTTTCTCCTCCCATTGGCAAAATATTAATTATCATAATTTTCATCAATAGAAACAATTTTAACAAGATAACAAGAGCATATTATTAGCATATTATTAACAATAACATCAGTCAGGTAAACCCAGAACAGTGTGCTTGAGTAGGAGAGCCATTTTATATATCTTTTTGTCAGGAAAAAATGTTGCTATGGCCCCTCTAAAATCTTGACAAAAGTGCTTTTGAATTTTCATCTACATGTGTTTTCCTTATGCATTAACATCTTCTTGGGAAAGCTCATTGCATATGTTGGATGTTAAAAGGGTTGTCAGCTAATATCTTGACAAGACTAAATACTTAAGAAAGTTCATAAGGTTGTTAGTGGCTTTTGGCAAAGAGTATAAAGGTCAAGCTATATCAGTTCAAGGGCTATCAAAACGGATCAAATTGTATATGCAGATATGCTATGACCTAGCTGGAATTACTGCTCTAGAGGGACGTGGGTACCAGTTTGTTAGGCAAATAGAAGCTTCTGTAGGAGCTACCAGTCTTGTGCATGCTTTTCTGAACTTCTCAATGCAGCTTGTTTTAATAAGCTGCTATTTTTCTAACCAAAATCAGGTTGGATTCACATTTGGGAAAGAAGAGCCTATGCCATGTTTTTTTGTCACTAGTTTATTTTAGAATCATTCTTAATAACAAATCTTCCAAAGCAGGAAGCCAGAAGCACCAATATAAGGCAATTTTTGCTTAAAAAATTTAAGCTGATTTATGTGTCCTTTTGACTAGATCCTTGAGGTGACAACATCATTGACTCATTTTAAAAATCCCCTTAACTCTTCTGCTTAAACAGTGATCTCTAGCGTGCTTAATGAAATGTAGATTCACAATACATGGTGGAAGGTGGTTTCTTGAAGTTTGTATAGGTACTAAGGTGCTTCATGGTAGCTCTGGGGTATGAAAAGGAGTGTCTGATGAGTGTGATTTTTGTTAGCAGTGAAAGATATGTCAAAATGAAATTTCTTGTGTTATAATCCAGAATTTCATTTGATTAGTCTAGTCTCATTTGGATTTGTACCGTATTTGATGCTCCTACACACTACATCCTTGTCTTTATGATATGAATTGGGTGGCTACATACATGAAATTGCTCTCTAGTGTTGTTTGCAATTAATGTTAGTTAAAAAATAAATCCCTAAACTGACGGGAAGTCAGCCTGGGAATCAGGCTGAATGTTTATGGCAGTCTAACATGGAGAATGTAGACATATTCAGTCCAAGCTGGAATCTTGCTGCAGTTTTCACATTCAGATTTGGATACAGTAAACTGAGTAATCTAGTCTGCAGGTGAAAAATATAAACCTCATTTTGAGTGAAATTTCTTGCAAGTTTGAAGTGGAAAAAGATACCTTTCATTACAGATATTATCTGGCCTTCTGGGTCTTTTCTCCATTAAAAATAGGTTTTTATTCATAAAACTTTCATGCCTATTTGTTAGCTTTGTTCAAGTTCTTTTTAACTTTGGGGGTATTTCAGTTTGCTGTTAAAAATTATGCATGTGCTAAATACTTGTTTTCTTGGTGATAGGAAGATATAGAGTAAGTAGAGACATTTTAAAATGTTTATTTAATATTGCATTTCTAAATCCTTCTATTCTTAGTCAGGAATATGCTTTTAAATTTAAATTTTGTATGAATAGTTCTAGCARTGAAGTGATTATAGATCATAAAGATGCAGTGTCTCACTGTGGAGATGGTGTCTGTCTTTTAGACAGGAAAATTATTCTTTTATTAGAGTTTAAAAAGGAGCAATCAATATCTTCAAATTTTTTATTTCAGGATATGGATTTACTTTAAAATTGTAGGCTCATTTTAAGCAATTAGAGAAGAAGTAAGTTATTTCTTTGGTAAAATATTTTCCATTGATCAGTCATTTGGTGTTTCAAATACTAAAATGCAGAACTGAAAAGAACAATGTTAGCAGCTTACAGGAAGGGTTAAATCTTTGTAAAGACTGTTAAGTGTTCTTTGCAAGGTGTCATGCCTTTATTCTGAATATGAATGAACCTTTCGATAAAAATGTGAAAGAAATTGTTAGATGATTCTAGACCTTTGCTTTAGAAATGAGAAGCATGTTATTTGTCTGTGGCAGGTGGTATGTTAGAAGATGGTTTAGGAGTGAATTCCATTGGCTATTCCTGTAGGATATTTCTGCTAATAACATTTTGATGTTTTAATGAATTTTTATTTTAGGGATAGACATACAAAAATGAAGGGAAGCAGATTTCAAGGAGTATTGCCTACTCCTTATAGACAATTTGTGCGGATATGATAAACTTGATTTCTTCCATTTATTGTGTGCTAAGAGACACCCTGTGGATTTAGCAGCATAAAGGCTTGGCCATAGAAGGAGGAAATTGAGGAAAGAGATAAAAAGTGATTTGGTAACATTCTACTTTCATTCACTGATGAAACTAAGACTGTTCCATCATATTGCCCAAGATGTGTATATTTGTAAAAAGTATTTGCAGTCAAAGAAGCCATTGTTTTGGTTTCTTACCATATTAAGCTGAGATCTTGAACTGGAGTGAAAGAGGAGTTACCTTGTTTTACTACACTCTGGCCCAGAAAAAAAACATTTGATCCAATAACTAAGTTTGCAAATAACTCGGAGATTCTTACTGGGCCGCAATGACAATTGATGGTGACGCTCACCAAGCCTTTTTGTAAAGTACCCTTAGCAGTGACTTTCTTACCCTTATCCTGTCTTTCATTTTCCACAAATATTGTAGTTTTATTTTGTATCCAGGTTAATAATGTATGGTGATGTGTTGTATTTTTTTTTCTTTTGGGTATTATATGGAAATGTAGTCTATCTTAGTTTTTGTAGTTTTTTAAAGTTTACTATATGTATTTAGTTATTTGTATTATTTTTCCTCATTCAGTTGAAGAATAATATAAAAGAAGAGGAACATAGTTTTGTTTCATTACGGTTGATGAAAAGCATACATTAATAGGGACTTACTGAAGGATTATTTGTATTCTACTGTCTACAGCTATTTATAAATACATGTAAAAGTCTGCCACTTGTGTTGCCTGAATTGGAGAGGAAGGAACTTTAATATATTTTAAAGATMTCTCTCTCTCTCTTTCTCTGACTTTATTTATACATCCAAAGTTGATTTATTCATAGTCCAGAGTAAGGAATTTTGCTTTGCTTCATATCAGGAGAAGCATGAGTTAAATTAGTTTATCATTCATAGATTTGTCTTCTATAACTTACTGCCTTAGCCATAGAAATTTTTGCATATTGTATCTTGAAGACTTCTTATAAGAACACTGTAGATCAGATTAACCACACTGGCCTGAAATTCACTTTCTCCATGATGCTTACCTATACTTGTTTGAAGTACTTTGTTGATCTCAGCAATCACAGCTTTGAACTCTTTGAAGTTCTTTGAACTGTACAACATTCATGACATATTCCAAAGCACTAAATACTAATATTCTTCTGTATTTTTGAGATGCCTGTGGAAATTTATGGGAATGTTGGGGTTGGAATTGAACCACAAGCTTCTGTGATTCCTTTCCCTGGCTTTCATAATTCAGTCCACATGACACTTACAAACTCTTTATGGGCAGTTTGTAAGACGTACTGTGGAAAGCTGTGATTATGACAGGCATTCATAGAAACAAGATGTGACGTGTATTGGCAGTTTTCTCTGGGCTTGGTAATGGAGGAGCAGCTGATGGGATGGGACAGTGAAGCAGCAGCTGTAACAGAACTGCTGGGGAGGTATATGCAGAGCAGTGGATCCCAAACTAGAAGCTGTGGTTTTTAGGTGCAGGACTGAGTAGCATGATACTTATGGCAGAATTTGGGTCAGAGTATACCTTTATTTACAGGTGCATGTAACTTTTAATCTGCAAGTCAGATCTGTGATGGAAAAGAGTTGGGGAGTAGCTGGTGCAGAGTTTGTCTGCAGGCTCTACAAATACAGTCCTCCAAATGGAGAAACCTGTGGCTATTGCTGTTTGGAAGTGTGTCTCCCTGAGCTCTGCCTTTCACAAGTAGATCAGCTGTTGGCACGTTGCTTTCCTCAGTCCTAAAACATGTCTGAAATAGAAGTTATGCTCAATTCTTCACTGTTTGAGTTCCCTAACTGTTAAGTGGTTACCAGTGAAATTTAAGTGCTGCTTCTTTAGCCTTGTGTAGGGAGAAGAAGCTTTATCAGCAGGAAGAGGTATTTTCCTGTCATGCTAATTGACTTTGGAAGATTCATTGTTACTAATGTGGAGTAGTCTTAAAATAGTCCATAACGGTAATATAGTTAAGATCTGAGATGTGATTTTTGGAGTAAATGAGAGTGGCTTTGCTATCCAGATCACTGTTGAGATAATGGCTACTCCTCTCATTCTAGGAGATTGAGCTTGCTCCCTGCTTTTGTTCAGTGAAGGTTTCATAAACTGATCAGACTAAAGGAAGCAGCTGTTAATCTTAAACTCTGTCCTGTTTCACGATGAGTGTGGAGTGGGCATCTGGAAGACTGAGGAGAGGGGGGAGGTCCCTCATAGCAAAGCTGGATGCTTCTCATCATTTAATTAGGGCTCACTTATGTGCTTGCCATGAACAATATTTGTGAAAGCAAGCAAGAGATTGCTGAGACAGAGAGTTAGAGACTTTGAATGTTGCAGGCAGCCAGAAAAGGGTGCCTGTGCAAAATGCCTCTGCTGGCCAAGAGAGCAAATGTTGGGGTGTGTTGTGTTTGTACTTGGACACCACAAGCTTTTGGCCACTGGATAATAAATGTAAGAATATGTTTGAAATTTGTGTGTGTTGATTTTAATTATGGAAAGAATGTTTTATAATCAGAGGAAGAACTGATCCTTAATGAAAACTGAGTGTACCAAAAATAATAAAGTAGATGAAGAACATTCATTGAGTTAAATAAAACATCACCAAAATGTCAGGATAACCTTAAAAACAATAGGTGTGTGGCATGCATCTGTTGTGGAATCTTAGCTTATTCTTCAGGCTGAGGTACTCAGAGCTGTCTGCTTYTCATCTCCAATTATAAACCATTATTTTGGAAACAGCCTGAAATTTGGTTTAGTGATAATTTTAAGGCCAGTGCTATGGTTGTATCATTTCTCTTTTTTTGCCTTTGTCTACCTTTTGACCCTGAAGTATATAAATTGTATTCTTTTCTAGACCAGGACATTCCACTTACTTCTATTTTTCTTTCTTCATAGCATTCTGTTGAACTACAGGTACTGGATTGCTAAATTGTTCATCCTCACCTTTGTTTGCTTCACTTGGAGATTTGCATGATAAATCTCCTTTATATATGGACTATGTACATAAAGAAATTGAGGGGAGAAAAAACCAAACCAAAACATGTTATCCCAGGGCTAATCTACATGCCAAAAAAGATTAAAATATTTCTTTACTGTCTCAGCATCTCCCCCCCTGCCCCCATCTTACATTCATTTAGAAGATGAGACATTCASAGCTGCCTGAGAGACCCTAGCTGTGTCAGACATGTGCACAGTTATGGAGTTTGTAGGATGCTAAGGAGTCAGCAGGGGGCAGTTTAAAGGGCAGCTCTGTGGTTGGCAGAACTACTGATCCTGTCCACTTCCTTGTCACTTCCCTTGAATTAACTCTGTTGCATCAGTTGTCCAATCTGATTGAAAACAAACTTGCCAAAAAAAAGAAGAAAAAGTGCATTTTAAGTCCACATGATCCATCAGAATTCTTGTAGGCTTCCACTGCAGCTAAGGAATGTATTTTTGGTTTGTTTTTATGTAGCTGGGAGAAGAGGTCTAATGTCCAGTTGAATCTTTTGTAACATCTTTCATATATTTCGTTGTCCCTGTTTGAGCTCATGTCAGTTTGTTAACTTGATTTCCATTTGATTTTCTTCTTTTTTTTTTTTTTTTTTTTTTTTTTTTTTTTTTTTTTTTTTTTTTTTTTTTTTTTTTTTTTTGGTGGTACTCAAAATTTAACATGTAAATGTTTCTTTATTTAATGCTTATGCTTATCAGAAGCTATAAATAGCTTTTCTGCACTATAAATATACAATTTCATATTTGCAAAAAGGTTGGGGTTTTTTTGGTTTTGTTTTTTGTTGTTGTTGTTTTTTTCCTCATTCTTACAACTATCTTCCTTCAGGAAAGAAAAGCTGAGAGAATAAGAACTAATTTTGTAGGTGCTAGAATTTTTTGATTTCTTCAGTTTTTTCAATGTTTCAAATTAGCATGTTCCTAAACAGCCTTAGAAGCTATACTCGAAACATTATTAGAAGACTGTATTTTTGTATTTTACTGCCTTGCTGAATTCTTTTTAGATTTTTTAATGCATTTGTGAAACAGCTATGTGATCCGACTGTTGTAAAGTGTAAGTTTTTTTTTGTGTTGTTCATTTTAGGCGTAGATTAGCTCGGAATAGTTAAAAAATTTTTAGTTGCTTTTTTTGTGTGAATCCAGCTAGCCTGACATCTGTAACATTTAGAAGAAGATTCTTAGGCAAATTTTTATTCAACTTTGGTGCATGTTCTTTCTGCTGCTGTCAGTGTTTTGCTCACTGTGTTCTAAAATTTGCAGTTGGTATGTGAAATTCAGTTAATTAATTTATTATCCCCAGTTTTGAATGTTTATTTCACTTGGGTTATGCAAACGTAAAACCAAAGAAAATGCAGTTCACTGAACACATTAATCAGTTTCATTGTTCATTCACATTAATTAAATGAAGTGTTCTTGATTTTGTGGGAGAAAATAGGAATGTGTGTACAGCTGCTGTTCAAAAATAGTCTCTTGTTTTTCCTCTTCAAAGAAATCACTTTACCAAAATTCTTCCTTTTCTATATGTGACTTCCACAACTAAACAAAAATTGATGCTCTTCGGAAATGTTTTTGTTTTGATGAAGTATTAGTTTCTGAGAAATGTTCCTGCTTCATGGATATCAGTGATGGAACTTTGAAGACCAGTGGTTGTCCCCTTGTTTTCCCCCGGTGGCTACAGTAGTACCTGTTTGCTGCTTGTCTGTGAAAGGGGTTTGTGAGAAGTGAAAACGTGCAGTGAACCTCTTTTCTGAAGAGGCAAGACAGTGGGTTTTTTGATTGTTTATATGTTGGTAGAGTCACTATGTATGTTTTCTTCCAGATTTCACAACGGACTCTTAAATGTTAAAGATGTTCTTACAAGTTTTGACAACACGGGGAATGTCTGTAAGTCATTGTTTATTTAAATACAGTACTATGTTGATAGAAGTCTAATTGTATCAATATAAAATATTTCTGTATGAGCCCTCAATAACCATTTCATTTAGCTGAGAAGCACCATTACTGTGGTCAGAGATACAGATCTACCTACTGTAGTGTTTTATGTGTTACGCTGTTTTATGTAGTACAGTTGTTTGTGTGGATACACCCTTAAGTCATCCCAGTGCAGGTTATTTTTGGTTCTGTGACTGCGGCGGGAACATTAGAGCAGCTGAACTGAGTTGGACAAAATATTAGTTTAGCCCATTGATTTGTGTTGGCCAGTGGCCAGCAGTGGCTGTCTGAGGAACAACAGTTGTAAGAACACGGGAAGCAAACAATGATACTTCTAGCTTGGAGAGAGCAAACTCAAACCAGAGAAAAACAAAAGAAAGCACACAGTCAAGTTGTGAAATTCCTCCCCACAGAATGTTTTGGATCCTAGAACATGACAGGAATTCAAAAAGCAAAGGGGAAAAAATTGTGCAAGAAAAATTCACTGTGGCTATTAAATATAAAGATAACACTTATGGCTTAGGAAGTACTGGATGTTAGGAGAATTAATGGGGCAGTAGGATGATATGTTTGTCCTGATCTTTCACTCTTGTCTAAGCATCAGTTACTGGCCGCATTAACCTGAGACAAGATGAGCCGTAAGTGGACCTTCAATGTCTGACCCAGTATGGCTCTGCTTCAGTATACTTATTAATAAAATTATCTATGCTATTAATGGACTTGAATTATAAAATTGTGGTATATCATGGAAAAGAAGCTGAGCAAAAATATTTAAATATTTTTGATGTAATGAGTAATTACTATTATATAATTAACATTTACAGATATACATACAATTCTTGTTTGATTATTCTGCCTTATTTTTCAGGTTGGTTTGTTTGTTTTCAAACAAGCAAACTGATAGAATAAAGCTGGGGGGAACTCTGTAAGTTTGCCAGATATTCAAGAAATGTGCACATATCTCTTCCTCCTTATCAAAGCAATGATATAGAAACTGTACTGATATATACGTGTTTCATCTCAAAACTCCAGTCTTAGTATTCCAAAGCTATGTTTCAATGAATGTTGGCATTTCATTAGCAAAAAGGTCAATTTATTTGATAAACTTTTACCTTCAAAAGGAAAAAATAATCATAAACTACGTGCAAGGAAAAAATAATCATAAACTATGTGCTCTCCTTTTTAAAATTTGCTAGCTTTCATTCAGTTTTGAACATTGAAGATGGTTGTGTGGTCCTGCCACAAAATACTTTAGGATTTATTCTTTAACTGTTGCCAAAGAGAAATTTGTTCTCTGATTTCTGAATGAAAATTATATCTAAGGGATATATGAATATCCCAATTAATAATATTAAGGCTGAGAAAGAAAGTTCACATTTGTAATTACGGTTGACATCAGCTACAGATGTAGGCATCATGAGCTGGATGATAAAAACATTTAGATTTAAGACATTTAGGATCTGGAAGAAAATGCTTTGCTTAAATTACGGGAAGCATTTAGAGAGATTTGATGTTGTAGATTCTCAGAATAGGAAGCTAGCGGGACTTTCGTAACAAGTTACTTTATTCTCATAAATTGTTCCCAATAAGGGAAAAAATTAAGAAAAAAAATCCAAACTGGGGTTTTGGATCCAGAAAAAATATTGTTTATTAGTTCATTAGATAACAACTTGGGTATTTATTTTGAACAGCAGAGAAAATTCTTTTTTTTTTTTCTTTTCCTTTTTTTTCTGAAAGCGCTTCACATAGTTGATCAAGACAGTGTACCTTACTCTGTTAAACATGGTAACATGATTTCTTAATCTTTTGTTCTTTGTGTGAGTACTCAGATTGTGATCAATCTACACAAATTTCCTTGTTAACACAAATAATTTACTCCACTAAAGTTTTCATGTGCTTTCCTATTGATAGATGTGCTGTCAGCTCTTCTGTTAACTTTTTCGAGTATTTCAGCTACTTTCTTATTGGTTGCAGATGGTAGAACAAGACTTATACTCTAATAGGCACAACACCAGTGCTAACACAGTAGTAGTATGACATTTGTAGTTCTTCTTACTGTTTTTCTGTATGTACAAAGATTCACATTTGTCCTTTTGGATTCAGTATTGCTTTGAGGGTTCATGCTGTACTATTATATACAGTGTTTGCTAAGTCATTTCCAGATTCACTGCTTCCCCATTTTTAAATGTCTGTGTCTGTTTGTATTGATGTACATATTACTGATTTATGGCCAATTTACTAAGCACTCTAGATTCCACTCTGTTAGGGTAACTGTAAAATAGTTATCTTCTGGCAGGATGCAGTACTGGCTTGGAGTGTAATAATCATACTTTTTTGCTACCACCTATATGGAGTAAATATCCCCAGTGTCTAAGCCAGAGTTAACAATGTGTCTGTCACAGTATCATAGTAAAGTTCCCCCAACCATATGTTTACTGAGCTGCTCTATTTGGATCATACCTGACTGAATTTGCGTGCACTCCCATTATCCCTTGATTTGAATTGGCTCTTTCTTTGAACTTTTTCTGTGTATTTCTTGGCTCACTTTGTGTTAACCCGCAGTGGAAATGGTAGGTAGTAATCCTGCTTCCTTTTACCCCCAAAGGTAACTACAGTTGCAGTATTTCTAAAATTAGCTCAACTATTTTTTACAATTGCAATTAAGAACTTCATATTATCAAATGGTAGTCTACCCTAAAAAAAACCCTAAACATTTCTAAAATGGTCTTTAACAGTATTAGATTATTTCTTCTAATACCCAATACTAATGGAGCTAGCCAGTACTGAACATATTATCAGTCCATCTATAGTAGCATGCTCTGTGAGGGGACCTATTGAATAATTATAGACTTTAATGTTCTTTTAGGACACACCGCATAGTCAGAATTTATTTACTGGGCACTAAACTTCACTTAAACGATTTGGACTGAGTTACCAGAAAACAGTTAAATATTTTAGTGTTCTGTGTGTTTGTTTTGGCTGCCATACTGAGTATTTATCAGGAAGATTAATGTTTGCTAGAGATTATTAGATTATGAAATAATTGTGTATTAAACAGATTAGATTTTGTAAAAACTGAAACATGTTGCATATTACATCCTTTTTAAACATAATCATTTGTTTCAAATAACATGGTTTGTGTGGTTTTGGGGGGAGTTTTTTTGTTTCGTGTAGTAGTGTTCCTAAGTACCTTGTGTTAAAACAAGCTCTTTCAGGGAGCATTTCTGTGGTCTTTTTGTTTCACTTTTTGATCTTTCTGCTTATGGTCTTTAACAGCCACATCACCATACACCATCAAAAGAAGAGTGGTAGAGCAGACTCTAGTTAATGCCACTCTGTCTACAGTCCCAGTAGATATCAACTCAGTACAAGATGTGCCACTAGCTGGCAGCATTATATAAAATATCAGTAAGCGGCTTTTGAGGAATACTTGTGACTGCTTCCAAAAGTGCTGCCTTATGCCAGTAAGACTTCAGGACAAAAGTGGAGCCAACTGCAGTAGCTGTAAATGGCATATTGCAGGGTCCCGAGTGTTAACTCTGGAAATTGCCTCTGCACAATGTGTTGTTCAAACTTGGTACCTACACTTGTATTCTGTCTTTTTCAAAAAGATCTCTGAAGATGCATTTTCATTGTAGGATTGCTACTGTGAATGAAAATTCACACTACAAATTACAATTGGTTTTCACTTTTCCAGAAAAATGTGAAAATCTTTTCTCTCTTGTTCATCCTTTGTGAGAGAGCAGTTTCCATGTGAAAACTCTAAATGAATTCTCCACACAGACAGGATGCAATGCTAAATGCACTTCATTCAGCTTTAATTCTATGCATAAACAGGAGGCAGGGAAAAGAGGACTGGAATGAAGGAAAGGATCAGTCTGTCTGTTTTAGACAACAGTATGCCATCTGTTAAAAAGTTGGTACATCCTGAGACCATCTCTAGTCCTAAGGTAGTCCTTTAAAAGGACTGATGGATCCCAAGCAGAAGGTTCAGTGGTGTACTGTACACTTTGAGAGTATCACCTTCCCCGTCTTTTCTAGTGGGAGAAAGCAGTTATGACTGAAATGCTTGTATAATTATATCCCTGCAGTAATAATTTCAAATTATGTATACTTTTAAATTAAGTGAAATGATCAAGAGCCAAAATAGAAACCTCTTTACTAATTGCCACCAGTCTAAGCAAGCTACAGTGTCTGTAAAGGAGAATTTTAAGCAGTGAGATACAGCACGTTTTGTAATTTTTATCTAGCATCTACCTGATGTTAACACAGAAACAAGATATTCCAGAGTGCTCAAGTAGTATAAAATTGCAAATATACTGTATGTAATAGCAAAACATTTTCTTGTAAACTGCACATCACATTAGTTAATAATGTAACCATTTTCAAGAAACAACATGTTAAATACATGTTCATTTTATTTTCTACTTGGTGGAGTGTACAATTACATGTTTTGGAACTAGAAAAGCAGCAGAGGGTGCTGCAGTTACAGAGCTACCTAGGCACATATTCCAAAGTTGTTGCTCCTCTAGGCAAGTAGATCCTGCAAAGACTTAAGCTTTCAGTTTGGGGTAGCTTTAAATTCTGTAGCCTCTGTTTATACAGGAAAACAGGTAATCTATGTGAAATCCAGAAAAAGTAGAATTATATATTCTCTTGTTTTCTTGAATTTAAAAAAAAAAAAAAGTTTTATTTCTGGAAAATGTTGCACAGTTTCCTGAAAACTTAGTGTCTGGATATAGCTACTGTTACAAAACACCTACTCGCCACTTTAGAACTGTTTTTGTTTGTGCTAATTTTACGTTTAGATATTCCAGTCTCTGCAACAAGTTTTATATTGGAAAAATTTGGGTTTTTTTTTTTAATGGGTCCCCTGCCCCCCAAGTAAATGATCTAGCTAAACTGGAGAATATTTTTGCCCCTTCATATAATATTTTTCATGAAATAACAAGAGACAAGGATTTTTTTCTTAAATTTCAAGTCCACATTGGGTTTTTTTGGAAATGCATAATGAGGGGAAAAAAAAATAGAAATAAATTAATTTTCTCCTTTTAGTTTTCACTTCTTTTTTTCAGATTGTATTAATTTTAAAATTATGCTTATTTAAAACTGGTAATTGTGTAACTTCTTTTTCTTTTTATTTACTTAAAAAATTGTTTTAAAAATCTACTTTAAAACAAAGAACCTTTCCTTCTTTCCTCCCTCCTCTCAAATAACTAGAATGAGAGGAGTGTCTTCTTTCCTGGTAGTAGTATATGAGGATGTGTTCAGAGAGCTACTTGTTTCTTCAGAGCTCTCACTGTGACTCAAAGGTATCTGAGCTCCTCTACGGAGAGATCGTCGCAGCTACTTACTTATCATGCCTGGAAGGATAGATGCCATCAAGCTACCTGGGGAAAAGCATAGGATGGCATCCTTTATGACAGCAGAGGTGCTCCTGTATTTCATGTAACATTACCTAGAATCAACAAGGGAGCAGACTGCATTGTTTTAGGACTGCTGTGGAAGTTTCCCCCCTTTTTTTAGAGAAAACGTCTTGTTTTCTRTGGTGAAAGGCATACCAACTTCAATATGCTTCCTGCCTCTCTGTGTCTCAATAGGTATTCTCACCTGAAGGAACTGCCACTCGTTCTCTTCCGAGCCTTCTCTCATTCCACCAGTGTGGCAGTTTGAAATTGTTTACCATGTCAGAACCTCACACCCTCTTGAAAAAGTCTTCAGCAAAAAATAAATTGACTGGAAGAGTGTGTGGATAGCAACGACACATGTCGTTTTGAATGAAATACCGTATTTATGATACCTACAATTTACTATTCACTATGCATCTTCCTTTTTAAATAAAACATTTCATGGTCAGGGTTAAGAAAAAACAGCTGTTTCCTCCCTCCCCCATCCAATTCATTTCACTGATTCAGTTTACAGCATCATCCCAAGCAGTCACATTGACATAACTGGCATAAAGCTTATGGAATGGAGCAGAAAATATGTATATGGAGAGAAGCAGGTACCTTTTAAATTACTCTTGCTACCAGAATTGTTTTTATGAAACTGTTCTCAGATGGAACGTCAGTGATTTGTCTGTTTTAAGTGCTGTACTGCAATCTTCTGCTTTTCCCCACTCACTAAGATCTTCTGTTTATCAGGAGCCTATATGTGAAAAGGATAATCATAACTGTGATGAGGGATCTGTTTCCTCTAAAGTATTTTTTTTCTGTTACATATTCCAACGTAACCTGACTCTGTGCCTATACTTTCAAACATGGCACCAGCTCAAAGAAGTGGGAGGTGAAGAAGCCCAGCTGAGCTCTTCCGAGTACCCTCTTTCTTCCTTGGTCAGTTTGAAGTTTTTGTAATAATTGGTTCTCCTGTTCAGGATATTCCAATAAGAAGCTTTTGGTAAAAATATATCTGAATCTATTAGATCAACTGCAGTTACTTTTCTGTATTGCTGAGCAGTGTTTTGTACCTTGTCACTCTGATTAGCTGGGTTTTTGCATCAGATCTGCTGTCTTAATCTTTATAAAAATTGTTGGCATAAGTATGTTTCTAAGTGTACTACTCATGCTAGTCTGACTTTATGCACTGATGTTGACCTTCTATAATCTGAAGCATTTTTGAAAGTATTCTGTGTATTCTAAATGGATTAGCATGAGAGGTTGGATCTTTCAATTTAAATTAATTAAAAGAATTTGAAGGTAGGGTATAACACCTTAAATTAGATTGATAGAAGAAGAGTATGAATTACTTAAATTAATTTCATGGGTTTTATTTCTATATTAGATAACTTATCTTAATCACCTTTTTAATTGAGATAGGGTAGGATAACAATGGTAAGCATCCCTTTAAGATGTACTATGTTATTAATTAAACTTAGTCTTGTAATGCCTTGTAGAGTTTTCTCTTAAAATATTTCAAATTTGAGTATAATTGAAATAAGTAGTTTCAAATTAATTTCATTTAGCTTGATGTGCAGTTGGTTGTTGCAGTTTGGGGGGAACTTGCATGTTTCTTTGTAAGCGTTCTTTTTGTTTTCACCATTCCTTTTACTTGCCATGTAAGTACTGCCATGTCAGTGCTGCACTTCACAAAAGTACAGGCATGAGGTGCAAAACATGCTCAAGAAATGCCATGCTTGGAGTACATCCTTGAGTAGCTACCTTCTGTTCAATACCGCACAAAGCTGCTGATGGGATCTGACTTACATGTCAGATGGGGCAGTCCCTGTTCTTCGTTTTCTCTATACAAATGTAACTGAAATGTTATGCATAACTTGCACCTTGTTTTGGTTTTGTTTCAAGTCTTTTTAGACAACTTTTTTAAAGTTGCGCTGTATTTCGTTTAAGAAATCATGTTCAAATGGGTGAACTCATGTCTTCTTTTGAAAATGTTGGGGTGAAAAGTTTCAGCTTAATTCAGCATCAATTCATAGAATTGCATTCAAACAAAACTATTTTGAGTAAAATATTTCTGGAAATGAGAATTTGAAACCTTTGGTGAATAATATATCCATTTGAAATTTTTTGTCTGATGATAGTTCTGACTGAAAAGTATGATGAAAACTAACCTACATAGCAGTGACCAGATGAAAATCTAATGTTGGACTATTATTCATGTAGTTAGCTTGACAAATTAAATACTCTTGTTGAGTCTTAGTACAGTTAAATAAAATCCCATGTTTTTTAATAATTTTTTGAAATATTTTGAATAATGTGGAAAGAAATGGATGAGACATTATTCCAGAAGTCTAAAAAAAACAATTTTTGGTAAACCTGGTGGATTAAAAGAGCCCCCTGTACAAGTGGTTTGGTAAATGGAAAATGTATGAGGAATATGTGTACAACTGCATGTTTGTACTAATTACTGGAGGCCCAGCCTTGTGGTTTTTAATTAAGACAGCACCCCACCTGCAAAAGACTTGAGTGCCTAGCCCATAAAACAAAGATTCAGAACGTACTGGTTCTAGCGATGGTGATTTCACATCTACTCTCCTTACTGGTAGAAAATATCTCCTGATATCTAATGGCAGTCTTTTTTACTAAAGCTTAAACTTATTTTTGTTTTGCTCATTGGCAAAAATGAAATTTTCTTTTGTAATAGCTTTTTAGGTATTTTAAGTTGTCACATGGCCTTGCCTATATCTTCTTTTCCTTATGTTAAGCAAGCCAAATTCTATCATTTTTTCTTAAGCTACAGTTTTTGCTAGGTTCTGATTTTTCTTTAGACTCATTTGGTTTGTATCTTTCTTGAAGAGTGTTTGTCAAAACTGGGAACAATAGTCCAGTTGAGACCTTCATAATGCTAAGTAAACTAGGTGATTTTGTATTTTACAGCCTGTAATCCCAATATTGTATTTGCCTCTCTTACAACAGTCTGACTTTGACTCATGTTGAGCTTTTGACCTGCCATAAGATCCCGGTCCTCTTCAAAAGGGATCAGTTATTCCTGATTGTGTATTTGTGTAGCAGATTATTCTTACCCAGGTGCAGTACCTGGTACTTGTCCCTGTTGAACTTTTTCCTCTGTTTCCAGACTTCTCCCAATTAATTGCTTTTGTCCTTTGAAGCCTGTCTTTCAACATACTGGACTTCCTAAGTTGATATATTGCTGATTTAATAAGCATATTCCTTCCATCATCTAGATGGTCAACGAAAACATGAACAGAGCACAATCTGGTATCACGCTATACTCCCAAAAGCACTTTTTTGGTATTAACTAATCTGTACAATATCACATCTGTGAAATAAGTATTAGATCCATTTTACAGGTAAGAAGTCTCATAAGCCTGTAGATTTGTTACAGAGCTGTTCATGGGGTAGAAATGGGAGAGGCAGAACCAAGACGACTTACAGTGGTGGTATGCTGAGGACCACTAGCAGACCTGACTTCTAACCTCTTCCACATGTAGGTTTATTGTAGGCTCTTTGTTAAATGGTGCAGTACTACATTTTCAGGAGTGCCTGCTCATTTTAAATGCCACCTATTTGGGTTATCTAAAGTGAAGGACTTAGAGCTGTGTCAGAAAAGAGTCTTGGGCATTGCTGAACTGAACTTTAGATGCCGTGACAATAAAATTTAATCCTCCTTCAGGTAAGGAGGCATTTCTACACATGTACTGGCATGGGCTGGGATTCACCACAGGTGGCACTCCAAGATTTGTGTGTCATTAACTCTCCCTCTCTTTGGAGTTTCAGTTCCTAACCTGATGCATTCACAGTCTTAAATCCTTTCCCTTATTTAGATGCTTCAGCCGTGTCCGTCAAAATGTATGGAAGGAATAACTTTTTTTTTACCCTCCCACGTGGCAGCTGCAGATTTTATGTAGAATTTATTTGGTTTCAGACACGAGTCTAATGGTTATAACACTCACCAGGTGGTTTCATGAAAGTAGGGGAGGCCAGCACACCTGAATTAGCGAAGGGAATGGGCTCAGAGCTTTTATGTGCTCACTTACTGGAGCTCCTTTTGGACAGTAAGACAAGAAACAATGTTACTGAATGTTTTGGGTAATCCCTTGTGACAGTATGTTTAGGAAAAAAAAACCACTGCAATCTGCCAGTAGATATGAATTTAGAATGTGAAAACAGCAGCTTTATGCATGCCTCACTGTAAGCACGTACCCCGTTCCATGCAATTTACCTATTCACACGGCTAAAACACTGTACACTCTTAAACCATTTTACGAATCAGCACCCTAGTATAAATTGTCAGGCTAAAAATACTGGAATGTCTTCATAATAAAACAATACGGCCAAACAGGTTGTATACAGGGTCCTTATCTTTGCTGTATATTGGTTCGCATTTTGAAATTGTGGCAATTTGAGGCAATTTGTAGATTTGTTTATTATTTAATTGGACATTCCCAAAGTAGAAAATATTATTTCCTTTTGTTTGTGTGGTTAAAGACTCTGCTAAAAATGAGCTTAGCCAGATAAACAGTGTTTTTTTTATTGTTACTAAGAATTAATTTGATAATTCTGTCCACAACCATAATCTGCTTTTAAAATCRTACATTATATTTTCTGTTGAAAACTGACCAATATAAATTCCCTATGAGGAAGGGGTGTTCAGCTGCACATCTCCTGTGGGAGAGGCTTAGTTACTGACAGGTGAATCTGAGTCAATTCTAACATTATTCCCTAGGTTAAAGTAACAGAGGAAGATGTTTTAATCATAGATTGTCTCAGAAAATATTTTTATGTGGGTGGTTTTTGTTTGGTTGGTTTTGATTGGACTAGTGCAGTTATTTAGTAAGCAGCAGTGAACTGTCGGTATTTATGAACTGTAGTGTTTCTCTCTTTGCCAGCTGAGATTAGTAGGCATTGCTTTCAAACATAGATCTGTGAGAAAGTGTCAAAACCAAAAATCGGCTATTTATACAAAATAACTCTTATTGGGGGGGGGGCGGGGGGATTAATAACAAGGACTGGTTTTGTTGCATCTGTTTTTAATTTAATAATAATCTTTGAAAAAGGTTGAAAATCCATGGGTCTAAGGTACGGGCTGAAGCTTGTGTTCAATTTTCTTTTTTTTTTTTTTTTTTTTTTTTTGGTGGTAAGACATTTGTCACTTTCTTGATCTGTATTTAGATTTGGTAAAACACAGTTTATATTGTTTTTTATAAAGAAACTTTGACATATAGCCATCAAGTTAAAGGAATTATGAATGTTTAGGAACATTGCACACAGCAATTTAATTATCCTTTGTTGTATGTAGGCACACTCTTAAAGAATTTTGAGATTTTTCTCACGAAGAAGCAGACTTTTTACTTAGTATAAAAGTCGGGCATTAAAATGAGAACAGCTTTGTAAGCCTTGACTTAAAAGTAATTACATTTAAATGGTAGTAGTAGCAAAAGGCAACATTGTCCAATGATTTTAAGCTGCCTTTTAAAGTTGTATAGCTACTCAAAAAGGCAGTAGGACCAACAAAATGCTTAAAGATACACAGGAACAAAATGGTCATACAGGTTTGGCATTTAAAAGTTAAGATCTCTACACTAGTTTCTAAATGGACAGTAAAATATACTGTCTTTGAATTTATCATAATTTTAAGGGAAAAAAACATGTATACACTAAGAAACTAGGATCATATGAATCAAGGGAGAGACGAACAGCTTTTGGAAGCTCTTCAAATAATACCTGCTAACTGTTTGCTCAGATAAACTTCCTGTTGAATTCTTTTCCTTATTTTCAAAGCACCTGTTAAAAAGAAGTATTTGTCCTTCCCATTCCTATTGAGTTTTCCAGTTGCAGAATTAGAAACACGCTGTCATACCTAGCATTGAAAAAAAAATTAAATTATAGTAGTGGTATTAAATACATATTCAAGATCAACTACTTAGCAGAGACTTTGTTCATTGCAATCTTTTTTATAACTGGTAAATGCTTTACAATGTAAATGTTTGCATAATGTTAGCAGCCAGTTGCATTCTCCTGTGTTAACCTCCAGAAGTTATAATACATCACACTTTCCTTTGGCAGGCAAAAGTAATTATGATAACAATCAACATATATAATACAGAATTCCAAATATTTAGTTTTATTGACAGTACATACAGCACAACAATATAGATGATTTCAGACAAATAAAAATTGATAGAGATAATCTAAGTGCTTTCAATCTGTTGTGATTCTCATTATTTCAAATATGTATTTCCTCATAATTACTATAGCATTTTCTTTTGAGGATTCCATTTATATGCTCTTCAGAAAATGGTATGGTAAATATTTGGTATTAAAGTACACAGCCACGTGTTTTACTGTTTGTTAGGGTAAGTGACAGCCTAACGAAAGGGGAAGATGTTATGCCAGATAATATTGCAAGGCTGATCTAGGATGAGACTGAACTGCTGATGAGTGAGAACAATTAATGAAAATTCTGTGTTTTCATATATGAATTGTTTCTTTGCCTTTTTTTTTTTTTTTTTTTTTTTTTTTTTTTTTTTTTTTTTTTTTTTTTTTTTTTTTTTTTTTTTTTTTTTTTTAGAATAAACAAAATTGTCTAGGTTTGGCTTTTAAAGAGCTTTGTACAACTGTTGTAATAGTTGAGTGTGAACTGTCAAAAAGAAATAGTTAGAATCCTGGAAATGGTGAGTCCAATTATATCCTTTAAGATCCTTTTACAAATCTGAGTATTTAAATATAGGGATTTGATTTGTAATTGCAAAATGTTTCTTATTCCAAAATTAGAAATATGCATGTACTGCTCAGAAGAGATTATCCTGTGATTTTTAAGTAAATCAGTCTAATTGGCATGGGTTTTTTTAATGTGTGTGTATATATAGGTATATATAATTATTACATATATAATTATATATATATTCACATTATATATATGAAGAAGAAAACCTGGATTTTTAACAGGGTTTTTTTTAGTAAGATATTGTAGAAGATTTATTTTACCTGACAGTTTACTTTGACCCTGCCTGAAATAGGATCTTATTGGTGACATAAATATTGTAAGGTGATGAAACTAGAACTGCAATGTGCCATCTTTCCCCAACTGTTTGAAAGCATTGTCAGCTTTTGCATTAGTGTCATATTTTTTCAATTGTTTTTAGTACAAGTCAAATTTGACTTGCCTTAGTAATATAAAGAATCTCATTGTCTTCAGCAGGGCTTGTCAAATGAATAAGAAACATTGTCTTCTCTCTAAAATTAAGTAACACCACCCCCCCCCCCAACCCCCACCCCCAAATTATTTTAATTTGAATGAGGTGAGAATCTGGTAACTATTGAAATGTTTTCAGTGCTGAATAATAAGGAGCATGATAATTGAAAATTGGCATAGAAATGAGTAGCAAATTTTACTCTTCCTCCTCTTTTTAAATTGGGAATTTGAATGTTGGATAGCATTGAAGTAGACAACAAAACAAATTTACTACTTGATATTCCAAAAGTACCATTCCAAAAAAGAATACTTAAGTAACACAGTTAACGCTTAATATATATTACTGCTTTCATATTCATGTATTTCAGATTTTGTAGATTTGTAGATACGTATTTCATAATTTGTAGATATATGTATCATAATTTGTAGATTTTGTAAATTTTATTCATATATATTTAACAATTTGAAGGATGGTGGCAGATACTGCTACGATTGTTTGCTCTTAATCTTTAAATCATTCTTTTTTTCTRCCACAAGGCTTCATAGCCTAAATATGGGGAAAGGATCCATATTGCTTTCTGATGCTAAGAGCAGATGATCAGAGGAGGGAGTGGGACAAAGAGTAAGCCTAGTCAGAAAGAGTCATAAAACAAGGAGCATGTTGGGGAGAAGAATGAGTAAAACAGTAGTGGCTGGGCAGGAAGGGGAATTGGAAATAAAGACACATTTCATGAGGTTTTTCCAAGAGAGAAACCAGATTGGCCAGAGAGGAGCCTGGGATGAAATCACAATGAATGAAATGAATGTGTCCTGAGAGTAACTGGACCGAGACAAGAAGTCAATGGCGGAAAGGAGGCTATGCTAGCTCAGCTTCAAGAGGGCTGGAAAGAAATCGTGGGTGCACCAGAAAATGTTTCCCACAGGGCCAGCGACAGAACTATGTTTCCAGGCATCTCTGTGTGCATCACTTTCCTGTGACTGCTCAGGTGAAATACATCTTTCATTCTTTTTAACTGCTGCTCTTTGTAGACTGCTGCAATGTTTTAATTTACTTTATTTGCGTAATCATAAAGAAGTTGAGCTAGTCTGAAAGTTGCAGTCCTGCTAACAACCTATGGAGGAGCTGATATTCCAGATGATGGGGTTTTTGATGTTTATTTTTTACTTCAAAAAATACCCACAGAAGTATGATTTAACTTTGAGTCCTTGGCTCTATAAAATGCACCATTATTTTAGGGTTGCCTGTGTAAATGGGGATTTCATGGTTYGTGTGGTTGCTTGGAGAGCAGATTCTCTTCCTCCGTCTGCCTGAGGGTTCTCTGTGATGGTGGGCTAGTATGTTGTTTTTCTGAAAGCCTAGGGTCTGATCTGCAGAAGCAAATCACAGCTGAAACGGTGGTTTCAACAGCTAAAGCAAAAATGTAAAACACTCAAAAAATGAGGTTCTAGGTGCTTTGGACTCTCAAGAGTTAGTGGATGTTTTTCCTCTTTCTGTGCCTCAGAGCTTCATCTAAAGAAAGTCTCCTTCTGACTTCTCTCTGTCCACAGGGACACCACCACATGCTGTAAGGAAGATAGTCACCAAGGACTGTGAGGTGGAGGAGTTGTTCTGTTAGGGATAACTGGTTGGTAACTTTCAAAGTGAGTGAGACACTGAAAAGCAGGCAATGAATTCTGGTAGTCTGCATACAGCTTTCAAGCCTAGGCTAGGCAAGCTTGCTCCACTGAAAGGTAAATTCAGAAAGTAAAAAATGGGGCTGTATTTGACTGATGTGTAAATACTGATTATTTTATCATTAAATGATAAAATTAGTTCTGTGAACTAAAAGGAAGCAGTGGTCGTCTGTGAAGTATAGTACGTGGCAGTATTTAGTTACATGTTGCTTCCTAAGGAATACATGAAAGACAGCTGTGCTAGGGGTGTAGTGGCATTTCCTAACTAATTTTGTCATTTCCTAAATCAAGTATTTTATTTGGCAACCTTGATCTTACTTTAATGGAAATGCTTGTTGTAATTTTGTGTACAAATTTGTGCTATAACAATTTTATGCACAGACTTCAGATCACAAAACCAAGGATCCTTCATGTCGTGAAGTAGCACTTGCTGAGGTAACTGGCATGCTTTTGCAGAAAATGTACCCAGAAACAATCATATTTTTTGAAAGTACTCTGCATCTTCATGTGTATGTCTAATTCTTACACTCTGAATCATGCTATGATTCATAATGCTATTATGTTTTAAAATATATATATATATTTATATTTTGGTAGACATTACTAGTGTATGGTGGTCAAATTGCATACAGTAATCTAGCAGTTTGGTGGTAGATTTCAGTATCCCTGTGTGAGTCCAAAGAATATATAAAATCAAGATTCTGTTGTTTTAGGAGGCATCTCGGTTTTGTACCTTTTGTTACAAAGTTACAAAAACCTTACGGTTAAAAAAAAGTTGTCGCTCTTCTAACTTTTGACTTACTCATGTAAGAATCAAATTCTAAAGAGTAGCAAAATGTAGTGTTGCTATCTGTTTTCCTCAAGACCTACCTAACCTCAAAGCATGCATAGGTTGTGCACTGCACTTGAGAAAATAAATGTATGTACAACCTATGCCATCTCTCTGAGGCATGAAATACAAATATTTAAAACCCCACCTTGTTAGCACATTCGGTACGTGTTGCTGGCACTGTAAGCATTTTCTGATTTATTGTATCAAGTGTAAATTTTGTCAGTTTAACAAACTTTTAGTTTGTTGTTGTGAATAGTCTTGTAAGCACTGCTTCTCTTGTGCTCAAACTTAGAGTTTATTGTTGTACAGAGCCTTAATTTAGTAAGCTCTTGATCAAGAAATGTTCTTAATTTGGAATAGGTATGTAATGAATACTAGGAACTGGTAAATGATAGCAAGGAATTTTAAACAAGTGTTGAATGAGAAATTTAGAAATCCATATTGTCCTTGTAGCTACTTTTAAAGTTACTTTATTCAGTTTTCTGTGACAGAGACATTGACCTCATTGTGAAACTGAACCTGAAAGCCAAAGTAGTGATTTTTTTTTTTCTGTACATTGATTGTATATTGAACATAGAATCAACCTAATTATTATATAAACAGACTTTCTACAGGATCACAGATCATAAACTGTTTTGAAACGCTGTGTGTGTCTATAGATAACAGCATAGACAAAATATACACCAATCTAAAGTTTAGCAAATGCAGTTTGAATGACTTGTGGAAAGTACCAGTCTATTTTACAATGTATATGCCAGGGTCTTAAACTCACCGCTGGGCCAAGCTAAAAAGGTAATGTCTGATTGTGATATTACTGCAAGACAAATGGTAGCATGCTACTCTGCTTGAAAACATAATGGCTTTATACTATAACCTTTAACCCTGAAATGATGCTTGAGTGGACCTTAACTCCTAAGTGAACATGCCTGAGTAAATAAAACTGTGGTTTCACATAACAGAGAGATACATTTTTTAGATCCTTTGCTGATTATATTGTGTGAAGGTCAATCTTCTGCCCCATTTCTGAAAGTCGGGTCAGAATAGAGATTTTAGGGTCACTTCTTCAAGTATCTAAGCCATTACAATGCACTAATAGGCCCTGATAGCTCATTTTATAAGTTCTTAGCATTAAGCTGGACATTGTTTGGACTCATTTCAAATCCTGCATGTACCCTGCAGGGTTAATTAACATCTTTTTAAGTGGATGTTTTTTAGTTATTTTGAATTAAAGTGCTTTGGTTTAGTTTGTCACTATTTACTGTCATTTACCATGTGTAAAGACTTAGAAAATTTATATTCACTTAACTCAAGATTTGCATATTGTTTTGAAATCGAACTGTTAAATTTATTTTTTTCTGATTTAAACACATCAAGAGTGTAGCATCAAACATGCAGTGGTAGACACAGTTGAAGACCAGCACAAAGTGGTTTGGAGTGGAAAATTTTAGTTATCCATTCCAACTATATTTTGCACAGTGGAATTTCAGATTATTGTCTCCTGCTCTGTGTAAAATGCCTTTCTATGTTACTTATGTCACTGCTATGAATCTTGTTTAAAGGACACTGAGACCAATTAATTAACAATTTAATTAAAAAGATAAAGCAAACATGTAATTAGGCAGCACATTTCAGTTTTCCACTGAGGTAAACAGAAGCATATCAAAAAGGACATAATGAATTCAAATTGAAATAACTGTTTTTTGAGAACATTTGAGCACAACAGATTTGAAAATAGTATAGAAAGGATAAGATTGAGACAGGAAAAACACAAAATATCACTGCAAATGAGAAGTATGTTGACCTCAAAAACAGAATGAAAAAGCCCCCCCCAATATTGGATGCTTTTGAGAAAAATGTATTTTTAATAAATGGAAGTACACTAAAACAAGTAGTATGTTTTCAAAGAAGAGAAATGGGATTAACATTTGAAATTGTAAAACTAATCTTGCCTTCAAGAGCATGCTTCAAATTTAACACGTATTTGTTTCTGAAAAATCTTTTGTAGCAGATCTTCAAGAGTAATTAGCAATTGTTTGGAAACAGTCTTGGCATCACCTCTCCCAACCTCGTGTCTGGACTAATGTAAAACCTTAGTTGTGCTGCTAGCAGTAGCTCTCTGGTATGTAGGGTTTCAGGATGCAGATTGAATTTGTCCTGCTCATCAGCAGGTAAATTAATTACTCCGTGCATCTGGAACGTTCTGTCACAGTGTGGTTCCTTTTAGATCTTGTGAGAAAGTAAGTATTTAGAAAGGTAGTTGGTATGTATATGCTCTGTGCAGTGAATTCCTAGAGCTATTGCATCATCAGACTGACCACTGCGAGGACTTCCTGTTTTACATGGCAGAGTAATGCTGGAGGTGAATTATGTCTGGTGTGTCATATTTATGATCTGTTCTAATTTTTTATGTAGACCGTGTATCACTTTCTTCCTTTGTTCCACCATTTCTTATGCCTGCGATCACTTGTCACACTGTTTTTGCTGCACTTCTACCTGCTTTGCTATTCTGCTTTCATTCCTTTGGTCTAAAAGGAATCCTGACTTACCTCACACTCCAGAAAATTTCTCAGCTGAGCAAGAGCCATGTTCAGAGACAGTGCACTATAGTCATCCAGAAAATATGTACTCGCTGTTATATGTATGTATGGAGACTGAGTTCCGGAATAGTGCTTTCTGTGTGTAGATAAATCCAAAGATTCCATACTGCAGTAGTGGATGGCTGCAGTAGGCTCCGTGTCAAACTTTTGAACATCCAGAAATGGTTGGTAATTTCACAGGTTCTTAGCATTGTGTGGTTTCATTCATAAATAAAGTTGACATAATTAGAGAATTCACCAGTAAAGGATTTTTTCCTAAATGTCATACTTCAAACCTAGCTGTATTCATTTTGGTTAACATGCCATCCATAAGATTTAAAAAAACCCAACACAAACATAACTATTTTCATGTGCATACAGCATTGTTTGATCTTTTTCTTTTTAAACACACTGGAAGGTATAAGTAGCACGTAACTGTCGTGGTTTAACCCCAGCCAGCAACTAAGCCCCACACAGCCGCTCGCTCACTCCCCCGCGGTGGGATGGGGGAGAAAATCAGAAGAGTAAAAGTGAGAAAACTCGTGGGTTGAGATAAAGACAGTTTAACAGGCAAAGCAAAAGCTGCACACACAAGCAAAGCAAAACAAGGAATTCCTTCACTACTTCCCATCGGCAGGCAGGTATTCAGCCATCTCTGGAAAGCAGGGCTCCATCAYGCGTAACGGTTACTTGGGAAGACAAACGCCATCAACTCCCAACGTCCCCCCCTTCCTCCTTCTTCCCCCAGCTTTATGTACTGAGCGTGAGTCATATGGTATGGAATATCCCTTTGGTCAGTTGGGGTCAGCTGTCCTGGCTGTGTCCCCTCCCAGCTTCTTGTGCGCCCCCAGCCTACTCGCTGGTGGGGTGGGGCGAGAAGCAGAAAAGGCCTTGACTCTGTGTCGGCACTGCTCAGCAGTTACTAAAACATCCTTGTATTATCAACACTGTTTTCAGCAGAAATCCAACACATAGCCCCATACTAGCTACTATGAAGGAAATTAACTCTATCCCAGCCAAAACCAGCACAGTAACCTAGGGGATTTTATTCAAGAGCTCCCTTTTTCATTGCCCCATTGCCTCTACTCTCCCATAGTCTACTTGCTGTTCCACAGTAACTCTTAGTCTACCTCTCCTTACCCTTGTCGCAGGGGTCATGGCCAAGAGTTGAGAAATGTATCAGGTCTGTAGTTACCTTGAGAAGGAGAAAACAGTAACAGTGATGTTCAGAGCAGCTTATCCATGAAGGTGCAAGTACATATTTAGATTAAGAGGGGTTTTGTTTAAGGAATGTGGTTAATGCAGGTGAGGACTACACATGTGAAACTAGAGTCTGTGCTTTGTCTTGGCATGGTTTTAAAATTTGTTAGCTAAGTGCATTCTAAAACAAAATAGGAAAGCAACCTCCAGAACATATTAGTGCCTCTCTACCAATTAACTTTAGCTTTGAGATAATTGACTTCTGATCTGTTGAGAAACATGTCTAAGTTAAGGTGCATGTAAATGGTAAACTAGACACTTACTGGTGTTGTTCCACCATACGCTATGCTGATCTAGCAGCTTGCTGCTGCTTAAAGGAGGTAGTCCTGTTTTATCTCTTGTGTCACTCCCAGTGCTTGATCATCTACTCCCATTGCTATGCCTTATTTTGGCTCTAAAGCTTTTGATACCAATCAGTCAGTTGGATCAGTTGGTTGATCTAATGGAAAAACTAGCCCACCTTGAGAATGATTGTTGGGTTTGGTTTGTTTGGTGGTTTTTTTTGTTTTTTTTTTTCCCCAGATTAACAAACCTATCTCACATTCCGTATATCCTCATTATCACAAGATCTGACACAAAGAAGGTTGCTGTTTATGTCCAGAAGAGGGAGGAACTGCTTATTTCAGTTGTTGTATTGGTTAGACTGAAGTAGGTGTAGTCTGAAAGCACGTCTGTAATAGATGTTTATTCTGGAACAGAGTTTTCTGATTTACTTTAGGCTGGATGCTACCTCAGTTAACAAGATGAAAACATTAGCCAACTTATCTCGTTAAAAGCAAGCTATTAGATCTCTTTTAGCYTTTTTGGTCTAACAGTGTATAAAAGGGCACTAAAACATATTTTTATTTGTCATTATGAGAGGCAAATGTAGCTACGAGTAAATAAAGGCAGCAGGTTTCTGTGGTAAGAATAAAATTATATTTTTGTATGGCCACTTTACAGAGTAAGACTGCAGTTTAATTTCTTCCAAAGCAAGAAAATTAATAGGTCAAGAGGGGAACAGCTAACTTCCTGAAAAGACTGAGATCAGAGCATGTAGGCCTCCACAAAAGTCTTTTATTGTTCTCTGTACTCCCCATCTTAATATTCAAGGAACAAGAGCTAAGAAAATATTATGTACGCATGTTCAGTATTTTTCAAAATGAGAATCTTGGCTGTTGCAGTTTTAGGGCACAATGAACACTGATTGCCTAAAAAATTATTTTAATAATTCAACCTTTTAGCTTGAGGTTTAGGGCAAAGTGTTTTGAAACCATTACGTTCCTTTTCATTTGTTGTATAACCTAAAATGGATAAACTAATTTATGCTTTTGGGGCATGTAGATTAAGGTATACTTTGTGTCTGGGATGAGGTATGGGACAATAAGTTTAAATCTCTAACTATTTGAAATTATTATACTTATAAATCCCTGAAAATATGTCTTTAAAATAATGAAAAAAGAATTCTGGCCGTTGCTACTCTATCACATGCCTCATAGACACCTTCAAAAAATCACCTTCTTCACATGTAAGCTCTCTCTTTTAGCATGACCGTGCAATGAACATTCAAGAAAGAGTAGTTTATAACTGATTAAACATTTGTAGTCTTTCCCTCCTGCTTTCCCCCACAGAATCATAGTTTGGAGAATGCAGAGTTGTGGACTCTTGACATTTCTGTATTTCATTGCTCTTAATTTCTCTATCATTTTCATGCTCGTGTTTATTCATTTCCATTCCCTGCTCTTCTCAGACTTCTATGATCTTTCCCCCTGAACAGTGGAGAGGAAGGCTTGAGGTGCATTGCACTGGTAATTACTTTGGTGTTAGGAAGTCTTCTCATTATACCAAAGGCTCAATGTTTGCATCCATTCTTAAAGTGCTGTAGGTAATCATTATCCTGTATGTTTCAATTTATAGAATTCATTGTGGTCAGATTAACTTTAATTCTTCCCACTTCTTCTTCCCCCACCCACCCAAATAGGGCTTGGAGGATCTCCACTTTTCTCAGGTGTGTGAGCCCTGGCATTGTTTTCTTTGTTGACTCTGAACAAAGGTGTTACAGAATTGCAAACTTGTGAGTCAGATACTAATGTTTGTTTGCTGGGTTTCAGAAGCAGCTGTTTATTTTAGTAGGCAATTTTCATGGGTGACAAGATGAAATGTTGGGAAGGCAGCCCCTCATCAGTGGACAAACAGTTCTTAAGAATTTAGCTAATGGCCCCCCTTCAGTGCAGAGAATAGATGGCAACAATTGTACTTCCAGACTAAACCAAGAACTACTTGTTTGGCTGCTAGGTGTTAATGCAAATTTGTTCTTCAGCTCATTCAACCCTAGGGCTCCCATCCTTTGATTTAATTAAATGTAATTGGTTACATTGCTCCTCCCAGGCCCCTGAGGTGTTTTTGTTTATTGCTCACTCTTCGCAATAATGCTTCAATTCAAGGCACAAAATGCTCGATAAATAAGAGCTCTTTATCCTGTGTTGGATTTGCAGGGAGATTATTCCCCTCAAATAGTTTGGTTTTACTGTTAAAAGTGAATGACTAGCGAAATAAACTCATTGGGTGGCAAACCTAGCATATCCAGAAGCAAGGAAATAAGAAGGGTAAATTAGATGAGATTAGAACAAGAAATGAAGCTGTAATGTTAAATTAGTAAGGGATTGCAACTGGTGTTGTAAGAGCCATTGACACTTTTAAATGCTTCAATTAATAGGATTGCTATTGGTGCACTAATATATTTTGAGGGTTATTTTTTCAAAATTTATGGTTAAATCACTTGTGTATTTTTATTAATGTAAGGTAATGTTTTAAATAACAAATGCACCAGGTAGCAAAAATTGACCTTAGAAAAATATTTAGCATGTTTTTCTAACTGACAGTAATATCATATTTGGTCTGGATAATTATATTATTCCATTTTGCATTTAAAAAATTACAATATTTAAATGCTTTCTTTAAAGGGGAGGTTTTATTATATTTACAACTAACATGTTATCTGTATGTAAGTATATTTCATTGCAGTATATTTCATTGTTTAGAGATGGCAAATAGCCTTAACAATTTATATTGTGAAAGTCCCTCTGCTACTGTCCTAAAGATAACTTTGAAAATTTTACATTTATCAGTATCTTCACTTTCAGCATTTAAGCACTCTTGCATCCAAGTGGTCTTTTTTCCTTCCCACAGTGCTCTGAGAAAAGGCATCTTATCATCCATAGTGCTTCTGTCTTTATTTAAGCTTTGCTTTCTCTCTTGAGAACAGTTGTATGGGACATGGCTTATTAACGCACCTGGCTCTGTAGGCATTAGTGTCACAGGATCACTCAGAGTAGCTGGTGGAAAAGAATGAAACTCCATAATAGTTTGAGTTTGATTTCACAAGCATTTTAAGCCCATCTAAAATGGCTCTGCTGCTGAAAGTGAAGACCACCATTCCTATCCTTCACCCCAGACTCTCATTTCCATTCTGCCCCATCACCAGGCCCAGGCAGTAAAAGAATATGAACAGCGAGTGAAGAGGCAGGACTAAAAGTTTAGATCAAGGGGGATGGCAGAACTAAACACTTTGGGCAGCACTGCTGATGTAGGCTCATGTCCTCCTTTTTTGGCTGAGTGTTTCATGCTCTCACTCATGTCTCATCCTGTGATGAGGCCACTCGGGGAGCTCTTTCTGGAGAGCCAGTACAAGCTGGAGGGTGGACCTGCCCCCACAACGTTATGAGTGGAATTGTTCCTTCTGGTGGCACTGGGTATTTCAGTGATACTCGTAAGTTGTTGTCCTTTTTTTAATGGTACATTAAATTTCCCATGTGCAAAGTTATTTTATTTTTCAGCATGGTATGTGTTGGTATGGCTAAACCGTCAGCCTGTGCTTGGAACTTCCATGGAGACAAAATGGAGAGCAGATTGTTAACAGCTACTAAATCAAACAAATTTCCCTCAGCATCCTGTCACTAGCAGGACTGAAATAGGTGAGGGTCACGTGAATTCATGGCAATGTCAATGTGAAATAATGAACCCGGGTGCGAGCAGATTTGAAGGAGAATTCTGCTATTGAAGGCCTGGGAAAATGAATACTAAATATTTAGCAAACTAACCAAAGGCTAACCTAAAACACAGCATCTCAGTTATTAATTTCATCACCTGGCTGATTGCGAAATAATACTTTGTTTTGGAAAAGTTGTCCCAAGTCATGSTAAACAGCTGCTGCTGTTACAGGAATTGTAAGGCTGCCACAAATTTAATGCTTTTCTGAAACCACTGGAAAAAAACAGAGGTGCTGAGTCACAAATGTATTCTAGCCATAGTAAGATGACAGCACTCACCTTTCTGATAGAGTATCAGCCCCGGATTTAACTCTAAATGGACACTCATAAAAAAAAATTCAGCTATCAAACACTTACGAAATCCTGTGAAACAAGATAATCTATTTATCTATTTATTCAAGCCTATTTTTTGTGGGTATTTTACTTGGATTTGAAAATATTTACGTATTTCTTTTTATTTAAATATCACCAAAAGGTCATTTTAAAAGATGTTGTTTCTCATTGTCCACATATTTTTTCTACTTAAGTGGATATAAACTAAGTTTCATAGTCTAAAGGCTCTATTTAAAGTTATCACAATGTAATAAGATGCCTCTTGTATATTATGTAAGATGTGCTTTCACTAGGTGAAGTGTATTTATATTAATAAAATAATATAGAAAAAAATCATTATGTGAATAGAAGGCCCTATTCAGAAAAGGTCTTCAAATTTCTATGTGGGGTCAAAACACTTTCAGAACTATGAAATGGAACATAAGTAATATTCCTATTCCTGAGCTGTTATAGACAGAAATAAAATTCTTAGAAATATAACTGTACTTATAACCCACAGCCAAATAATGGCATTCATTCAGGAAAGAAAAAGAATGAATTTCTATTCAAGTCAAGACTAATCTGAACAGCACCCTAAAGCCTGGTACTAGAGCATTGTAAAATGGCATGAACCTACCAAAAAGAAAAATGGATAGTTTTTTTTTCTCCTCAGAATTTCTAGTAAGTATGTCTTCACTAAAAAGAAAGCATTCTTTATTATATCAGCCAAAATCGTAGATAAAATTTATGCTCTTTATTGCTTTATTGTCTGTCCCACATACGAAACAAAGAGAACATTTAACATGAATTGTTGTAACTTCAGAATATTGGGATTTTTTTTGAAAATTCAAATCAGAAACATGGATGTAGATCCTCAGTGAATAGTTCACCTTGTCATCAAATTGAAGCAAGATCCTAACCTATCGTCATGAGTTAATGTTTTGGGTTCAATGCTTTTCAATGGAGTCCAGTTATATGTGCAAATAAGTAAACCATATGAAGCCTGCATCAAGAAGCATGATTGCTGCTTTTTAGACATGACATGTATGTTCTTCTCACTTTGCAAGTTAAGTTTTAACAGCTTTATTAAAAATGTCTACTACTATGGGGGTGTACTGGCTTCAGTGTGGCTTACCCACACACCATCCTCCTTCTGGGGGTGTATCTCCTCTGGCCTTCTTCCAAACACAGGTCTCCAACAACTTCATCTTCCATGTGTCTCTTCCATTTCTCCTCCTCCAGTGGCTGCCACTCTTTCTTAAAAGATGTCTGAGCAGAAGTGCTGTGTGCTCCTTTGACTGGTTGAATTTTTTGGGGGGGAATGGGTTGCTCCCACTGGTTTCAGAGGCGTCTCTAACTGCCTGGCACAGGACAGTTCATGGCCTTGTCCCACACAGTTCTTTCCCAGAGCCCCCTCTTACCAGACCCTGCCCTTTATGCCCAGTACATGGCACTATTCCACTACAGTAAGCATAGTGGGTTTTCCAACACTTCCAGCAAAATGGATTCTGGTCGATATTATCTAGCTAGGGGGGAGGTGAAAGCAGAAGTTGTTTAAGATCACTGTGTGTCATCTACCTATTTTAGTGGTAGTTGCATCACAGGATTGTGTTACAAAACTGGTACAGTGAAAATAGTTTGAAAAACATCTATTATTGGGACAAATGCTTGTGTAATTGCCATGTTTTTCTTTTTTATGTATTTGCATGTTTTACGGAACAGCTGCATGTGCAATAGACTTGTGTTGATCTATTGATGTAAATCATTATGAGGTTGATGTTGAATTTTTRCCTTAGCAAGCTGGATGTTTTTCGTATTTGAAGAGGGAAATGAAAATCTAGATAAAAGGACACAGAACTGTGTCATAGACAGTATTGTAGGCAGTATTAAGTTAGAAAGTACATACAATTTTTTTTAATCTTATTGTGTAAAATTTTCTTTGGCTGAGAGTGCCATACTACAAACACATTAACYGACAAACATATACGAATGTTACTCTGATGTGTAGAAGCTATGGTGAAGTTTGTGTCCCATTTGTGGTAGGCTGTCAATTTATCAGTCAGAACATATGGATTAATATCACATTGTGGCCTACATATAGGCCATATATAGAAATATAACTAGCATGAACTCAGAGATGAAGAATGGTGGGGGTGTTGGAACAAAGTTAAGTCTGTGCTGGAATATTAATTGCAGATTTCCAGAGTTGCAAGTTTTGCTGTGGGCTTTGTTTTTTAGCTATAAGATCGCATTAGTGGGAATTCACATACTGTGGTGATGAGCGCAGTATAATACAAGGATTAGATAGGAGCTGAAATAGAGCCAACTGCTGGGCTCTGTTGATACAAGTCTGCCAGCAATTGCTGTTCCTATACTACTCAGTTGTAGGCCTGGATTTTCAACAGAAGTGCCAAACAATTTGAGTTTTGTACATCAGTGGGGAGGCAAGTTTGTTGAAATCTTCATATATGTCGCAGATTTCCCACCCCCACTTTCCCATCTTCTGGAGAAACTCAGCTTCCATCTTGTCATCTTCTGGGTTAGAAGATATGGTCTGTCATTGGAAGAGCTATTTTACTAGCATCATCTTTTGTGAATATTCCCCCCATTCCCTCCCAGTGAAGGAAGGAAGGGTTGTTTTATTGTCTTTACTCTCGGAGGTCCTGCTTTTTGGAGGTGGTACTCAGAAGCATTCGTATTCTAATATCTTTAATGAGGCATATTAAATTGTTATGGGTGATGCTGTTGCCAACAGGAAGATGATGTTTCTTGCTCTACTAACAGAGTCTGTTAGAAACTACTGCCTGACACTTCAGATTGGGTTACAGTTGCATGTCTACTGTGTCCTTGGCTTGGCCTAGGAATGTTTCCAGGGGTGTCCTGAATCATATTTATGCTTATGGACCATCTTGGTTCATTACAAAAGCTCTGTTTGCCCAGGCAAGAGTCTGTTTTATCAAATGAAAGTATTTATTGCATAAAGGCAGAGGGAATTTCTCTTGAAGTCTTTGGAATGGGATATAATACTTGTTGAATTGTTGTATGACGATAGACCCTAGATATACCATGCCAGATGGCAAATGCCAGCCTGATCTTCAGTGTTCCATCTATTGCTTATTTTGTTTCTCTCATTGTTTTTCAATGTGCAGAGTTTAACCCATTGGGATTTGGAAATAGACAGGCTCTACCAGTATACGATTTGAAGAGTTAACTTACTCTTGATGTGACAAAACAAAAATGCTATATTTGGTGCTGATAAATCATATTCTCCAATAATTTACTTAAGTAACTCACTCACTTGCAGACTAATATGTTGTTATGGGAGCTAGTTTTCTATTTCTTGAAAATCTGGTTAATAATTGTAATATTTTTATGAAATAATGAAGTTGGTAGAGAAACACTAAGTATCTGGAACATGGAAGAAATCAATAAAGAATATTAACTAACTTTTTTTTTTCCTCCTTAACCGTATAAGGTCTGCCAGTTTTGTATAATCTAGTTCATTCTGTTAGGTGTCTCTGTTTACTTTATATAAGACTAAACCCAATGCAAACAGTGTCACTGCTGCTTTCACGCCTCTCCTTCTCAGCACTCCCTTCACCATCTTAAGTCTATGGTAAAATTTTTTAAAGTATTAATTATATTCTTTAGGTTGAGAGAGCTGGAGAGTTCTGTATATAATGTTGGTGTTATTGCCATTGCTATGTTGTGATATCAACATTGCTCTTAATAAATTCTTTGTAAATGTAAACATCATTAAGTCTTTTGAACAACTAAACATTACTCATGAATTTACATAAACAGTGCTAATGAACACTTACTTATTATATTGCATCTCTGCAATTTAGTAACAGATTTTCAAGACAATAGTCAATTTTGTAATCTTAATTTTATAAAACCACTAGTATTTTTTTTTTGTCCCCTTCAACCATTTAATATGTAAATTAGGTATTCTCAAGCTTAATGTTACTCATTTTTTATAAAACAAATACATCATTAATCTGATTAAGTTCTTGGATGAGAGTGCTGTCCTCAGATCATTGTGGATCATTTATTGTTGGGCATACATCCAAAAAAATAGATTCAAGCATGGCACTTACAGTCTAGGTTTCGCAGAACTGTTGAAACCCTTAAATGGCATTTTTAGAAGAATGGAAAAGCAGCGCTTACTTGTAATGGCAAGCATTATGCAAAACTTAGCAGCACTTCTTATCCTTAACTGCAGCTCACTGATAATAATTCAGAGCTTAGAAATTATGTTGTTCTTTGATGCATTTTAAGAGCATAATATAATAAAGTGAGCTTAGCGTATCCTAAATCCTGTCATTATTGAAGTGTGTTGGTCACCACGAGACACACTCTGCCAGCAGCACTAACCACCGTACAGCTGCAGACCCGTTTCTTCTGAACCCTGAAGCTGGCTGTGGCTTTCCTGTTGACAGATGACTTCAGGTCATCTTGAACACCCACAAGAAACAGTTAACGAGAATACAAATTTTGTGTGTGTCCTTGTGAAAATGCGTTGGAAAAAAACTGACAACTTTTCACCTGTAGTGAATTCATGACTACTTGGTATTTTCTAATCACTGCTGTTAGAACTACATTGTTCAACGTCAGATCAGATTGTAATGCTTTTTAAAATTGCTAGACAGTTGGGTTCTTCTGTTTTCCTAATGTGAAGTCTAATAAAAAGGAGCCCTGTTTATGTGTGCTCCAATACCTTTGGTAGAGGCATGAAATCTGATTGCATTCAGCAGTAGTTGTGCAATTTCATGGGATTCCGAGGGCTGCTTTAAAGAGAATAAATTTAGAAAGTAATAATTGGTGATGTTGTTACACAAGAAGAAATACACTTTTAACAGTTTTTAGGTGAATTTGTTTCAACAGAATAACAGTCATAATGTCTTTATCAGTAGAACAAGTGGATGCAACTCTGAAAACAGAATGGTTTAGTGGATAAAAAGGAACAATTTTTCAGTCACTGTTCTATATCCACACTGAAAACAAAACCTTCCGTGTTCTCCAAAAGATATATAGCAAAACTAAGTTTATATAGACTTGAAACAAGAATACTTTTTATCATTAAATGAAGATTTACCATTTAAGTTTTTATGTGAGGGACACAAGAGACTTCAGGTTTCAAGTGGAGGGTAAGTTCCATATTTATTTAAAATATTCAGACAATTACATCAGCAGTACTGAAATCATACAGGAAAAACTGTAATCATCTTACAAGGTGCAGGCCTAAGGATCATACACATTTTCTAAAATGTGACAACAATAATTTGTAAATTTTGTGTTTGAGTAAAATTCTAGTCATTCAAAATGCCAACAAAATTAACCCAGGTCTGGGAATACATGCACTTGGAAATAGTGCCTATATATTAGAGATCTTCTTTAAAAATAAAAGAATTAAATGTGCTTTCTGTAACGCCTGTACATTATCTTTTTTTATTAAAAATACTAAAATCTCCCTTTTAGTTCTCTGTAATGAGAGGATTGACTAATGAAGCCACTTACAAATTTTTATAGCTAAAAATGTCTTCCAAACAGTTAATCTTCTACGAATGGGTTCAGGGGACATGTAATATTTCAATTCGCTGCATTTTGTCTTTGAGACTATTTTAAAACTAGGGCTAGAGCTTATAATATTTTAAGCACTATTATGATATTAAATATTTCTCACTGGTGTAGGTGCAGTACTGCACATAATTCAATGTCACAATGTCACTGTAGATTAAAAGGATGTTCTGGCCCAGGGTAAGTGCTTTATAGAATTTTATTCTTAGACTGAAATATTTATGATTTTAAACATATCAAATACTTTTTTTCCATTTCTGTCTTGGAGAAAATGTCAGTCCAGCAGAGATAAATATATATATATATATTACATTTTAAGACAGAAATAGTTGTCTTTTAGATGGGTGAACCAGAAAGACGTGAATAGAAGGAATATGAAGTAATAAAAAATATTCATTAATGGCACAAGTATTTCTTAGATCTCTACTAAAGCTTATGGATTTTTGCCTGTAGATCTCAGTTTTGTGACTGAAAGATTTTTTTAGTATCTACAGAAAAGAAAACCAAAAGCTTTTAGGCTCTGGGGCATTCACATCTTCTCCAGTTTGCTATAGTACCATGTCCTCTTCTATGATCCATCTTCCACTTGAGCAGTCACTGGTTGAAGCAGGTTTCTTGTGGTCCCACACAGTCAAAGGAAGCCTCAAGGCCTGTCCTGCTGGTACCCGCTGAAGCAGCAGCAAATGAAGTTTCTTTCCCCCTGGTAGAAGGGGTGACAGCAGCAAGGTTACATGTGCTACATATATGCCCTTCTTGGGCTGTTCTGGAGGATTCATACCTCTAGTAAGTAGAGTCTTTTGAGAAATGTGAACTAATTTAGGCTTTTCAACTGTGCCATTTCAGACTGTGCTTATTTTTAGTCAGCTATCACTTACTGATTGTGCTCAAAGCACCACTTCAAAACCATAATGCCTGCACTTTGATCTGAGGATGAATTTTAACAGTGTGGCTGACTACCACCAGAAGATTTGAGCCCACTTCCTTCCTTTTGTCATTTCTGATGCTTTTTTGGCCCCTAATTAACAAGTTTAGAGCTTGTTTCTTTGAATATGTTATTGCAGAATTAAAAATGAAATAATAATTTTACAGTAACTTTTTCTGTGGACATTACCATTCCATAGAAAATTGAGTTTGGAGTTAAGTTAATCTACTGTATGAATGCATAGCAGTAGGGAAGTCTGTCTATGCAGACAGCTAGTACGAAATAGCTACGATTATTCTAGGCAAATTCCTTAGTTGACACACTCTCAGGGAGCAATATACAAAAAGCTCAAATGAAACAAAGCAAGATCCTCCCTTCCCAATCTCTCATGTATCTTTGGAAAACAGACTAAGTGAATATCTTACTTGCTTTGTCATCTCCTCTGACCTGTTGGGCTGTACTCACACTTTATTCTTTCTTTGCTGTCTTGCAATATGATCAATGTGAGCTGCTTTGTAATACTTTGTGAATATTTTACCTTGACTCACTTGTTAAAATGTTATTTTTATTAATATGTTGGCTTTGTTTTTTATGTGGGAGTTAATGAACAAGAAATGGAAGAGTTACTTGAGATAAACTACCAAAGTAAGCACTCTAGGGACAGTGTTGGAGCTGTTGTTTATGAAGATTTTATCTCTTAAGTTTTACTTGAATTGCAAAAATTGACATGTAGGACCAAGATTGGGAATGTGAAGCTCTACGAGGGATCTTGTCAAGTAAAAGTGATGTTTCTTTTTTGTAGGGAAGAGGATTGCCTTCTGTAACTCGTTAACAGTCTCTTGAAGATCTATTGAGCAGCTCTTGGCTTAGCACCAGTTCTTTCTGCTCGTTAAGGACTTGCAATGCGAAATTTTTTTTTATAGGCTGTGTTGTTATGTTGCATTTTTCTTTCCCGCTTAATGACTAGATCCAGAATTATGTGGAAGTCTCTGTTAGAGAAGAAAATACGAAATCTTCCCCAAAACTTCTGGTGAAACTAAACCTTTTGACGTTTATTAGGGCTCCAAATGTTCCCCAGAACTGTCATATCTATTAAACTCTGGACTGGAAGATTGGATGAGTTATATGGATGTATACTGTAACTCTTCTAAGCTTGAATTTATATAAAATTGGCACAACATTAATTATTAAAACCTAAGGGACACTTTAAAGTGCACAGGTTTGATACTACAGTATATTGGTCTTCAATACTTTCTTATAAACTGAATGTGAGAAGGAAATGCTTAAAATGATAACAAATGTATAAGCATGTAGGTGCGGTCTCATTCTGATTATGTAAATCAGTGGTATTGAAGAAAAGCAATTTAACATTTTCCTGGAGTGAGGTTCTTAGTTTGGGAATTTAATTGTAGGTTTTGCATTAAACTGCTCTTTGTTACTTCTATAACAATTCTGTACATCTCTTGATTTGTAGTTTAACAGGTTTAAAGACACACTTTAAAGACATTACCTTCGCTCTGAGGTCAGATAAGAATAAAAGGTTGCTCATGCAGAGCAGGCTGGCTATGACAGTGAACAATGAAACTTGCTAGCTTGCCATTCAGTTTAGTTCCTAGAGCCTATGTTTGCTTTCCAGTAATATTTTCTTAAATACATAGAACAAATTTACCATAAAACAATTTTATAATGGCTAATCTTCGGCATAGCCTCACAGATTATGCAAATGACAGCAAAATTATTACTTTGTGAATTTTGTATTACACAGTAAAATTATAGACAGAAGTTTAAAAGAAGAAAACAATGTTTAAGCCAGCATAAGATAATATGATTTGTTTGTTGAATGCACAGTAAGCAGTCATATAGCATGGACAGCAGAACGATACTCAGTTGTTTCACGTGGGTCAGAAGGAGTTTTGTATACTTTTCAATGTAATTCTATAAAATTACAAAGGAAATGCATGTTTGATTCTGGTATTATAATTCTAACTGTCTCATCAGTGTTAGGCGCTGTGGCCTACTTCTAACTTTTCATAATAAAACTTGGTTTCTGTGCAGCTATGTGTTAGAAATCTAATTAAAGAAACCAGTTTCTAGGGCATATCTTGTCTAGTAACTTACTTTTACAGACAGAATGTGCTCATTCTGAGGCTCCATTGCATATCAAAACTGAACTTACCAGTAGCTACTACTTGGAATATTATATTTGGTAGTTAATTTTTGCTAAATCTTAAAACTTTTTTTTTCTTTATCATAGCAGTGACTTCCTGCCCAGTACTAAATAAAAGCCTATTGTAATCCTGGCCTGTGAATGGCTTGAGGTTCGGCATTCTTTCCTCTTCTGTGTCAGGTCCTCTGTCCCCACCACTGTAGAGGATTTTGTTTTATAAGAGGTAATGAATGGTGAATTGTTGATCTTCTGAAATGCCCCATTGGATCTTTCTGTTCAGGGCTCCACCTTGCTAGAACTGAAGTCCAATGCTTAGTATTTTGTTAAGTTTAAGGACTGTATTTATGTAAGGTTGGGCAATATCTGCTGTGCTTGAGGGTGAATTTGCATGAAGAGTGTTTTGATGGAGATGCAAAATCTTACTTTTCTTTCTATATATATCTTACATAGATCTTTTATATATCTTACCTATCTATTTATATATATGTACATTAGTGTGAATTGAACATCACACCTGTGTTAAAAACTACATTATTTCAGTCCCTTCCTCAAGATTTTCAGTTATTACTGAGGAATATGTGATTTAGGTATCCCAAAAAATAGTTTTTCTATATTGCTTTACAAGAATGACTGCACAAAATTTAAGCAATTTTAATATGAAAAATTTCATGATCTTTGGAAAATTTTTAACTGGTTTTCAGTGGGAAAATCTAGTTGAATACTTACAATAATTTAAAATTGGTCAGAATTTCAAACCTGCTGAAGCAGATGCAGTTTTGACATTTTTTTTTCCACAAATTGTTTTCCCATTTGTCAACCTGTTACACTGCAAGATCTTCACTGGGTCAAGTGTCAATGCTTCTGAGCCTGCCCTTGTTCATAACAACCGAAGACAGCTCTATTTCTCTGGGACAATGAAGCACATAGTTTTCAGGATAAAACTTGCACAAGCTTGAAATAAAGCATTTGTGCTGCATGGTTCTTTAACAATGGAAGAAGCTAATTTTAAGAGAAATGATTCTTCAGTGTATACTGGCGTCAGCTTTTGCAATCACCTATCAACAGTGACTAGGGACAAGAAATCACATGCCCATGAAAGACACAGGAAGAAGGAGAACAGAAAAAAAACCCCAAAACCCAAAGTAAGAAAACAGCAAACTGGAAAATGGAAATAAAACTTAAAAACTAGATTTAAGTACTACAGCATATAAGTATAGGTAGAGATATATACTACTTCATTGTATGCTAAAGCTCCTGTAAGTCTAGACTGCAGCTGATTCAGATGGTTCATTTTCCACCTTCAGCTGTTTTATGGCCTCACCCTAATCTTGGTGTCAAATATAGTAACTATGAGACTGCACAGTTAGTGCCAAATGATCTGGTTAATCTGATTTTTGTTTTGGTAGGGTTAGTTTTCAGCTGGATCAGCTCCCTAATCCAACTTGCTGTGCAGTTGCATGGGAAGTGGTGAAGTATGCCAGGAGAGGGAAAGAACAGGACTGCCCCGTTTTAAGAGCAGGCCATGGTTAGCTCAAATTAAGTACAAATAAAGCTTTGAAACTCCGTCCTTAATTGTGGAAAATTCAGTAGATAACAGATAATTTGGACCTGAAGTTTTTGAGTGGGATGCAGGCTAAGTTACTGTGGCTCAGGTGATGTTAGGTAATTGGCTGTGATGCAGTAATTTGATTGAGAGTTTGAGCCCTTGATAATGCCTTTATTAAATACATACCTTCTTGATGAATTGGCATATAGCTTTTAGAATGATGCATGATWTTTATTTAAAGGCTCAAAAAGAAGGATAATGAACTATCTCGCCATACAGATCTTTCAAATAGTTAACTATCTAATTAAAATGAGCATCTTATTTCTAATCTGAATTTTTCTAGCTCTGTCTTTTGCCTTTGGATTTTTTATTACTTTGTTTCTAGATTAGAGACTGTTTTACCTTTTTCGGGTTTCACTGGCATACTTTTACCATTAATCATTTTATATTTTTGTCAGGTATTTAAGTAAGAATAGATGCTATTACAAAACTTTTCTGTCATAGCTGGTTCTGTTTACACTTAGCATTTGAAATTTAGCAAGATAGCTTAACCTTCACCTTTATAATATATCCATCATTAATTCTTTTTATTTTTATTAATATAGTTTTAAAGTTGATATATAATTTTTGCTAAGTCTCACAGCACTTTATGTTACAACAGCAGAGGTTCCTCTTGCAGCTGAACTTAAACTCTCATTAAGAAGAACAAGAAAAATTACGTTCAGGTTGCTTAACAAGTCTTACTGCTAATTGTTCTCATTTTCCAGAAAATAAGTTAGCTAACAAACAGCTTTGGTTTTATTTTTCTTTTTAAAAAATATTTGTAAATACAGTATGTGGTTTGTCTCTTCTTTTCTTCCTTTTCCATTTTGTCACTAAAAGAAGTAGGGGATATGTAAAAGGAAAGCAGAGATATCCTTACCTCCACCCACAAAAAMCCCACTCTCATAGAAGAAGAGAAGGCAGAGTGATTTCTGAATTTCATCAAAAGCTGAAAAATATAACTTTTTTTTTTTTCCCAAAAAATGTCAGTACAGTCACTTTTTGGCAAAATGTATTCNTTTTTTTTTTTTTTTTTTTTTTTTTTTTTTTTTTTTTTTTTTTGACTGGAGAACATCCAGAAGGAACACAGTGAGTAACCCAGTAGCTTTTTTTACTGTGTTCTATTAGATGAGCTGTTATTCTTGTTAGTAACAAGCACTGATAGTACCTGATATGAAAATTAATCCCAGATTGCGGAATAAGCCTAGTGAAGGAATTTGCTTAGTTTTATTTGTTTCTCTTTTACAAATTTGTTTGTTAATTTGTAGTTTGAAATTTGGTGGAAGTGGGGTCATAATGCACTTGGAGACCTGGAGTAAAGTAAGAGTACTCTATAGAGAGAAGCACACAATATATGCTGTACTTTTAACTATGTAATGTTTAAGTAGATGTCATAAGTCTTTTCTTTAAATGCCTAAGAGAAAATTCTCTTTTACCATGCTGTGATGATAGCTATAACCCTGCTGTGCATGTGGGTTGTTTTGTGGTTTTTTGTTTTGTTTTGTTTGATTTTCATGGCATTCATAGCAAAAGACCTATACTACAATGAATTCATATTTGGGCTTAACAACTGTTCTCTGAGCAGAACCATATTTACAGTTTCCATACCAGTTTTATCAGAAATCACGTTTTATGTAAGTTAATTTCCCTTTACAGATGTACTTCAGCATACTATGTACTAAATTTCTTCCCCCTAAAAAGTTCTCTGTGTTTTATTGGTTGCAAAACGTTTTTAACTAAGAGGAAAAAAATGTGAGTAATGGCGTTTTTAAAGAAAATATCAGAGTCTGTGATAACGAAGGATGTGCTCAAGTGGCATGAATACTTCAGTTCCAGATGGGTCAGCTTTAGGGGTCAAGTTGTGAAGAGAAAGCCATCACACACACTTCATCAACACCGTGGAATGAGAGACCAGTGCATTTACTGAGCAATGGATTTCCAGTGAGCGTATAAACTAATTGGTGGATGAACATGCCCCAGGAGCAATGATTTTAAGGTCATAGCAGGCTCAGTGAATTGTGCTGACTTACACTGTGTCTCACTGATAGCTGATCTTACCAATGAGCAGTTTAGAGGCATTCAAGCCTGAACTCTCTTCCATGTGCCTTGAATGGCATGTCAGCGGTCACTGTTTCTGACATCCTTTATATTTGTCCAGTCAGCTCTAAATCTTTAGGTTGGGCTTCAGCGTACTCAGGAAAGAAAGGAGAGAAGCAATTATTTTCAGTCATTGAGTTCTGAAGATCTTAGTGTTAATTATGCCAAACACGGTTGGTTCATCAACAAACTAGAAATCTTAAAGAGAGAAGAGAGAGGGAACTGATATTTTTGGTGATCAAAAGTATCCCAATTATAACTTTCTATTTCTTAGCTTTTACTTTTATTTCTTCTAATTAATTTCATATTCCCTTTGAAAACATTAGTTGAGTAAATACCGATTTTTATTATGACATGGCAAATTCACAAGCTGAAAAATTGCTGTAACATTATTTAAGAAATTAAATAATGGACATCTCAGTCATATATCCCTTCCCTGCTAGTGGTACATTGCTTCTCATGTGAAACATTTTCTTTGTTTTGGATAAATGTTTACTCATTCTTTGTCTACTGTGAGGACAAAACAGAACCATGCAGAGGTCCTTTTAAATTTGCAATCAATTATTGCAAATAATTGCAAATAATGCTACAGTAGCTCTAATTCCCTTTTTTGGTGGGGATAGGAAAAGCTAATTTGTTTTATGATTGTTAAGCCGTTGCTGAGAGTGTTTTCTTTAATCTTAAATAGTAATTAAGTACTTTAAAAACAACTTTGTTAATAATTTTTAGATAAAATGCAGTGGAAGGTCTACTTAGCATTGTCTATGAGCATGGACATGTGTTCAGTGATCCATATAAAGTAAAAAAAAAAAGAGTTAACATGCTTTTGGCCTTAGCATTTAACTTATAATAATGATGACATTCATATAAAATAATTTTTTAACCTGAACTTTTAGGAGTTTTTAAGTACTCATTTAATTCTAAGTACTTGTGTGTATATTTAAACATATATATGTGTGTGTGTGAATTAGATAGTATGTACAAATATGTGCATTCCTTGAGAATGTGGACTGAAAATAATAACAGAATGTTGTAGTATCAATTTTTGAAGCAAACCATTTCTCTTCTGTAGTGTGTGAATATATGTGAATCTTCTTCATCTAGGAAGTGATTAGCAATCAGGTATTCATCATAATTATTCTTAAGACAGAAGAAAGCTTGATTCCATCATTTGATGTAAATAGTATGATTTGCGTAAGGGAAATGGCTTGCTATGACCTTCCTATACAACCTTTGTTTTCCTCAAAGCCTTCCCTTTAGACAGTAAGGAAGTGACCACAAACATTCCTACCAGTGTGAGTTAGAACAAGCAGTAGGAGTGGTTGATAGTCTTGTATACAAGATTAAAACTTTACAAAACCGATGTGCTTGGCATTTACTAAAATATCTTTATGCAAATTTGTTCCCCCTTCTATGCAGCTGTATACCTATTGTATAGAGCTTCACACTGTTGAATGGAACTCCTGATTTACAGGATTCAAGTTTAGTTCAAGATGTCACAGAACCTTTTAAGTAGATTTTACAGTTGTTTAGCAAACATAGACCTTGAATATTCTTGGCAATTCTCCTTCTCAGATTAACAGGAAACAATCAGAGTTAGAATCAAATATGGAATTAGTTTATATCCTTGCTATGTGTATTAAAGGAAGTAATATTGTAATTAAAATGCAGATAAACATTGTGGAAATCTCACATAACTGTAATAGGATGTCCTCATCATATGATTTCACTTCATTATGCTCTATTACTTTATCCTCTTGCTGTGTCTCTGCAGCTGCTTTGTTGGGGGATATCAATATTCAATTACAAAAATTAAGTACTCAAATCAAATTTCTTTTATATTTTCTACAAATGACATTTAAAAAAAATACTGTTTCTGAACAGAACCAGAGCACAACTGCTTCAATAACTCAAAACAAAAATTGCAGATTTTGGGTATTATGATAGTTCTCTGGTGTTTTGAGAACATGTTAAAATATTAATGCTTATGCATCATCCTTAATATATTAAGAACATTTTAATGTAATATTAGCTGGCAAAACCAGGAGAATTATGGCTAACAACCACTTCCTTATTCTTAACTATTCAACTAAGTAATAGCATAAATATTTGACAAAATGGGAGTATTTTTCTGTATGCTGTTGTATATTATATGCCATTTTAACTTTTGGTTTTGTAGTGCTACGGTCTCTCTTGGTGTGAAACAAAACCAGCATCTGGGTGGTGTATGACTTTTCTGTGTAATGATGATGAGAAAGATGGATCTACTTTTCATGTCATTGTGGGATCACTGAACATCACAATGTCTGTCCTCGGAAATAAGGAAAAACAGTGCTAATAGAATTAGCAATAAAAACAGTGTAAGTATTAATACTAAAAATGGGAGAAAACTAAGATACGAGGAAGAAATTTATCAGCTGGTAGAATTTTAAAAATCCTGGATGATGAGTGAAAACCAGTGTCAGGATTACAAATTGGACACTGAGATTGTGTTGTTTAGCAACTGAGTCAGTAACAAATTTATCAAGTGTAAGAGAGTACAGAAATAATGGGCAAAAAGCTTTTTTTATGATAATGTGCTAGTCGGCACGGGGGAGAATAAGTCAATGACAAAGTAGGACTTGGAAGATGGAAAGACCTTAGAGTTTGCTGATAGAGAAGTTCGTATGAGTTTGCAGATGGAAGTATTGAGAGAGAAATTTGGAGAAGACTTTAAAGAATATTGACAAGAAGGACATGAAGGATTTTGTGGAAGTCTCCAAAAAGAACCTGGTAATGTACTGAGAAATGCAGAATACTTCACTATGGGGAAGAACATTTTTTGTAGAGGTTCTTATGAACTCAGAAGAGAGAGAGGGAGAGAGAAGAGGCATGACGTATGGTACAAAAGTCTATGGAGAGATTGAAGGGTGAAAATGAAGAAAAAATTCCTTTCAATGCAAGCAAAAGAAAGTTGTTAGCATCTTGGTAAATGCTATTCCTGTAGTATGGAAAATACTGGAAAGAGGTAATTGATGAAGAAACAGAAGTAGTTTGAATAGGATAAATAGAGTGACTTAAGCCAAAAAAGAAGACGGACGGAGTCGTAGCAAGAGATGGGGCAAGTAGAGCGGTATGGTAGGGCACAGAGCAAGAGTAGTAATTGTGCTTATATTTGCTGTGTTTGAGAAATCTTAAATTACAAAATGTCCCTTTGATTGACTGTTCCCTCCTCTTTTTTCCTCTTTCCATTTAAATATTTTTTTCTTTCATTGCTCATAGTTGCCAATACTTAGATCAGTTTCTAACTCCTGTGTGTATTTAAAATATGGCTCTTTTTTCTCACTATGTTCTTTCCTTTCCGCAGTTGGTGTTTGTTTATTTTTGCTGGTTGTCATTTGAAATATCTTAGTATCAGTTTCCAGAGGCTTCTGTGTTATTTCACTGAGTACACTGTGAGAACAGATGTGTTCACAGTGTTTTCAATACTGAATAGAATCCCCCAGTGAACATGTGTTGCTGTTTTGGAAGGAGCTATGTGTAATCACAGAAAATATTACAGCAAGTAGATGGATGGCATCTCAGAGCCTGAGAGGTATTTATGGATGCAGTCCATCTCCAGGGTATATTGGAAAAAAGGAGGAGGTATTAAACATTTTTGTCTTCRTGTCATGAACTGATAATGTTAGAATTAAGATAAATCCTTAAATTTTCTTATTAAGAACTCTTCTGTGCAAAAATGTTAATATAATTGAAAGACAGCATTTACTGAAAGATGAAGACCAACTTAAGATAGAATCATATACAGTGTTCTTTTAAATGTCAGAAAAGAGAACTGGAAATAATTCATAAACTATTTTATTCTGTGTTCTACAAATTAAGTGTAAGTGCTTTTCAATGTTACCTTGTTCTTAGTAAATCTTCTCACTCAGTGCTATGTCCCACATTATATAATCTTTCATTTCATCTTTTCATTCTATCAAGGCACAGCATACCTAGCTAATCCATCAGAAATCCCTTTCCTTATCAGTCACTCAAGAATGGTTATACTGTACAGTATGACAGCATTAGACATCACTTACCTTCCTAAACTACAGATTACTTGGGAGAAAAGTATTTTTTTGTGTTTGAGGATGCCTTGACTTTATGGCGACTTCATGCTTTGTTTTCCTTGTTTTCTGCTTTTTCCAAAATGACTGAAGTCATCATCATCATCAAAAGTATCACAAAGATACTTTTATTGTACATACCATTACATTTTTTTTTTATAGTCATACCTTTCTGTATTATTTTTCTGCAAACTTTGGATATTAATGTATTCTTCCATTGTTTATTCAGCATAGTGATTTAACAACACAGTAAAAGTTTTCTGTTGTTTAAGCTAATTTCCATCTTCATAGATGAGGAGCTTTGATAATACTTTCAGATGTATCAAAGATCGGAGGCCTTGTACACCTTGACAGCCTACTTGAATGGAGTTTTTGACACAGTAGATCACAGCTGCCTCTTTGGAGGTGTTATAATATATTGTGTCATATTTTACTGTGGAGCTGTTAACGGATATTTGACAGTAGATACTCTAGGATTCTCAACTGTATACCACATAGTACAGAAATACTTGCTATCATACAATCCTTATGTTAAGCTAGATGAGAATTTTAGTATCATACCTTCAATACCATGGTGGATTCTAGACTGATTATCATGAGTATTTAAGGGAATTTGCATAATTTTGACATAAAAAGACTAGTGCAGTCTGTCATGCTTGTTAATGCTTCTTACCAAGAACACTGAAAGTATTTTTACGAAAGTTAATAAATTTGATGTATATTTTAGATGGCTCTGTCATCATTATGTGATAGTATCAAGTAAGAAGGGATGAGTAGTGATGTCTCTTGTGTTGTTAGAAATTTGTTTTTCCAGAAGAAAAATAGGGCAAATATTAGGCAACCCTTAAACAGCACAGTCTTGACTGGTGACAAATAGGTTTTATATGCATATGTACTTAATTATAATTTTTTTAAACTGTGAGACAGTCAAAACTGAATCTTTGATTTATTCTGCAGTCATTGAATGAACATACTGGGTTTTGCCAGTTTTTAGTAAACAGTGATAAGAAGAGGGTCTGAATGAGAAACTTCTAAAACTGTCAGACTGAAAATACTGCATAGTTCAAATATTATTTAACTTCGATTGGCATAAACAAATAATAGTAGATGTAATATAATAAAAGTAGGTAATGGATATATTTGGCTTTATAAATTCTTTCAGGTGAATCAGGAATAAAGACACTACACTTATTTCAAGCAAAAGTAACAGTATTATAGAAGTAAAACATAAGACATTTCACTAGGTCTCACCAAATTGTCAACAACAAAATTCCAATGAGAAATTTCTACATTAGTCAGTAAGAAAGGCCCAGCTACTGGAAAAGAGAGTTTTATGTCTTCTGTGCTGCTCAAACAATTTTAGTGTCCTGAATTCTGCCTAGTGCACACTATCCCTTCTGTCCTTCAGGTAGTGCGCCTACCCTGTGTTGGGCATTAGGCTGTGTATAGCTCTTGTTTTCATGTGTTTGGCTTTTGTTCTTTTTCTTGACTGTAGGTCTAGGCAGCTCATAAACAAACACGTAGCAGACATGGAAGGATGTACAAAATGAATTGAGCTCTCCAACTGAACTTTAAAGTTATTGAGTAAGAAATCCCACATTACCTGTGGTAGTGAATGGGGAAAAAAACCTCCAGACTTCTTTCCCTGGAAGTCTTAGTTGTTGATATCATTGTCTAAATGCCTTCTTTCTTGAAAAGGTAGTGGTGCTTTATTAATTGAATTTATTTGAAATAGTCATTCCAGTGTTCAAAAGTTTTGACACTTCTTAAGTACTCAGTGAGGAACGCATATAATGTGTATATGAATTGGCCAGGAACGGGTTTTCAGAGGAAGAGGAATTGTCATTTACGGTAAATAAATGAGGTAAGAGTTGTTTATTTGCAAAATGATAAAAGTTAGCAGTAATGGTTCTCATATAGAATTTATTGTTCACTGTACATTTTGATTTTAAATTATTCTTTGAAAAGATTACTTTAGAATTTTTGGCGGGCATTTAAACTAAAAACAAACAGTAAAACAAATGAGGGGGAAGGGACCCAACCTAGGGGACTCAGGCCAAACCCAATTGTCTTTGAGTGATACTGCTTCTCATGGCTTCAGTATTATTTACACTGATGCCTCTAGTAGACTCTTTGGAGAATTCTTGCTGTTTGAGCTACAAAGCAGGGAAGCGCTGTTCCTGCCATAGAGCACCTCTTGTTTGGAAAGATCACTTCTTTCTGCATTTCTTTCTCATCTGGAGAAAGAAGGGTTTGTTCTACATTTTACTTTGCTGATCTTTCAGTATTACAAACCTATTTTTGAAAAAAACTCTAACTCATTTTCGGCTTTATTCAAAGGTCTAGCACCAAAAAACATTGCCAAGGACAGTGCAGAAGTGTATTTAAACCATGTATACAAGGAAAATTTAAGTCCATTATAATTTTATGTTAATTTAATTTAAAGAGAAAAATAAAGTGAAAATTAGGGATTAGTGCTATCCAAAGGTCACTTTATCATACTAAGTGTTGCAAAGATTATTTTACTGATGCTGGCATAATGGGGAGGATTGTGGATGTACTGGTGTCTGTACTTGTGAAACTCACTGCAGTTGAGTAGGCTTGATCCTCATTTATGTTCCGCAGGATATCATCTTCGGGCTGCAAGTCTCTATTATTAACTAAAAATTCTATTATTAGTTGGTTTTATCGAAAGGATTGTATTGTTTTTGCATAGTGCTTTTTGTGTGGACACTTACTAGCACATCTGCACTGCTTTTGCTTGGTCTTGATTGTCTTGGTGCTGAAAATCTCCAAAGTCTTTTATTAACAGACTTCTTTATTTATCTAGAATCATAGAATAGTTTGGGTTGGAAAGGACCTTTAAAGGTCATCTAGTGCAACCCCCCTGCCATGGACAGGGACATCTTCAACTAGATCAGGTTGCTCAGAGCCCCGTCCAGCCTGACCTTGAATGTTTCCAGGGATGGGGCATCTACCACCTCTCTGGGCAACCTGTTCCAGGGTTTCACCACCCTCAGCGTAAAAAATTTCTTCCTTATATCTAGTCAAAATCCACCCTCTTTTAGTTTAAAACCATTACCCCTTGTCCTGTCACAACAGGCCCTGCTAAAAAGTTTGCCGCCATCTTTCTTATAAGCCCCCTTTAAGTACTGATAGGCTGCAATAAGGTCTCCCCGAAGCCTTCTCTTCTCCAGGCTGAACAACCCCCACTCTCTCAGCCTTTCTTCATAGGAGAGGTGTTCCATCCCCCTGATCATTTTCATGGTCCTCCTTTGGACCTGCTCCAACAGGTCCGTGTCTTTCTTATGCTGAGGGCTCCAGAGCTGGACGCAGTACTCCAGGTGAGGTCTCACCAGAGCAGAATAGAGGGGCAGAATCACCTCCCTCGACCTGCTGGCCACGCTTCTTTTGATGCAGCCCAGGGTATGGTTGGCCTTTTGGGCTGCGAGCGCACGTTGCCAGCTCATGTGCAGCTTTTCATCCACCAGTACCCCCAAGTCCTTCTTGGCAGGGCTGCTCTCAATCCCTTCATCCCCTAGCCTGTATTGATACTGGGGGTTGCCCTGACCCGGGTACAGGACCCTGCACTTGGCCTTGTTGAACCTCATGAGGTTCACACAGGCCCACTTCTCGAGCTTGTCCAGGTCCCTCTGGATGGCTTGTCCATGGCCCTCTGACGTTGCTCAGGCGTGTCAATTGCCCCATTCAGCTTGGTGTCATCTGCAAACTCACTGAAGGTACACTCAATCCCACTATGTCACTGATGAAGATATTAAATATGGTCATAATTAAAATGAATAAATGTTTTTTTTTTTTTCTTTGATGCTGAAACCCAGCCTGACAAACTTCATCACATAGCAAATGTTTTGCAGCTGAACTACAAACTCTGGAAAATAAAGTATTGTACTGGAAACTGAGGAACCATAAAGCCCAATGTTGCTACGTAACCACTGAGTTGCATCAGTGGTGGTGGTGTCTTCCTAATCTAGAAAAATAATTTATTTTCTTACAAAACAAGGAAGGTATAGAGCTTTTTACATGTTCTGTGGTGGGGTTTGTTTTTTTTTTTCCTTTATTCTGCTGTTTTGTTAATGAAAATAAAGAAGTCGGTAATCTGGCCCTAGAATTCATTATTTATATTTGCAAGTCATCAGATCTTGTTTTAGTCTCTGTTTTTTTCATAGCTGTGAGCCATTCTGGCATGCCTTTAGGTTTATGACATCCTGCTGTGTCAGGATGTTTCAACTGTGGTTTCTAGATACCTTTTTATAGGTTGGGGTTTTTTTATAGTATGCTAAATTATATCATGGGCTATTAAGACAGGTTATGCATTTGTTAGTTTAAAACCATCTCTAATTATTTCACTATGCTAAAATATTACTTCATATATGCCTCAGGCATGATTTTTTTGCTAACAACCTGTTATTTATTCATAGGAGCAACAATACCAATTCATACCATTGGGAATATTATTTAATTTGGCAAATAGAGTATTTCTATTATTTATATGTTGTTTAGAGTAAATATATCCATGAAAGCAAACACAAGGATGAATATACTGTATGTTCACATTCGGTAAATCTTTTGTTTTACTTCCATTAAGGCCCAAATTAGTCAGGTACAAATGGAAAATCTGTAGTAGCTTTAAAGTAAAATAAAATTGGTTTTGATTTAGTTCAAGTCAACCGTCTCATTTAAAATTAGCCCAGGGGTCTTGTAAAAATGCTAGTAATCTAAACATAATAATGCACATTGCCCAATTGCTTCTGTATATGATATAGGTTCAGTGCTGTAATGCTTTGACAGGCCATTACTGAATGTAATGAACAGCTATTTTTAAACAGAAGAAATTCAAGTTGACAGCCTGGCAATGAAATTCAGCTAGTGGCATAATTTTTGTCGTCTTTGGTATAGAGAGTGGATTTCAGCTTAGTTTAAAGAAATTTGTTTCATGGATTTTATGGAGCAGGCATTTTTTTGCTTCAGTTTACTAAATACTTTTTGAAGTGCTTGAACTAAAGCTGCATTTTGTCAAATCCTGAAACCTGCACTCCTGTCAGGGTAGAAGACACTCTGTGAGAAGTCAGTGATTAATAAAAATAGGTTGAAATCTTAAGGAAGAGAATGTACTGGAATTGAATTGAATTTATAATCACAAACTCACTTCTTTAGCTTTCAGTTTAGTAAGTGAAAACTAGCTCTCCCTTCAAGAGGGATTGAAGTATGAGTCAATAGGAAACTAAGAGAAGGGACAGAGAAAGTAGCTGTCAAATTGCATGTATTTTGTGGTAGAAATCTATAAATTCAGGCCAGGCTCCCATCTATCATTTTCCTTGTCTCAGTTGGCTACTGCATTGTGAAGCGATTAAGATTCTGGTTTCTTTCTGTATGTGTGAAGCATTGTTTGCTCAGGGCTTTCTTAAACAGCCTGTGGTAACAGCACTAGGCCAACACTGATGGATGGACTAGGAAAATTAAACAGTGATTTTGCAGCCATCCCACCCCCTGTCCCCAGTTCTTGTGCATGAGAAAAGGAAAGGGACTCTTCTGGCCTGGTCTGCCTTCCCTGGACTTCTCTATGGTGTTACGGTAAGATACAAGTTTAAAGCCTATTTGTTTCTGACTCTTCTCAGCTGAGGTTAACAAAAAGAAAAAAAAATCCAAACGGTACCTCTTGGGATCATCAGCGAGTAAGCCTTAGGGCAAGGAGGAGGACACTCCTTTTGCAGGGACTAACTCCTGTGCTCCTGCTGTTCCTTCCTGCTGGATTGATGGGATCCAGCAGTGCTGTGATGTGATTCTTAGCACACCTAGCAACTCTGACCAGCCCCCTCCTCCTTTCCTATCGGGCTTACTCAAACCCTACTGGGCTGAATGCGCTGTCACCCTTTTGATTAGTTTCATGTTGCCATTCACTTTTTTTTCTCACAGCTTCTTCCTGTACCCATTAGCCATCTTTCCAGAGCACTGTACAGATTTCTCTTTAGGAGCTATAATTCTCTTCCATGTTCTGTAAGTACACTGAAGTAAAGAATAATTCTCTTCACTGTGGGTTTTTAGGAAAAAAGATACGATCCCAGATTCAGCGATTTTAATCATACCTGTGGGATATACATAACTCTGATTCTAACCGGTTCTAGAAGTCATCCCATGTCTTGCTTCCTTTCCAAAATTATTGCGGTAAACAGACATAAATCTTCCTCTGCTACCTCAAGTGAAATGAATCTTCTAAAGGACTTCTTTTTCTGCTGACTTCCATCTCACTTTCAACTGTTAAATCCATTTCTCTGTTCCCAGTAATCTCTGGTCCCAATTCTTATGCCTTGTTAACACTTTTCTTTCTGCATTCCACATTGCATCCAATCCCTCTGGAATAATCCCTTTCTTAAATCTGTCCTCATTCTGAAATGATTCTTGCTACGTGCTATGACCCTTGTTTTCCATCTTCCTATTTCTGTCTGGGGTCTGCCTCTGTATCCTGGAGAATACACAATATACTGCATTTTCATGTTTGGGTCTGCTGTTTTTCATGTCATTTGGTTTTAAGAGGCTTGTTTATAAAAGTGGTGTGACTATATCTTGTTAAGATGATATCTATATCTATCTCTCTCTGACATACCTGATTCAAGTCCGTTAATGCTTTGTGTAGTAGCAAGTTCTCTGGTGCAAGTGGATAGGTTGTATGAATGCCAAAGTATCCTTGACCAAATTGGGGCTCGGAAATGCTAATAGTGTTTTAATTTATGGATTATTATCCTTACTTACTTATTTTTGTGAATTATCATTCAGAATGTGCCGCCTCCTTTCAGAATGATTGGGATATATCCAGTCTTTTCTTATTTTGAAGAGTTTGGTAATACTTACATGGGGTGAAGCAGTAATATCAGAGTTCCTAATGATTTTCCAAGATACCATGCAACTCTCATTTAAGTTATTTTTGAGAGGTGCTGGTATGTTTTTTTTCATATGCAATTTTGTCTGCTGATCTCATAGTGTTTTCACTCTGCTGTGACAAAGCTGCAAAAGACTGTTCATTTGTCCAACATTACTTTCCATGAGAAACCCCCACCTGGTTTGTTGGAAAAGAATGCTGAGGAATGCTTGGTGAGAAGGGGCCTGCGACACAGCCAGAAAGCTCACTCTGCAGTTAGTTTATCAGTTCCCACAGGGTTTGGGAAGAAAGGGCAGACTGTTGCAGAGCTATATAATAATTAAGCTGGCATGTAGGGATGATTTAATAGGATGGTCATTTAAATTATCCTTCTGTGAAATGCCCAATAATCACCAGCTAGTCTGTATTCCTTTTTTTTTTTTCTAATAGAAATCTGTTTTGAAATGTTTTGAATCATCTGAAATTCAAGGAAGGCCAGATTTTAATTTCTCATTTATTTGTGCATGCAGGTTGACTGACCCAAGGGAATTATTATGTAGAAATGAGGACAAGACAAAACAAATGTGATAGTTTTCCTTCGTTGACTCTGTCTATTTTAAGCACTAGAGCTCATTCTCATTTTTCTTTTGAATATTTGGAGATCTTTCTGACCCCATAATATAATGAAATCCCCATGTTAGTGCTTGAAAAAAAAGTGAAGGGCATATTTGCAATGCATCTCCCCGCGGTTCTCTGTGAGTTAGGTTTCTACATCATGTGAAGTACTACACTGTGTACTAATTGGCACCCTTGTTGATAACCTCAATTGAAAGAGCAAGGATTAAGAACCAAATTGCAACCTCCCTGAAGAAAATCTTTAAAAAGAATAGTTAACTGGAAGGCTCTGTTGACTTCCTGCATTTGTCTCAGGGGAATGAAACATACACTCCTCCCTTTTCCATTCAAAGACATGAATATAGTGTTTAGTCAGGAATGTATAGAACAGGCTACCTGGGAATGAAACTACTTTATCTCTGAGAGATTCCTAAGTGCAGAAGTATTTCAATATATGGCTGAATAGGTGGTGCACTGAACCTCATTCTTAAAATGATTCTTCGTTTCATCAGAGTTTAAATGACAATGTGGGGGAGATAGTTCTACATACCTACATCCTGCCGAACGCTTTCCACTGGAGAACTGTAGAGGTTTTGGTCTTGAGAGTTATAGCTTATTTAGGGTTTAGAGGCTACCTAGTAAAATACCTCACACACTGTGGCTCCTAGTGTGGTAGAATTCTGAAGTATGTCCTTAAAGTAAACTACATAAACAGTTTCTTAAGGTTTTGTTAGTATGACTTAAACAAGTATATCTTTCTTTCAAAACCAACAAAGATTGACCAAGATTGAGGAATGGATGATGTGGTTAACTCTTAGAGCAAGACAACAGGGTGTTTTCATGGTGCTGAGCAGCAATGCCTCATGGTCAATGACTGAAAGTATTCTGACCACGTTTTAGTTCTGCCCTCTCATCTGAGACAACGCATAGTAACACCACATGCTTGTAAGAGGCTGTGATCGGAGGAACTTAGCCAATGAATTCTGTACTCCTTAATAGGCACTACCTTGATTGACTGGCCTAGCTCTTCCCCTCCACCCTTCCATGCCAAGCACCAACACGTTCATGGAGTCCATCTCAGGGTGTGAATGGCTGAGYAGTAATTTACTCTCAAGTGTTGGTGTGTGAAGGGAAGAATGTAAAGCAAAGGACAAGTGAACAAAGAATCAGAAACGAAAGCTCCTAAATTAATTAGGTTGGTGGTATAATATCTCCTAAGCTATCAAATGTGCAAAAGCATTTTTGGAACTTATTTCCTCTTTCTTGTGAACTCTGCCTTTCTAAGTAGAGCCTGTGCTGTTACTCTTCAAAAACTAATACTCCAGTTATGTCTGCTCTTGTGAAACAGCTTCTCAATCATTCTTTTCAGCATCCACTGTAATCATAGCACAAATCCCTATTGTGATGGGCACATAACTCACTTTCTGTCTCTCTCTAAAGAGCAAATACCAACACTGCTTGATAGCTCAACAAACAGTTGTGCTGGAGAAGGACTGCTGTCAGTCTGCCTTACACTGTGCTTCTACCAGTCTACCACAAAGTAACTTTACTGCTTCATTTGGCTTTTCTAGTTTGTAGACCAAGTGTGTTTGTTACTCTGCAAAAGTGAAAGTGTCTGCATTCTGTTAAGAAAATTATTTAAAAAACCTATGGCTGATTGTAGTTATTCAGAACAGTGTCATATTCTGAAGCAAATATTGTCAATACAGGGAAGTCCTTATTCACAAAATGTTTTATATGTGTAGTTACAATGGAGTTTTGCCCTAATGAGCACTTACAGACATGCATTTGGCCTGGTGTAGTTCAGTTCTTTTCTGCTTTTCATTTTGTTATTACTTCCCCTTCTTTTCTTATCCATGAATAACAACACTCATGAAACACTTTTGAAAGCAGTTTGTCTGTCTTGAAGTACCATGAAGGAACAGTTATTTTAGTTACCCTGACTGCATACGTATATTTTAATTTTACCCAAAAGAGAGGAGTGAGGGAACCCTTATAAAAGCATTGTAAGTCATTAGCAGTTTTGGTTTTCCTCACGCTTTCATCTCTGGATAAGTTAGAAACATTTCTTAAATGTCCTTAAACTGATAAAGACACTAACTTAGAGCTGCTCATAACACATGGGGTTTCAAACTCAAAGCACAAAATATGATCCTCATATTTCTACTCTGACTGCCCAAGAGGAGTACTGACAAACCTCCTGCTTACATACATGTCCTGGAGGCTCACTGGAGTAAAAGGAGAATCACCCCGTTGGGCTGGAGACCAGTCAGCTCCACAGGTTTCCCTGTGCTGCAGGAGCACTACAAAAAGGAAGATGATGTCCTCTGCTCAACATGAATGTTCTCTTAATGTGCGTACATTTTTAAAGCTTACTGCCATTTCCTCACAGTTACCTTTTCTTCCTTGCCACTGACAGAGTTACCAGTGCATCAACTCTCTTTTTAGTAAGAAATAACAACCTCTTTAGATTTCAGTTGGGCTTTTGAGTAACCATTCTGTCATGCATTAATATTGGATGGGAGGGTAGAAGGGCTGGGGCATTATTCTGAGGATTGTTCTTTGATAATTTTTGGCATCATAGCATATTTATTTTTGGGGCTGATTCTTTTTAAACCTGTAAAATTATGTATGTATTTAGGTGCATATTACAAGTATGGATATAAAACCTTTTTTTTTTTTTTTTTTTTTTGATGGAAGTGGAAATATGTTGTACTCTTTGGCCAGTCTAACTGACTGACCATATTTTATAAAATGGTTGACATTATTGTTGCTTGACCAAAATTTTTCTCTTGAATTGCTATGCTTTCCTGTCCGTGCAGAAAGAGGGGCTGGTTAATGCCTTAATTATAAAATGTTTAAATCCATGCTCAGAAGAGCACTATGTTTACCTTAACATCTGCAATGGCTCTTTGTGCTTTCTTATGCTCAACTATAAGTTTCTTGGAAAATGCAAAAATTGAGACAATTATTTACCTACATTTTGTGAAATAACATGAAGTGAAACTTTAGAAACTGTTTTGTAGTTGTCTTTATACTGTTTTGTGAATGTTGAATATTCATGTATGTTTGTTGCAATGATTATGTTTTGTGGCTAATTAGTTTGCCATGCCCTGAGGTTTGTGATAGTTTGTTTTGTTTCAAATTTTCCGTTAAGGTGATTATACAATGCGTACCTTCAAATTTCAAATTTTTTTCTGTTATGATGTGGTGACTTCACTGTGTGATTAAAACAGTATTTTTAACCTTAATGCATAGTGTTCAATTAAAGCAAGATACTTAAACCAGTGTGTTTTGAATGTTACGATGCTGAAGTTTCCCTGAATGGCTTCTGAGCAGAATCCAAACAGCGTTTTAAAAAGATCACACTGAAAAAATAATACCCAAAACAGTAACAGCCTGCTCTCCACCGCCCACAACATTTAATCAGCAGTCTTTTTAGCTGGTAGAGTCCTAAGTGATTTTTCTTTCCTACTTAAGGCCATTCTAGATATGTTCGCTAAGTGGACCTAACAGTACTAGTATATTTTTATGTTAGCAAGTCATGATAGAAAAGTGCTTGAAGTTCAGAGGGCATTTGTCTCCTTTCTCACAAATTCATTTAAGTACCAGTCTTGCCATAGCTTTAACTGGGGCAGACAACCATACAAATGACTTGAGATAAAATGAAAATAATGGACTGAGCTAGGTGCCGGGGGTGGTAGTTACACTGCATGCACATCAATAAACATTGAGTGTTATTCTATGCTAATGTAAGCCTGATGGATCAGCTTTCGCTTTTAGCCTAGAGGACCATTAAGCACTAGAAGCTGGGTCAAACTGATATAGTAAGGCAGACGTACCCTAACGGTTGGCAACAGTAGTTAACAAGCAGTAATTTGCTATGTGTGAGACTAATATTGTTTAAAATCTTCATGATCAGAACAAAGATCAGAGAAAGGATAATACTACTTTGTTTAATTTTCTTTTGTAAACTTGATTCATTTTGAAAAAAAACCATTAAGATGCAAACATGAACAAAGCATTGAGCAGTTCTTTTGGAAACAGTTAATGTATTATTGTATGTTACAGAACATCAAAGCATTGCATAAGATTTTCAGAAAATGTAAGGAAATTCTCATAGGATAATATTGCATAATTGAAACATATGATGTATTATTTTATTTCAAATTATTTCAAATACAATTCATTGCTCCTAAGTTTTCTTTATAGCACTGAAAGTATTAAAATATAAGACAAATGACTGAGTTATAGAAATATTCTGAAGGTAAATTAGAAAAAAACCCCACTATTTATGTAGATCTGACTCTGAAGATAATTTTGTCCTTGACATCACAAGAAGATGATAATAAAGCATTATCTTTATTCTGTTTTGCTTATACTTAGACACTGTTGCCTCAGATACAGATACTGTTTAAGTAAGTGGCCAGATTTAGCTGAACATACATCTAAATTTAGAAGAGTTGTTTGCTTTCCATCTGTTCTTTAAAATATTTTTATTCACAATTTTTGCAGATTTTATTGCATGTGTAGAGCTGCTGTGTGTAGGGCTTTTGATAACCAAAATCACATTGGCAATGCTAATGAATATTAACAAAAATCAATATAATGTGTTAAATAAGGTATATCACTGTTACATTTCAAAGGCATACTGAGAAACTAGGCTGTAGTTGGTTTAGGCTTTGATCTTTTTTCCTCAGTGGTGTGGCCTTACGCACCCTCAGCTTAGCTTTGTCAAGGCCTATTCACAATATGTGTCAGGGCCACAGTTTGTGGTGCATATTGCAGTTAGTCTGTCTTCTGTTGGGAAAATTTTTTTCCTCCTTGCTAGTATAGCACGGCTTAGTGGGGGAAGATGAAGTGGTCCATTATAGTAACACCCTCTGTAAATTTAGGAGACTCCTTTTGCTTGTCAGGAAATAGGGAGCCCTCTCGCATAACAGAAATACTGTAATATTGCCTAGTCCACTGGATAACTCAAATGATGGCTAAAGAAATACGTGGGTTGAAGATAGGGGAATTTTTAATGTATCTGAGTAAGAAGACATGGTTCCAGATTATGTGGCCTTCAAATCATCTTCATGTTATCTGTGTAATACAGAAATAATAGCTGTTTCCTATCTTAGATCTAGAAATAAAAGATTCTCTATTTCAGTCATCAATTATAATATTCCCAAAACTTGTAACAGATGATTTAAGGTTTAGGGACATAAACAGTGTGCAAGCAAGGCTGATTTGTTTTCCTTTCCACTTATTTGAGAACTACTTGTGTTGGGTTTTTTTGAAGCTTACAAAGGGAAGAAGTTAGCTGTAAGTGTATCTCACTTAAAATGTCCTTTGGAGTGTTAGCCTTTCCTTTAGCAATTTTTTTTCCTAGTTTTTACATATTATGATTAAGTTTAACAGCTTTTTTTCTTTATGATGCTTTTGTGTGTGTGAATTATTTTTGGTTGTGTCATAAACTTGTTTGAAATTCAGCACATATTGAAAAGATAAACTTAAACCAGCAATATTTCCTTTACTCCAGGCAAAATTTATGTTTGGACATTTTTTCCTTCAGTGTCTGGCTAGCCTTGATGTTTTATGTAGAGGCATTGTTAGAAGTTGGTTTGGTGTAGCATAATCTTATTGATTGAAATGTGTTTACTTTCCTGACAATGAGAATAGGAATTTATCATTTAGCTTCTACTTAATTAGAAGAATATTTGTAAAAAATAAGAGTTATAAAACACACCTCAATTCACAGAATAGAGAACATAAAAGGGTAGTTAGGGTTTTTTTTTCTGGTTTGGGGCATTAAAGGAAAAAACGCTATACTGAGATAGATGCCTGTTAATTGCTCATGTCTTCTTGTAGCAGGGGTGGTACTCTTGTACTATGTGTAAAAAGGTGAGAGTAACTCATCACAGAACAGGAGAAAAAGTCCAGAAATGAGATATTTTGACAAAATTTTAAGAAAACAAAACAAAACTTATGATTTCCTATTATTTCTGGGGTACTAAGAAAGAGGAAGGAATAATATATACAGAAGAGTTGGACAGCCTGTCTGTGTGATATTGCAGGATCTACAGATGGTTTTTTTTGGAGGATCCAATCTGTTGTCAGTGGAAAAAATTCAGTAAGTCTTAGATAAAGGATGAAAATGAAAGGAATTTGCATAAGGGATTGGTCTGTATCACAACTATAGGCCTTTTTGCATTTTCTGAAGCATAACAGCAGCAAGCAACAGTTTCAGAAAATGTTTCATACCCATTTAACTAAAGGCAAGATCAGACCTCAGTATTTCCTGTCCAAATTAGCATCAGAAGAGAGCATCGATCTTGAGTAGATTTCTGTTGAGAGTTCAGTGAAAGGAAAAAACGTAGATTGTTGGCTTTATCCCTTTCTAACTAAAGCAGCTTGGCAAACATTGTGTTAATCTTTGAAGAAGCTTATAGCAAAAAGGGAGAAGACCCATTTTGGACTGTTTAGCATCTCAGGAGAATTGTCGGCAGAAACTTCAGATGATCCTTTATCCACTCAGGCTGCGCTTATGCTTCTTCACTTGGTCCCTGATGGATTGACTTTTTGGCTTGACTTTTCAGCTTAAGTCAGCTACCTTGACAGTAGGTAGCAAAATCGGCATACTAAGCACAGGATCATCTACTCAAGACGACACAAATTTAGATCAGCCTGAATTTACTGTGCACAGTGTTGGAGATAGTTTGGAGTATTACCTACATACTCTGCTGTCTTAAGTAACCACCAAGACTGCACCCATGCTGTAGAATTGATAGACTTTAAGGGTGAGAACTGCCATCACAAGAAACAGAGGGACTGGAAGCCCACTGTCTCCTCATTTGGGTAGGTCCCAAACTTTTACTGGAACTATTTGAAAATTAAGAAAGAAATTGCTCTGAACAAAGATGCTTTTCCTGGCTCAGGTCAGATCTGCTAAGTCATATTCACATTTTATTCCTGAGTAAGGAATCAACTTAAAAAGAATTTAAATCAGACCCTTTGTGGACTCGGACTACAAAACATCTGCTATGAAGAGAGATGCAGTCTTTCTAAGGGGGAGATGATACCAGGTGAACTAAAACTGCTAATGATATCAGTTCTTATAAACTTGAGCAGGGGACAGCTTGCCTAGGAAAAGGGCTGAGATGCTACAGGTGACAAAGCTTATTAAGATTATATGTACTGATGGGGAATTCCAGGCATATACCTAACTTGTCATTCCAATATAAATTGGTGACTGAGTGAATTGACTCTGGGTCAGATCTCTCATTCATTATCATGACCTGTTGTCTTGGTGATTGGCTGGGAACAGACTCGAAGGCGACTAAGACTTTTAGGAGTGACATAGAACTTTGGAAATTGCATCCTGAATTGCCCACAGAAAGGAAAAGAAAGTGAGAATGCTTTGGATATTGCTGTGGAAGAAAAGAGGTTTAGAGAATAGGAAGAGCTTTCATTAAGGTGTTAGGGTTTTTTATGTTGACGTGCAGTATTAACAGATTTTGAAATTGTGCAAGGAAGTGCAGATTAATTCCCACAATTTACTCTGATGTCTATGACTTCCTAACAGTTTGGTTTTAATGAAAATGGTAGTGGTTTTGGGAGGAGTGAAAGTTTTCATCTGGGACCAGTACACACTTACAGGAAACCCAGGTTAAAAGGCAGGCTTTTTCCACTTTTAGTTTGTTTGAATTAACAGAAGAATTAAAAAAAAAAAAAAAAAAGGCGGGGGCAAAATAATTTAGGCCATCTGTAATATATGTAGAAATAATGAAAGTGGCTACTACGAATTGTGATGGGGAAACAAACATTAATTGATATTAATTGAAACTTGTGAATTGTTACATAGAAACATTACATCATAAATTCAGAACTTTTTTATTTAACAAGAATTTGGAATATTTTGGTAAAAATTTGGGAAACTAGTTGCTGTTTCTCTTTGGGAGAGAGTTTTTCTGAAGAGAAGGACAAGATATATTAAATAAGAATTGTGGCATGCAATTGATGTTTAAAATGGGATTTAAAAATAGTGCAAGTTTACAATTAATTATATTTTTATGAAAAAGTCTCTTCATAAGACATTTTAAATGTTCTTTCTTTTTAAAATAGTACTGTAGATCTGCAGTGCCTGTGTCTATATCGTAATGTAATACTGTACCTTCAAAGAAAAACAGAGTTTTAAAACTGTTTATACCAAGTACATTTAAAAGGATGACACTACAAGATTCTAGAATTATATTGCTATAAAGTGGAAGTACAGGGTTTTAATAATTCTCTGAAGCTCGAGAATTTTGAAAATTGAAATGATATACATCATGGTCAATGTGGTTCTCATTCAGCTATTTATATTCTAAAGTCAGTTGAAGGGACCTGCAGCATGTGAGTCTAATGTTAACAATGTGTATTTTCAACCGATTTATTCTTTTAATAATTTTGTGTGGTATGTTAATAGATGTAGTTTACTTTTAATGTGCTTTGTGTAATGTCCTTATGTTAAGTAAATGGAGAGATTATAGGAAATAATTAACTTTGCGTATTGTATTTTTTTTATTGTTTTGTCCCTTTGAAGATACAGGGCTTCATAATCACATCAAAGTATTAGTGATGACCTATTCTTGTAAAGTCAGTCAAGTAATCATATCCACATTATTTAATTACATGATTTCAAGAGGAAAATAAGAGACTACAATGGCTACAGGAGATGTATAACAGGAAGGGAAATACAATAGCTTTCTGTTTCTTGAAGACTGGATTCAAATCAAGTTCAATCAGGAAAAAAAATGAATGTTTTAACTTATCAGGTTGACAGGATTGTAGGACATACGCAGAACTGTTACATAATTTTGCAGAATTGTTAAGTTTGATTTGAAGAGGTCCAGGTTTCGTTTGCCTGGACTATAAAAGCGAGACAGGCAAGATTTTGAGTGTGAGATAGATTATTCAGACTATGCTGAAGATAATTAGTAGTTCATACCTATGAAATATGATAATTCACCTAAGGGCATAGAAATCGTATTATAGGTTAATGTTCATGACATACCCTGTTACTGAATGCTTAAGCGCCACGTCCCCCATGCTTTGAGCTATGTATGATTAGTGATATGCAAGCTACTTTAAAATACAGAGCGTTATCTACATAGTCAAACACTTTTCCTGGACATGAGCAGACTAGAATGGAGCAGAGATCTGCTGCTTTTGCAGCTTCCCCAGCTTCACTGACAAGGTACCAAATCAAGTTTAGGATCCTTTGGTTTTGGTAGTAATCTCTTCAGCATGCGCTTTATCTCTTTCTTTTTCTTTTTTTTTTTTTTTCTTTTCTTGCTTATACAGCAGCAATAAGTACAATAATATAATTCCTTACCTACTTACTCTACTAGCCTAAGTTGCAGGCAGATGGTGAACAGCAAGCTGGAGATGATTATATAGTAAACCCACTGATCTCTATAAGAAACATCCCAGGGAAAACATACAGGGCAGGTACGAAGAAGATTTAGATGATCAAAACAACTAGAGAAAGAAAAAAAGCTGAATGTGATTGGGTGACTTTAATACAGGGTTATCAGAAGTAGGAACACTTCCTATATAGTGAAGTATTACCATCTGTTTTTTAAAAGGAAAGAAATTTCCTAGTCCACATATGATTCTAAGAAGGTGTTTCAAATCAGTAGGAATACCTATTTTTAAGGCTTGTGAGATTGTTCTTACAAAACACTTGGTTTTGATTGAGTAATATCTGGAATGGGTTTTGGTCTCCAAAATTAGAAAAACATCAAGATGACAGGTCCAAACCATGAGTTACTGCAGTAATGTAATATTTTAAAGCAATCTCCATTCCTAAAACACAGGCGAATAGAAGCTTTTGTAAAATTATGGGTATTACTCACAGAGAAGCCTTGATTTATTTGCTAGATTTCTCTGCTCTGCCTAAATAGGTAGCAGTTTGAGGAACAGATTTCCTTTCCTTTGAAAATTAAATTTAAAACCAGAGTTTTCAATTTGTTTATTTTCCAGCCTGGAAGGGAATTAATCTAATAATGATAATTTAAACAAGACAAAACACCTGTGGGAGAAAGGAGAGAACATTAGGCTGTGGTGTCCCAGCCTTTATCTTTCTTTTGTAAATTTTTTATTCATTTGACCAAGTGAGTTATGTTTTTTGTATTTTGGGGKGTGTGTGTGTGTATATTTTAATGCAAGCTGGAACATCTTCCCCAGGAGAGGCCAAGGGAGTGATGCCATGATGTTAGCCTAGTGGAGGAGAAGGGAGAAGAGTAGTATCTCCCCTTTCAGTGGTAGCATGCGTATCAGCTTCATGCAGTGCTTGATCCACCTGCCCAATGCACTCCTGCCCCCTTTGCCAGCCTTGTGCTGCTGGCCTCTGTCTTGTGTTGGGTGAAACAGCTATGTGTCTGTGGAATTATTCAGTACATTAATCTAAAGGAAAAATAATTTTTTTTTTGGTGGATTAGCCTTCCATTGATCTTGCTCTGCAACCCAGTATCACCAAATCCACTGCAGGAGTGGCAGCGGGAATGTGTTATTGGGACCAGGAACGAGGAAGGTAAGAAGAGGAGAGAGGCCTCTTCTTTGGGCAGTGAACTACCATTAGATTGGATTACATCACATGAAATTGCATCTCAAAATAGTTCATATCCCTGAAAGTAGAAGGCCTACTTAAGACAGCAGACCCAGGTTTGTATTTGCTCTGATTCAGGTAGAGAAAAGACTCAAAGCTGGTGAGATTGGACAGTACAGTTAAGTTGATCTAATGTCTTAACTGTGCCTAAAGGGAGCTTCTGCACTCCTTTCTACAAACTCCCAGCCTGACTGCATTTCCACCACTTCCCTAGCCACCCAGCATGGTCACTGTTCTGACTCCACGTCGAGCTATACTGGGGCAGAATGGGTGTGGGGACTGTTTAATTTTAATTTTTTTGTAGGTCTAATGTTCTAAACCTAGTCAGAGGAGAGTCATTCATGGCATGCCTTTGGGTTTTGTTCTCTTCCAAAGGGGGTGGGGTGGGGAAGTGTCTATGAAGTGAATTGAATTGTGCTTTACGGCACTAAAGTAGTCTTTTTTATTAATTAAAAAACAAAACTGGAAAACAAGATGGAAGGATAGCTTTCCCCCACCACTGGAAGAAAGGCTGAGTATTTCTAATACTGCTCCTAGATTTTCAAGCAGTGGTGAATGGCCACATATATGCTCATGTCTGCCTTTTTAAATATTTCAGTTTCCTTGTAGCTCTGTTGTCATTAAGACCTGGAGGGGATATGTAGAGAACAAATTGTGCTATTGTCTGTGCCCAGTCGAAGAGATACTGGTGTCTTAGGAATGTCTCTCAGATATTTTCTCATGTTTCTTTCCTGCTTTTGTAATTTCTTTTGGGTACTGAGTGCTCTGAATAATATTTATTTCTATATCAAACCTCAAGAAATACATCTATGCTTTGCAAAACTCTGACTTTAATAATGTCCCTGTTTTAAGACCTTGTTCATATTATGTTCTTTTTAATTTGCACTAATCAAACCGATAGCAAGGTGGTATATGGTATTCAATGTCTGCTTAGCTTTAATCTCCCCATTAATGCTATTCCTCTTGGAGAACTGTGCCCAGTATTTTATCTATTTTGATAATGTGTGCTACTTGACAGTGGTTTCTGTTATGAGACTCTCTTTGCTGTAATGTTACTTTATCTAGGCTTCTAAATACACTAAGTCTAGTTTAAATTTGCCTTTTTGCTCTAGCACCATTTTGTTACCCATGCCAGTCTCTCAGACACTAAAGAATAATGCCTTTATGTATTCAAATAGAATTATGATTCCTAGGATTAAATGTAGAGGGGGTAGAGGCTGGAGAGAGGAAGGTGACATTTTTGTAAAATTGGATATTTCTAGTCTTTCTACTTGACAAAAGTAAGTTTTCTTACTCTTTTTCTTGATTCTTCAACAAAACCACGCTGACTTTGTGCACAATTGCTTGCTTTTTAATTAGGTCAGATATTGATTTGAGAAATCTAAACAGCAAATATTAGTGCTTTTCCATGGGTATGTATGTGCGTGTGTTAGTGCATATATTCCTCAGTCTGATATTACTTGGGACTTTCAAGATGAATGTATTTTAATGTTTTTCATCTTCTTCTTTGCAAGGTTATTCTGCTGCAACACTGGTGTGTTTGATGAAACTATTGCCTAAATAGAACCGATCTTATCCTACTTAAAAGTTTCTTGGTTTTATTTCAACTTACGCTTTAGAAGGAAATCTGTTCAGCTGTGGGCCCGCTAATACATCACAGCAGGTAACATTGTGTTAACAACAAGGGAATTTTTGTTTTTCTGCAAAATTGCATTTATTGAACTGAATTAAGAATTCAGGGGCTGCAATTTCCTATCCCAAATCACCTTGCTACTACTTAGACTCTAGGCAGAAGTTGGAGTTTGTTTTAGGAAACATGAAAAGGCTTTTAAAGTAATGTCTTTGAGGTAAAACATCAGCAGAAGTGGGGACACCTGCTGTTAATAAAAGTGCCTGCACATTCATCAGACTTACATCCCCGGTAGAGGGAACCGCTGAGTAAAATCCTGACCACTGTTGTTGAGATCCTATAGGTGGCAGCAGTCACTGCAATTTCGGAGGTTAACAATGGAATGATTTATAGGTACGAGAATAAAGATGTCATAGCTAAGCTAATGGGATCTTTCTAAGGAAAAGTGCTGCTCTTTGAAATATGATAATTGAGAAGAATGCCATTTAATTTTTTCAGTTTGCTTTTAAGGTTTGACTAGTTCTTTGTCTGTAAGTTATATTTTTAATATTGTTCCTAGACAGGTTTTAAGGGAGCCAGAATTTTATAGTGCCATGCTATGAAATACAGTTCTTTGAACAGCCAGAGGGAAGGACCTGATGGGAATTTTAAAAAAGAAGAAACTCTTGTTAATTCTGATGCTGGGATTACAAATTCTATGTTACTGTGTAAGCTTTTGTCTGATAATCAGAAGATTTAATGGTGCAAAGTAAACAACATTGCTTTACTTTTGAGAAGCCTGGCTGAAACCAGGTTGTTTTTCTAAACTAAATGCATATTTGGTGCAATCTTTAATAACACAGTTGCTATACTTCAAATTCTCTGCATGAAGAAGCCTCAGAACTAAGGTAGCATATTTACTGAATCATTTTTGCTCTCTAGAGTGAAGGAGAGAAGCTTGCCATTTGAACTTCATAAACATAAGAGCTTAGTTAAATTACCCCAACTGAATTAATATGTGCTGCTTGTAAATATATTTTACTGTATATGCCATTGGGCAAGTATCTATGCTGTTTTCATTTTTAACCTAAAACCCCCACCTTTTATAAGTGACAGGTGAATTGAATTTGAACTCTTTTCTTCAGAAGAAGTACCACAGCACAAGAAATGTCATGCCCTGCTGCTGAAAAACCATGGTTTTTTTCTTTATGGTTTTATCATGCTAAGTATTTTACCCATTAATTTTTTCAAATTGTGTTGAAAATCATTGAAGCTCATCTCTTACTTGTTTTAAGAAGAAAAGAGTACAATCACCTCACTCGTATAATTTCAAATAAAGTGGTAAGAAGTGAGCTTTCTAATATGACAATGAAACAATAAATAAAAACTGTTTACTCCTGTATCAGTGCGGATCTCTCTTTTCTGGGTGAATGCACTATTGTACCCTCCTACATGTATAAATACATTCACCTTAGATGGAACATTTGCCTAGCTAGCATTTTTCACTGTTAAAGCTTTCACCTGTTCTCTAGGACATACTTTCATTATATAGTACTTTGTAGGTGCTATATAATGTTGGAAACGTCTCCATATTAGTAGTTTATGCAATATTACCGGAAGATAAAATTTCAAAGACAGATATCATTAAATCCCTTTTACAGGTAAGAAAGTAAAAATAAATCTCTTTTGTTCTATGTTTAACAGTCTTGCTGTGCTTTAATGGATGCTTACAGTCTAATAAAATTAACAGCTTAAAATGTAACTGCAGATTTTGGGTTTTGTTTTGATTTGTCTCATAGTCCTGTGTTAAGTCTATAGAAAGGAATTCTTTTTTGGTTTTGTCTTTAGAAAAAAGTGGAGTTTTTTAATAGGGAAGTAGTGCTTATTACCATATGCACTGAGACTCTCAGCTGGTGTGTTTCTAAATCACAAGTGAGATAATAAATGATTTCATATGGCCTTTGAAGTTCCAACTGTTTTCAGTGAACTGTCTAAATAGAATCATTCATCAATCAGGGGCAGAATTAATATATAGCTTTGAAATAGTCCTTAAAACCTCTGAAAAATGTTTTACAGAATGAGACAGCACCGAAGCAATTTATTAGTCAAATCTTGTTTGACATATTTGTGGCAGTAGCTCTGTTTAGCAGATTTCTATGGGCCTGCTGCATGAATCAGGTGAGCAGGATCAGGACCTCTCCATGGTTTTTGTCTTCTTACAAACTGTAGCTGTGCATACATAGCACTCCTCTCTTACTGAGAGACAAAAGAAAAATACATTTTTAAATGTTTGAAATGGTGAATAAAACTTTCCAAATACTCAAAACATTAATTAATTGCTGCACAGCTTTTCTTCCATGTTGACAGTGACTATAGCTGACAATATTTTACAGTTATTTTCTTAACTCTCATTGATTATTTTCTTAATTCTTCTTTTTTGTGTTGTCAATTGTTCTTTGCTAAATATTATCCAGTAATTACCCAAGTAAGCAACATTATGTTAATAACAAATTGTTTCAGAATTTCCCACAAAAATCTGATTTATTTTTCTTTTAATTCTTCAGTGTAATCAGTGACAGGAAACAAAATAGTTGTTGCTGTGTGCTTTGTTCTTTATGTGAACGTCAATCACTTGCTTCTCTGCACTTAGGAGGGTTTTAGTTTTGAGAACTATAGCATATGACTTGAATTCTGTAGAGCACTAAAAACATTTCTGAGAGGTGATGAACACTCAGCTTATGTCAGTGTAAGCAAACAATTTGGCAAGTGGAAGCCGATCATTAGATCAAAGCAGTTGGTGCTAAGGCTTATGTGTTTGCACTGTAGCAGTTTAGTTTAGGGATTCTACCTCAGACTAGTTTTAGTTTGGACCGTTGGATGAAATGCTCTCACCATAGGTGTGATTTGAAGTTGTTCAAGGGACCAGTCATTGGTTTGGACCCTTGTGTCCCTATTACAGTACATTTGATGCACACCTAGAGTGGAGCTTCCGACTGAGTCTCCTCTGAGGAGAATCCAAGTTGATGCACCAAAACTCCTCCATAAAGGTGACACAAATGTGCTGAGTGAGAACAGGTGGGAGGTTCAGTTCACTTAAACCAGAGCGTGTATGTAGGTGCAGCCTCAGAATTCCCAATGCCTTCAGAGTGCTCCAGAGGACAGAAAGACTTGGTACTTTGGAAACTGTTGGAAGGAAAGAATTGTTACCTCTGCTATGTGATCATCGAAATCAAGATATATTTTGGGGAAAAGCCCCAGATGTTAACGTTACTTTTGAATTTAACCAGTAAATTTCTGAAAATTTGTACGGAGTGCCATTGGGGGGATGTTACATAATTAGGTTTAAGCACTATGATTGCATTTGATGTATTTTTAATGTATAAATCCAGGGAAGGCTCCAAGCACTTTGCAAGAATGCATGAAGTACTATTTGGAATATCACTGTTAGTTAATTTAGCAACTTTTCACTGCTTCTGTTGTGGTTTCATAAGGCCCCTTCCTCCCCCACCCCTTCTTTTTCACCATCAACACCTTTCATGGGTTTCATGCATCCCTCATTGTTGGCTTTGACTCTATCTTCATGCACCAAGGGTGCTTTTATTGCAAGAGAGCTGATGTGAATTGTTATCTTGTGTAGAATGCTGGTGGAAATAGAAAGCTGGACAAGGTCATCGGCAAAGGGATATGAGTATAGTTTCTCTGAAACTTGATTCCAATAGTAAGATATTCTCTGGTGTTAGTGCTTTCACTGAAAAAGTAACTATTACTTCCTGTCCTCGTACAGCTTCTTCTACATTGTCACCCAGAGGGGATATCTCTTGAATGATCTTTTCTTTCAGTTCTGCTCATAAGAAATTAGCTTGATGGGACTAAGGAATAAAATTGGGATGTTTGTTTATTTGGAAGAATATATTTCACTATAAAATATAGGGTTTTATGCCTCTCTTCCTCTGCCTTTATAGTTAATGTTATATACCCATTAATGCCTGTAACGCGGACCCTAAGTCTTCATATTTGTTTGCACAGTGGCCAGTATAAGAACATAAGAAACTCTGTACTGTATCAGATCAAAGATCGGAAACGGTCTCCTTTTCTAGAGAGGTTATTGGTGATTCTCCAGGAAGGAGAAAAGGTACAGAGTGCTGTTTCTCTGAGGCATTCCCCTGGCTTGTGTGAATCTGTGATTTAGGAACTTCCTCAGTTAAAGATGGTGCCTATGTTGCTTTTTAATAGTTTTAATGATTGTCTAAACACTTGCTGGACTTATTTACACATCCAGTGGCAGAGCATTCCTCCTTTAACTCATTTAACCATTAATTATGTAAAAGAGTAGTTTTCCATGTTTGTTTTACATTGCTGCTATATAAGTATTTTCCTGAAATACAGATTAATAATAAAATCATACTAAAGTCCCTGCAAAGAAATATCACACTTGTGCACACCTTTCTYGGATGAGAAATTCTTACAGTCATGAGTGTTTATTTCTCACTGTGCTGAGACAGTGTGCATGACCACAGAAAGAAACATTAATTTGCCCGAGAGTATTGTGTTTCTTCAGTCCTGTAAATTGCAATTACTGGGACACAGCAGCAGCATCCCCCAGAACTCGGCGCTTATTATCTTCGCTTTGTACCACGGACAGATCCTGGGAGGGGTGGGGATCTGCCTTTCAGAACCCCAGTAAGTGCTGCTCTGCTTTACTCTTTCATTTTCTTCTTCCTCCTGCAGCGCAGCAGGTTCTGAAAGGAATGTTTTGTAGGGTTCATCCCAAATTGACATTGGTTAAGGTAGTGGCTACTAGTTTGGGAATGTCCAAAAAGAAATATAAGGGTGTTTATGCTGTTTATGTTTTTATTTAGTTTGGGACTTATACATATAATGCAGATCTATTTCTTATTTTGTAAAAAATACTCTATTTTGCATCCTAATAATACATTGTTACACCTACTTCCAAAGATTTTTCACTTTATTTCATTTTAAGACATTTCTGTTGTTTTATATTTTTTCCATTTTTTTCCCCTTTTTTTTTTTCATTTTTTTTTTCAAATATAAGTTGCCCAAACAAACCTCTGTATTACTGATTGCTTTATGTACATCAGTTCTATTTTTTTTTTCCTTTCCAGACACAGTGGAAATGCTTTAACACCTCTGGTTCAGATCCCATTCCTTTTCTCTTAGAATTTGCATTGCCCTTGTGGACCTCTCCTATCAGCAGTGTGAGTTGCTTGTGTTCAAACAGAGAGAGTATTTGAGAATTTACTTCATCATATATTACTGTTGTTAAAAAATAACATTCCATTTGTTCTTTTGACCACTGTTTTGTGTTAAATAGGTATTTTTACTGAGCTATATGCAAGAAGAAAGTTTTTCCTGAAAATAGCATTGTTAATATAATTACTATGTAAATCTCAGTACAACTTGTTTTAACAGGGATAATGTTGAATATGTCTAAATTGGTATGTATGTGCCAACATGAGTTTTTTGTTGTTGGATTCTTTTGGGATTTTTCAAAGTTTTCCCTAGCTCAGTCTGATCTGAACCACTCTACTGTTTGCAAATATGTGATGTTTCTTCTGTTTTCCATAGAATGAACAAATGTACAACAATAATAATTTTTATACAAATTGGGAAGCTGGCTGCATTATATCTTCCACATTGTAAAACAGATGATTTGTTATAATTCTGTCTCCTTTTCCTGGAATTGGCTCTGTATAGTTTGAAATCTTAAGTTCTTAATGTGACTTTTATCTATTGTACTATTGCTAGTTATTTTCTTCATTGCTTGCTGTGATTAACTTAATCTTTAAATTTATCTTCTTATTTATGGGGCTTTAAAAGTCTAGATAGGGCTATCATTTTTCTTTTACACATTCTTGCTAAACTACCTAAAGACTTCTACTAGACTGAGGAGATGTGCTTTTCTCTTAAAATCTGCCATGATACAACTTTATCATGTTTATCATATATGTATCTTTAATGGTGATACTGTTGATTTTCTTTGCTACCTTCTAATTTTCCTGAACAGAGGTGGGTTTAGCAGTGGATACAGTCACCAATCACGTGCTCTTTAGGAAGAGTGTGCAATGAGAGGGCTGCGACCATATCACAGGAGGTATGAGCACATGCTATAGTAACTAGTGTTAAGTAAAAGCTAAGGCCCCATTAATACGTTCCCAGGGAAAATGTATTGTATGGCGCTTTTTTTTGTTTTGTTTTGGTAATTAAGGTTATAATCAGTTAACTTTGAAGACCAGGAGAACATAAATGAATGTAGAACCTGCTCGTTGCCACTGAGAACAAACATAATTGTCTTAACTTCAGTAAAGCTTTGACCAGTAAAATATTGCACAACATATTTGTTTATTAATTTATTATATTTTATTGCTCTAACAAACTTTATTTTTCACATGCATGTCTTTTCTTTCTTGTGTCCATACTAGATAATGGAAAAATTCTGACAGATGAAGGGTGGTGTGCAGTAGATTAAGGTCAAATATATCTCCCTTCTCTTTCAGTTGGTGGTTCCTCAATGATTATACCAGTCCACATGCTATAATGAGTCATCTTCTGAACTTGATTTCCACTAAATATTTCTCCTTTTTTTTATTAGACCATGGCAATAATTTCCTGTTTAGAAACCTGTCTTTTGTAACTAGAACAACTGGCAACAATTGGAGAAGTTAGTAATTCCATTTTGTCATTGAAAGCAGAAGTATTAGTTTTAAATGGGCGTTAGATATGAACAGTGTTATCTGAGAGTCAGATACAGCATTATCAATATTAAAATATTAAAACTGTATTGATTTGGGTTGATCTGGGTTAGTTGTTACCCTGAAGTAGACATTATTTTTAAAATTAATGAAGTCTATATATTAGATATGAACCATCAGAACTCCGTAAGTAAGTATTAAATTCAACAATATGGCATGGGAGATCAAGTGACTCCAGGGCTAGTAGTTGTATATAAAGTTGACATAAACAAACTCGGGAAAAATAACTGCTGTGTGACTTGACAGAAGTAAAATTACTGTTTGCAAAATTAAGAATATTTACTGCTTTGTCTCATGTAGTTGTCTTCTGAGGAAGGGCTCCAAGTCTGAAATCTCTCCAATTGATTTGCCTCGTAATACACAAACCTAAAAGGGATGCTTTACCAATATTTGCTCTTCTCTAGGCAGAGTCCTTGGGCCTGGCAATGACTGAGTGTCTGTAGGTTGCTTTCCCCTGACTCCAAACATTTTCCAGCAGGGAAATTAACAGGGATGATAGGTCTTATAAGTGAAGCATTGGCTTGAGACTCTGAAGACTGGAGTTTATTTCTTGGCTCTGCTATTGCGTGATTTTGTAACTTTGAGTCACTTGGAGGCAGATCCAGAGGCCAATGAGGTTAGTAGTAGGACTCCCATTTGTGTTAGACTGGGTTTATATGACCACTTTACTCTTTTTGTTGTGCTCCATTTTCTAATCTCTTTGAGAGTTGTATTCCTTTCTCTCTCCCCTCTCATTTTTCAAATTAAACTCTAAACTCTGTTGTAGGGACTGCCCTTCACTATATGTTTTTATAATTTAAAACACAGCAAGGTGTAGAGGGGCCTCTGCTTTTGTAATGAACGTTGATACTGCAATTAAAGATGGTGCTCTAGCTTGAGACATTACATAACATTTCCAAAAACTGGAAGATATACACTAGGACATCTTAACTTTTAGTCTGTATTAAATCTCCGAGTGCCAGCAATAGTGGTTTCAGAACTGTTATATTGCCTATTTTAGGATGTAAATTGGTTTGGAAAAGTGACTGTCTGCTTTCCTTCCCTCCAGCCTGAGGTGAAGTGGCTTGCTTATTGAATACTCTTATCCCTCAAAAGCCATGTACACAAGAGTGTACTTGTGATCTCTGCCTGAACTGGAATAGTGATCTACATACTGTTAAAGGGTATTTAGAGTAAATTCTCTCTGGGGTTAATAACCCTTCAACTATTCACTCTGTACTCTAATCTTTTTCAGAACTGCCTTGTAAAAAATGCAAAACCAAAATAGCTTGTTAAACTTGTACTCCAAGGAAATTATTGTGTACTATATTTGAGGATCAAGCATAATATTTGTAGTTTTTTCATCTCTAATTTTCTATCCTCAATAGTATTTTAAAAGTATAGTGGTAGCTTACTCTTGCATTTTAAGCAGAAAGGAAATGCTCAGAGTTTTTGTTTGCTTTGCCTGTACCAAATGAAATACTGTGGTGTGAACATTTTTTGCAGCTTGGGATGTTGTGATAGCTTGTATTGGTTTAGTTTTATGGCATTCACTTTTTAGCTTTTCTTAAATCATGAAGCATTATTGTTGCTTTGTTTTGACATTTTGTTTACTTACGAAGTAAAACACTTGATAAAACACTAATTTCTGGAGCATGGACTCATGCTTTGTTCATTGATAGTTATTCAGACTCTCCTCTATACATAGAATTGTTAATTTCAAATGGGCTTTATACAGACACTCAGTCTCCTGAGTACTTTCTAAAGTTACATTCATTTATTTCACAGTATTTTTGTAGATGAAGTGGTGCTTTTTTTTTTTTAAAAGTTTTGAAACTTAGGCAGAGAGAGACTAAAATCCAAAGTTCCTTGTAATATTGGCTGTCTTATTTCTAACACGTTTTTTCTGATCATCCAGCACCCTGTGCTCTCTTTAACACCAGTTTAAGCTCAGACGTGTGACATTGTATTCAGTGTTGCAAATCTAGAGATCAGGGCTTTCAAGTTGCGTACCCAAAAGACAAGAAACAGTTAATAACTGTTTTATATACTTATATTCTATCAGACAGGAGATAAAGGTAGCCCAACCACTTTCTCAAAGCAGGGTCTGACTATGGAGGTCAGACCAGGTTACACTCAGCTTTATCCTGTCTGGTCTTGAAAACCTCCAAGGATGAAGACTACACAGCTTCTCAGGGCAACTTGGTCCAGTGCTTGACTGTCCTCATGGTGAAAAAGCTTTTTCTTTCCTTCCATTTGAAGCTGTTCTTGTTTCAATTTGTCCATTGCCTCTTGTCTTCCTGCCATGCACTGCTGTAAATAGCCTGGCTCCATCTTCTTGATAATGACCTTGTAGGTACTGGATGGCCTTTTGCCCTTGTCTTCTCCAGGCTGAACAACCCCCATTCCCTCAGCCTCTCCTCACAGGGTTTGTGCTCCAGCTGCCTGACCAGCTTTGTGGCTCTCCACTGAACTCGCTCCTGTTCCTTGGTGTCTTTCTGGGATTGCCTGACACTGGATGCAGTATGCCAGACGTAGTCTAACAAGTGCCAAGAAAAAGTGGACAATCACTTCCCTCAATCTACTGTCTTATGTTTCTGGTCATACAGGCCAGGATGCAGTTGCCCTCCTTTGCTGCAATGGCACACTGCTGGCTCACGTCCAGCTTGCTGTTCACCCATACCCTTTCGGTCCTTTCCAGCAGAACTGCTTGCCAGCTTCTCAGTCCCCTGCCTGTATTGTTGCAGGGGGCTCTTGCTTCCCAGGTGCTGGACTTGGCACTTGTCCTCACTGAATGTCATGAGGTTCCTGCTGACCCATTCTTCCAGCTTGTCTAGGTCCCTTGAGTGGCAGCCCTGTTTTAATCAGTTGGGAGGGAGGCAGGCAGGTGTATTTGTATAACATTGTTATGAAATCTATTACTATGTCACAATATAATCCTCCTAACATGCTTACCAAAAGGTTGTTGGTATAAGTTAATAACTTTCATTAGACCAACTGATGCATTTGGAGAAAATGGACAAGCTTTTAGGAAGACAAGCCTTCTTCTGAAAAAGAAGCAGCAGCAAAATTCAAGCAGATACAAATTAGAGTAAATGGTTACTCTGAATTTAACGTAATTGTGTAAATCAGTGAGGCAATCTGAAAGAAAAAAGTAAAAATGGGAGGGAGAATCTAACAAGGTGATAGGGTCATTAGACCTTTGGGATACAGAGATAGACTGGTAATTATGCCTCTGAAATGCTGACGGATTTGAAAGAAGTCAGACATAAGGAAAACTGCAATATACTATAAAATCAACATCTTTACCAAATTCCTTATTTCTTTTATCCAGGAAAGTTATGAATTTTAGATCTTAGCCTATTCTTCCAAGACAATGTATAGGAATTCCTCGATAATCAAGACTGAGAGGAGAGATTTATTTTTTTCTTGGTGAAAAATGTTTTCCTGTCGGTAAATGGGTTTTATCCGTTGTCAGTGTGAGTTTACTCTGATATGCTGTAATTTCTTTGACATATTTTACATGTTTCAATCAGTAGTTATTGGAATTTAGTGCATTCCAAGAAGTACAGTGAAGAATACGTGACTTCTGATGATTCTGTTGTAGGGAAAATTTATCACTCTGTGTAAAGTTTTGCAGTTAATACTGGGAAAATTTGGAAGATGTCTTCTTCCTCCAGCTTAAGTTCTTATTTTTAAATGATTTTTCAAATAGGTTTCAATAGGTATCACACAGACAAGGAAGAGTGTAAGTTCAGTGAGATTTTCTTTTTGTGGTAAGAAAGAAGATGACACTTGGTGGCTTGATCAAAGAGGTGGTCTGCTCTCAAAGAAGCATCCCTTTTGGGTATAAGTTCTCTTTAGGTTAGCTGGATTCAATTCTCTGAGCAAATTTAGTGATCTCTTGGGGATATGTCATAGATCTTTTGCTTTATTTTGAAGAATGCCAAGTTTTCAAGATGTAGATGTGTTGGTTTCCAGAATTCCCATATGTAATGAATTGAAGGTTGCTGATTATAGGTTGATCATGGGGTCTGTAAAGTTTAAATTGGTGTAGAAATGTTCTGGAAGTTGTGGGTTCGTTCAGCCTGCAGTGGAGTTAATTCCTTTGTTGTTAAACAGCCAATGAATCATCTGGTGGCTCTGAAGGAAAGGGTGTTTTCTGTCTTCTATATCTTCTTTTTCATTTCCAGGTTGCAATCTGATCACCTTTTGTCTGTATTTCACCTTTTTGCTACTGATCAGCTTGTGCATGTGCAAGGCTTTTCTAACAGAACTTTTCATAGCCTTTCTCATTAATTTTTCATTCCATTTTGCCTACTGTAGTTCACATGATACGAATTTTCCTAATCCTATATTATTTTATTGTTAGTTTAACCATTCTGTGCCTACAATAAAGGTCATATATACTCCTGTATTATTGACTAACACAAGCCACATCTTGAGTTCTACTTAGCTGTGTACAGAGGTATAACGCATTGATAAATTTTCGGCATCTGACACATATAAGTTTTCGAAAGACATTGCAAAACAGATTGTGGTTTAGGCTTTCAAAGGAGCTGTGTGTAAATGACTTGTGGTGCAAATATAGATGGTGAAAATTCGTGTATATAGAATACAGTAGAAGTACTTATGCTATTTACAGTTACCAAGAATCTCTTCCTTAGGAGGGACTTAGAAGAGGCTGGCATATGTTGTATGATGGTCCAGAAATGTTCCAGTGGGTGCTGTAGTTGTGTTGCTGGTGATTCAGTAAATAGCATTTTTGTTTCTGAATGCAATAACTGTGAATGATTTAATAACTGTAAATGTGTTTCCAGAGCCTATATGGCATCCTTTTCCTGGTTGTTTGGCAAATAATGAGATGGAAAGCAGTGGTGATTGGTGGAAAACTTAGTTACAGCTGAAGATGCCTGTCTGTAACAGTCCAGTTATTCCACTAAGAAGTGAATTTCATTGTGACAGAATTCTCTGGGGTTAAATTTGGGAGGGAATTAAATCATGAAATTGAAGAAGGCAGAAGTTCTGTTGACAGGACTGGTCACAAGCCTGGAATCAAATGAAACACTCGCTCCCCTCAGGCACAAACCATACACTCACTGCTGAAAGATCGTCTCTCTTGATCGCTACTCTTACAAAATAAATGTTATTTACACTGGGTCAACCTAAGCTGCTTCCTGCCTTGTGTTTAGAGTCTTTCCTTTATTCTAGAAGATTATTATCTTTCTCTGCCTCTGCTTCTACTTTCTCTGGATCAGTTGCCCCACACAAGTGAGTTGGAAGTGTTTTCAGAAACTCAAAACAGGGGCTAACAGGAATAAATTGATTTAACCAGACTCAGTGAGCCTCTAACATGAGGCAGTCAGTTCTATTTGAGAAAACACGAGAGAAGGAAATAACTAGGTTTCATGTCTGTGCCATCTGGGTATACTCTTTGCTGGGTAAAAAACTGGCTGGACGGCCGGGCCCAGAGAGTTGTGGTGAATGGAGCGAAATCCAGTTGGCGGCCAGTCATGAGCGGTGTCACCCAGGGCTCGGTTTTGGGGCCAGTCTTGTTCAATATCTTTATCAACGATCTGGATGAGGGGATTGAGTGCTCCCTCAGTMAGTTTGCAGRCGACACCAAGCTGGGAGGGAGTGTCGATCTGCTCGAGGGTAGGAAGGCTCTGCAGAGGGACCTGGACAGGCTGGATCGATGGGCTGAGGCCAACTGTATGAGGTTCAACAAGGCCAAGTGCCGAGTCCTGCACTTCGGCCACAACAACCCCATGCAACACTACAGGCTTGGGGAAGAGTGGCTGGAAAGCTGCCTGGCGGAAAAGGACCTGGGGGTGCTGGCTGACAGCCAGCTGAATATGAGCCGGCAGCGTGCCCAGGTGGCCAAGATGGCCAACAGCATCCTGGCCTGTATCAGAAATAGTGTGGCCAGCAGGAGTAAGGAAGTGATCGTGCCCCTGTACTCGGCACTGGTGAGGCCGCACCTCGAATACTGTGTTCAGTTTTGGGCCCCTCACTACAAGAAGGACATTGAGGTGCTGGAGTGTGTCCAGAGGAGTGCAACGAAGCTGGTGAAGGGTCTGGAGAACAAGTCTTATGAGGAGCGGCTGAGGGAACTGGGACTGTTTAGTCTGGAGAAGAGGAGGCTGAGGGGAGACCTTATTGCCCTCTACAACTACCTGAAAGGAGGTTGCAGCGAGGTGGGTGTTGGTCTCTTCTCCCAAGTAACTAGCGATAGGACGAGAGGAAATGGCCTCAAGTTGTGCCAGGGGAGGTTTAAACTGGACATTAGGAAAAATTTCTTTACTGAAAGAGTGGTTAAGCATTGGAACAGGCTTCCCAGGGAAGTGGTTGAGTCACCATCCCTGGAAGTATTTAAAAGACGTGTAGATGAGACGCTTAGGGACATGGTTTAGTGGGGCATGGTGGTGTTGGGTTGATGGTTGGACTCGATGATCTTAGAGGTCTTTTCCAACCTTAATGATTCTATGATTCTATGATCATTCACTGATATTCCTGTATGACATGATCTATGTGCTTTTCTGTTATACGCTTAGAAGACCATTGCTACATCAAAACTTTTTGGCTTGTAGTCAGTGGGATGCATTAGTCTGCAGATGAGGTACATGCTTGCCAAGTCTCAGGTAGCTGGCTTTCTTCTCACACTCCTGTGCTGCTAGCCCTGTATGTTCTCCATTTACAGTGCTGTGGTGTTGACTACTCACCAGTCATCTGGGTGGCTGGCTGTGCTTGACTGTATAGGAAAAATCAATTTATATTAAAATAGAGGTCGTACTTGATTTTTTAGACTAAGTAACAGTAATTTTTGTAACACCTCAGAGAAGATGGGTGGAACTGTAGAAGCAAAGAGTGGAATCTTGCTAGTTTTCAAATGATTGCCCACAATTGCAGATGGCAGGTTTTCCTGGAGAAGGACTGCTCTACTTTTCCACCCCACCCCGTGCACTGGAGAGTAGAATAGTTCCTGTGCCTTGGAGCTGTGCAGTGTTTTTTTACCTTGCAAAGAATGTGTAGCTACTGATGAAGTCATGTGGTGGATGGGCTCTGGGTCTAGCTCTCTGCGTATCAGCTACCATGTAGAAAATCGCATTCCACGTGAAGGATTATGTGGAGTAGTCAAATCCCATTGTGACAGCTTTCCAGTGCAATTCTGTGCCAAGAAGACACAAGTCCTAAACAAAGAATTTTAATATTTTCATCCATTACTTCAATAAAAAAAATAAATTGCTTCCATCAAAAATTTTTTAACAAGCCGAATGACATGGTTTAGGACTAGCAGCATTTGATTAATAAAGATCAAGGATTTTAAACTTTATCATTTCATTTCATTCTTAACACAAGTAGTATTTTTTCATACATTTTATACAAACCTTAAGTATGTTTTAACTTACCACAAAATGAGAAGAAATGTGTTACATTAAAATGCATGTCATTTGCTTGTGCATTTGGAGGTACCAGTCATTTTATAGCAATTTTGAGTTATTTTTCTGTCAGTTTGTATTCCTATTCAATGAGACATACAGAAACCCTCACTTAGAACAACTCCCTTAGGGCTCACTCCTGGATGTCAGTAGTGTGAGCAAGAGGTGTTGTGCACAACAAGAATAGGTCATAAAACATAAACTTTCAGTCACTTACATGTGGTGGTGTTCTCTGTTTCTTTGAAATCCTGGATGTGTAATTAGGTGAGGTTTTTTGATATTAGGCTTAGGACACAGGTATGGACATTTTTTCTTCTTACTTGTAGATTTTGGAATTTTTTTTTTTTTTTTTTTTTTTTTTTTTTTTCTTCTTCTTCCTTTTCCTATATCCCAGTTCACCACACACTATGCTATCTGGCTGTGACCAGAAGTTTATTGGGCAAACAGATGTTTAGTTACAGTGCAAGATTATCAAAATCTAAGGATTGCAGCTAGAGATATATATAGCTGAAAGAGCAATAAAAACATTTTGTGACTGCTGTCACAAATGTATTAGCATCCTTTCTTTTGCTAGGAAGAGTGCAAATCAGTTAGCAAGCAAATGACTTGTGGGTATCATTTTGATCTTGGCCTCAATGCAATGTATAAGCTGTTCAGATATGCGATTTTGTTTTGTTTTATCCTTATGTCTAACTGTACCACAAATACAATCTGCAGACTATCACTGCCACTGCCATTCCTGCTCTTGGGTCCTTGTTAAAAACAGCTTAGAGGCAGTAAATTAGATAGAATACTACATCCATTAAAAAAGGATGTGACCTGGAGACTTCCATGTTTTGCCAGTATTCATTCTAGAATATTTAAAATTATCTGTCTGAATTACAGGCTGAGTGATCCAAAAACAGTTACTGAGCTTCCTTAATAGAGAATCTTTTTGATTTATTTTTTTTTTTAAACAAAATTAAAAGAAGTTGGATAGACCAAATCTGGTTTTAAGTCTTTTATTTTTATCCAGAAGTAGGTTCTCATGTCTTATATTAATAATAACATGATAAAGTCTGTGATGTGGCTATTGATATAGGTTGGCTCTTTGGGCTTCTTTAATAGTTAGCATACTGTGAATTTAGCTCCTTGGGTATGACCTGTCTTTTTGTCATGTGTGTGTAAAACACCTGGTGTAGGCACTGGTTAATTTTTGAAATGCCTTTGTGGTACTGCAAGGAGAAAATAAAAAATAATTTTTTGATCAATCATATTTTGGTAATTGATAAATTATCTATCATCCACATCACAAATATCTAAATTTCCTTAAACAAAAATATTTAAGTACTAGGACCCAGTTTGGATTTTCTATTTATGATATCAAAACTTCATGTATTTTTCATGAGTCTACAATTTTTCTCATCTTCCTATCTAATAGAGCAGGGTATTTTGATACTCTAAACCCGTTCTTCTGACTAGACTGTTTCTAACAGTGTAAGATATTTACAGCAACACAGTAACACTATTTTAGTTGTAGCAACACTATTCTAGAATATAATTGTGTGGACGTCGCAATAACTGACTTAGTCTACTTATTTGTTTCTCATATCAAGACCTTTGGTCATTCTTGTTGCCCTTGTATGTTTTTCTGATTCTACTATATACTTTTTTGAAAGGGTTGCTCAGAATTGCATGTAGTTATCAAGATTTGAGCTCATTATGGGTTTATACAGTGACATAATGATACTCTGTATTTTCTCTTTTCCCAATAATTCTTTCTTTTCTGTTTGCTTTTTTGCCTGCTACTTAGTGTTGTACTGAGTCTTTCACAGAACTAGCTATTTTAACCTCATGATCTTGCAATGGCCAGCTCTGTGCCAATTGTTTATTTGTGAATTTAGGACTGTTCTTGCTTTGTGGGTTGCTTTACATTTGTCTGCATTGTATTTTTTACTTTCATTTTAATGTCCATTAAATGTCTCAGTTTCATCAGTCCCCTCTAGTCATTCTACTGTTTTTCTGTTGGACGTTGTATTCATTACTGTGAGTAACCTAGCTTCACCTGCATTTTCAACTTTTCCAGTGTCCTAGGGCAAACTCTTGAAGTATTATATTGGTGACTTCCCATCACTCTGGAAACTGACAATTTACTTCATTTTGTATTTTTATCTTATAATACTTTTTGTCTTTTAATCTACATGAGAACTGTAGCTCTTATTTCAGAAATATTATCAAATATCTTTTGGAAATGCAGCTGGACTATATCAACTGAATCTCTCTTATTTCCAGGCTTCTTGTCTCCAATAGAGGTTTGTGAGGCAGGACTTCTCTTTGTAGAAGAGCATGGGTTCTTTCCTAATGTCATATTTAGGCACATGTCCGCATTACCAGTCCTCACATATAAAGACAGATTTAAGTGAAAGGTTACACACCACAGTTCTGCTGTTTCATCCTTGAATTCCTTTAGCATTCCTGAGTGAATACCATTTGATCCTTGGGGCTGGCTGCTGTTGGTGTTTGCCCATGTATTCTGCAGCTACTTCATATAGGTTTTCCATATGGTCTTATTTCCCTTTACTAATGGCTTTCTATACTGGTTGTCTGTTGGTGTTGCAATCTCTTGGCAAAGCTTCTGATAAAAAGTTTTTGCTTTCCTTTTACAGTTTGTCCAATAGTGGCATAGCCTGCTTTATTATTCCTGTATAGCTTGTACTCTGGTGTTAATGAGACCAATTGTCTCGTCTCTCTACCGTCACATTTCCAATATGCCTTTTATGTCACACATTTTTAGAAGTGATATTTTGCAAGTTTTTAGTAGAACTCTTAGAACTGCTTTTCTTCTCAAAAAGAGAGTGCATTTTCTCCTTTGTGGAAGAGTAATTCAGTTGCCTAAATGAATTGATCCTCCCCTGTTCTACAGCAATGCAGAACATCCCTTCTGCTTGTTTTGTTCAAGGCACCAACACACAGCACAGTCAGTTCTCAAAAAAAAATTAGTTTTGTGAGGGTAAACATACACAGCTACTGAGAAGCAGGTATACCTTTTATTATAAAGTAATCAATCATTTAAGAGATATTAAGTAACACAAGCAAGTATGATTGGATGTTATCTATTTTATTATACGTACAATGCTATTATCTTACCATGAAACTTCCTTTGGGATTCTGGTATTGTAAGAGTGAGGTATTATAGCTCTAGTGTTCTAAACCAGATAGAGCTGTAAAACATTATAGACATGTTAATCCATGAATTTTCATACATTGTATTAATTTAAGGAGGTCTTGCTTTTTAATTTTTGCTATTATGGAGATGTAGATAGTAGTTACATTCAAATAAACTTCTACACCTGTATTAGCTACACCTAGAGTTAGGGTTTCACCTATTTCTCTGTGTCAGTGCATATGTATGTGTAAGAGAGGAAAGGAGAATCCCATGTTCTTTCCAGGTGAAAGGTTTGTGCTTTTCTAGCAAGGTTTTAAAAAAATGTACAGTTTAAGAGGTCATAATGAGAAGAATATTATCTTTTTCCTTTCTCTAGATTTTCTTAGTTTTTTCATAGGTTGTCTTTCCCCCCCCCCCCGTTATTTATGGCCAATGATAAGGCAGAAACATTTTTCTGTGGTTTGTGAGCAGGTTTTTGAAGTAACATAATAATTCTTTGTAATAGATGGAAATGAAAAAGGTACTGAGTGTATTATTATTTGTATTGGAAAGGTGCTGCCAAACCTCAGACAAAAGTAAGAGTTACTGTGTAGGCTTTTATGTAATTTATACTATTCTTGTTCCACGAAATTTCCAATATACTAAATTTTATTTGACTACATATATGTTTTTGGCTAAATGTAGAAAATATTCAAAGAGCTTGCAATGTTGAGGCTTGGTGGTAGGAGAGCATTCCGTCTGTTTATGCTATGCTCAATGACCATCCGTAGCAGTTAAATATAGTCTTTCCATACCCATACTAGAGTAGGGAGCCCACCTCTGGTTTGTATTTATTCAGTCCTTCCTTTAGAATCATGTGAATGAATCACAAACATTGAGGGTGTTTATGTGCAGGCAAAATGTTGAGCAGTTGGTCCACTGTGAGTTGTCAGATCATCCTAGAAAGTCACTATTGATCCTCAGTTTCGAGAGCTCAAAACTGAAGTGCACAGGGGAAGGGGAGGCTCAGGTGAGTTAATGGTTGGTGGTTTAAGCATACAAGTAGGCAGGTACTTCTCCTGGAGAGTCTACAGCAAAGCTTCTGTGGTTAAGAAAATCTGATCATGCTTGGCAAAAGAAACGGTCAAAAACGGTTATCCAAAATGATTAGTTATTACATGTCTGCGTGATGACTATGAGGCACAGAGGTTAAAGGCAGAGACGGGAAACTGACCTTCCCAGAAGATCAGTTTGAAATCCTGTAATGGACAATCATCAGGTCTTTGCAGTTGTCAAGAGTTGAAGATGCAATTCACGTTGATGGAGAGAATTGGCTTGAAAAATAAATAGCATGGAGAACACTTGAGTTAGGTGGAGTGCATTTGTCTGACTAAGCAGATATTTTGATTAATACTAGAGAGCTATCTGAGAGCTGTGTGGGATACCTCTCTGGGGATACAGCATGAAGCCATTTTTGGGAGAGACCCTGAAGTGTTTCATAGTATGTGGTTCATTGCTATATTGAAACTTTGTGTTGTGAGGATCTTGGACTCCCTGGCCCTAACTCAGGTCCTTTGTGGATGCCAATAGTAACTTTTCATTGATAAAATTTATTATGAGTTCATACCCTTTCTTTCTTACTTTCACCAGGTACAGTGTATGTGAGGGCATTTCCTCTTTTCTGATGGTAAGTTAGCTTGTTTGATAAGGGCCCATGCTGGATGGCTTTTTAAAGCCAAATGGACTATGCTCAGTCTCTTAAGAGAAGGGAGCTTCCAAAGAGAATTGGGGATAGAGTATCATGTGAAGTACAAAGAGGCACAACTCACTTTACTCCAGTCTCTTAGCTGTATGAGAATGGGCTGAAATCAGTTTTGAGTAGACAATTCTGGCATCTGTCCGCAGACAGGTGAAAGTTAATGAGAAAGGTGCGATGATTACTCATTGCATTGTTGGATGATTTCTAGAGAAGTAAATGATGTTGCTTTCTTATCTCTTGTCTGAGGACCATGATTCTACATGTTGTTGAATCAGTTGGTGGGAAAAGCAGAACAGAAATCTTCATTTCAGTGCACCTTTTCTGGAGAACACTGTTGTGATAGAATATGTTAATCAACTAAAAAGAAAAGGTATCTCTCACGACTTGCCTAGGAGTTAATAGAATTCATGGGATTAATTTGATAATGAAAAGATGATGTTTGTCATAAAACATGAACATAAAGTTATGCTAAATTGTTGTTAAACTGAAGTTATTTTTATTTTAATAATTTGTCTACATACTACCAATTGATTTTTATTTTTTGTTTCTTTTTTATTTGTTTTTCTCTCAAACTTGGTCAGGGCATGCATTTATTTGCATCGCTCTTTTGAAATTTGTTGTATATAAGTCTTCTCTGTAGTCACTATATGATGGACTTTGAAGAAATGATCCTGCTATCTTCAGAAATTCTTGAAAAACACATTAGAGTTGTTAAAGGTTATTTCCAGAATGACTGTTACAATATCAGAAATCTGGTTCTCCACTAGTGCTTTAATTATAAACATTACTAACATTGATGATCTTTTGTTTAAAACAATCTTAAAAAAATACAGTGAGGTCCCTTTTCATAATCTCATAGACCTCAGTAAGGTGTGGATTTGTTGTTTTTTTTTTTTCTTTTAACAGTAACATGTAATATAACAAAATGTAAGGGACATGTATCCTCAGCTGTCTGATTGGGTTGATTTATTTCTGGTATATAACACTCAGCTACCTCAAATATGCTCAGATGAAATGTATCAAATAAGTCTATACAGAGACTGTGCAAATGGGAATACAGTCCTAGAACATGTGGTAGTTCAGAAGACAAACCCAGATGTTTTTTGCGTAGAACACTGAATGAAAATGCACATAGTGATATATAATACTTAGGGAAATGCACTGTCATTAGCATTTTTGTTTTATTTAAGATGAATGTTTTATTATTGTTTTGAATATTTTTGTATATAACGGTATGCTATTTTTTCCTATGTGTAGTAATTTTATTGATAATATAACATGGATGAGTATGAAAAAATTTTAATGGTATTAAATAGTTAGGATTATTAAGTTGTCTATGATTTAAATCAGCTGGCTGAAAGCTTGTAGACATTCATGCCACATTATTAATCTGAATCAGATAAGCCAGTGGATATAATTGCTAAGCAATGAAGTATTTATCCTTCCCTAGTGGGTGGGTTTCATAGGAGCCTGGTGGTTCCAAGCCAAGTGAGAAACCAAAAGAGAAAGCAGAGCCAAGAAAAACGTTGTGGATGTTACAAGTGGAAAAGATAMACATGAAGACTCTCTATGATTGTCAGTGGCGGGGGAGTAATGCAAAAGACCTCTCTCAGCTTCTGAGATCAGAGTGAAATCTAAATGAAGTTTGGCTGTTGAACCTGTTGAAGATTTGATAACTGTCTGCAAAATTCAGTAAGACCTTGCTTCTGCTGCAAAAAATGAGTATTCTTCTACTGTTCTCTTGACCCTATGATAAACTGTTTTAGTTTGGTAATAGATTTCTGCAGGTTTAGTGAGTTGAATGGTTTATTGGCCAATAGCACTAGTTCAGATGTAATGTTTGTATGCAGGGGAAAAAAAAAAGCTAACTTAAAAAGAAATCTTTTTCCTGAAAGGTAGCTTTTCCTTTTTTTTTTTTTTTTACAATCATTTGTATAGTTCAATTAACTGTCCTATAGAGTAGATCTGATAATGCTTACCCTGCTTTGATGACAGTTGTGCAGTTCTTTGGTAATTCTCTTCTTCATGAGTAATTAATAAAATTTCAAAATACTTATTAAAATAATATCAAATCATTCAGTAAAAAAAAGTTCACTGTATTATTTACATGGTTGTGAAAATATATTCCCATGCTGAAGATGACCTTTCCTCAGTGAAAATCAGAAATGTATGTGCCAATTTGACTTCTGGTTCCCCACTAGCACACTGTGTTCTAGTGCAAACCTTGCACAAGAATGGCATTTTTGCACCATTGCCCTACAGCAGCCAGTGGGGACTGTTAGAGTTTACTGCAGGTATACATATTCCTGAGAATGTGGATTGCTGGGATATTCTAGCTTTCCTTTGAACAGGTCCTCTTTTTCTGCCTAGGAGAGAGATTTTAGTAAAACCTGAGAATATCAAGCTTTTCCTGGAATTGCTAGGCATGCCCCTTCTGCCTTCTCTGACTGGACCTAGTTAGTGTGCAGGCATAAAAAGTCCTACTTTTCTGAGAGGCATTGGACCTCCTGATACACCACAAGCAATAAGGCAATTTTGCACAAATAGCTTAGGGCAAATCCCTTCAAGGGAAGCCAGGTTGTGCCTCCTTTTGCCTGGCCAACAACTTGTTATTTTCCAATGATAAGAGCAAGTTGCTGACTTCTTTTCAGCCATTGTTAGCCTTGGTTGCAGTTCTGTCTGTTGAAGAGTAAGTGTGGGCTGATTCTCCTTGACCTGATTTAATTGCTTTAGAGCCAAATTCTTCAAGCTATGTGTTACAAATATGATAAAAGAAAATCGGTTTCTCTATGGTTATTCTAAATATTTGAATATTTAGAGTTTAAATCTTTTTTCATGTTTTTGCAATTGGAGCAGAGAAAAAATATTATTAAAAATACATGTACCTATGTTTAAGTAATTAAAAAGTTGTACAAAATGTGTTATAAAATTTGGCTTTGGGTGATTCAGAGTACACTGTGTGTGACACAAACCATTATTAAGCCACTTACACAGATTATTATCACCAGAAACTGTCCTGTCTTTAGGCTCTCTTTGACTGACAACCAATTGCAAGTATCACAAAACTGCTGTGGAGTGAGTGAAATGACATTATTTTATCTTTTACTGAAAACATGGCTATAAATTGCACTGAAGGGAAGCGATATTATTTTCTCTAAAAAACTCTTGGTCTGAAATTGTACTTCAGTTACTTCAATTGTACTCACTTAACATAAATGTAAATTGGTTTACAGGTTTAATAGCATTTTCATAGGGTCTGAATTAGGAAAGCAGCATCTTCATCTCCAGAGGCATTTATTCCTCTAGATAGAGCACTTGTGAAATAATCCAGAATTTTCTTCAAATCCTGAAGTATTTTATAACTTTCCTTGTTGAAGTATTTTATAACTTTCCTTGTAAAAGGAAGAGCGTTCACAACAGTAATGTGATAGAAAATTAAGAATCTCATATTCTTGTTATACTTTAATACTGTGGGACTGTTAGGCTATAGTCTATTAAAATAGACTACTAAAGTAGATTTTAAAATATTCCTGGATGTTATGTTGAGAAATTATTCTGTAAAGTAATACTTGATCTTGCTTATAGGACTTTTGTTTCTATTTGATCAAAATATGTGGGTTTTATCTATGTGTTCTTAACTTCCATCTTATCTTTAGTTGTACTGCTATTTGCTGTTTCAGGGTTTTGGATATATGCAACAACTATTTAGAGTTTAGACAAAATACAGAAATAGGGTGTTTTGTTTTTTTTTTTAAACACACTTAATACATATGGAGTCTTCCCCTTAAAATCGGGATTGCATTAGATTTTTAGGTCTCTCTCTAGTCATAAATCCTATTGCTGGCTAATTAATATATTTCTTATTTTTGTGTGACTATAATTTGTTGATCATGGTCATGTATTGATTTCTTGGGCACTGCTGCTGTTTTGTTTGATACCAGGTAGCAGATGTGTCCAAATTCAAAACAGACACTGACATACAGGCATGCCCACAAAGACACAGAGGTAATGAATTTTCACACTCAGTAAAATTCATTTTTTTCTGTACAAAATTAGAATCTAAGTTTGTATCATTAAAAAAACCTGTTTGCTTTAGTTTTAGAAAAATTTCAGTGTCTGGTATTCAGTATTTGTAAATAATGGTATTTGGGCATATAGGGTTTAAAAGGAAATCCAGTAGGTCTCACAATGTATAGTGGAAAAGTGCATATTTTGACATAACAACAGTTAAGTAGTTGAGTCCCTCTCCTATAATGCCTCATTTTGTTCTTTCCTGACTTCTAGATCCTTTATTTTCATCAATGTCCATGTTGTTTGCATATGTATGAAAACCAAGAAGTTTTTCCAGCTGTTCTGTGTAGCAGTTCTTTGTTTAGATCCCAGACATTCAAATAAATTTGTATGTTGAGGAGACCTTTGCAAATCTGATTTTGCTGGTAAGATTAGAGTAATTTTTGGTCTTTTTGTAGAGAGGGGTGAGGATGGGGGGTTGGCAATAATGTTAAGGTTGCTGATATGGCTTTAGGAATATGAAATATTCTGTATTTCATGAGAAAGTGTTCTTGGTCATATAAGTTTGTAATAGAATTCCCTCTGGTCTCTGATCACATATGCATAAGCAACTCATTCCTCATTAATTTATTGGGCAAGGTACCATACATTTCTTTGTAGCATTTCTATCAAACAAGTTGTCCTAAATGTCTAATGTTTTTTAATGACTGAAAGGCTTCATGGAAGCCTCTGTTGTTGTTTATATGTATATGGAGAAAATTACAATATGGAAGTAATTTGAGAAATTTCAACAGTTTCAGCATTAGTGATCTAGAAATTGAATGGGTTGGAAATACAATATTCCAGTGCACTGCTGCATATATAATGTATGTGCAGCATATGCTGAGGTCTTTTTCAAAACATTTACATTAAACCTGTCAGGTATTTATGAATAGCAAAAATTAATTTCCCCCACTTCTGTCATCAGTTAGAGAAATGGATTTCAGCACAGAGGACTATCAGTGTTTCCTGCATACCAGAACAGCTCACTTCAATGTCATAGAATTACACCAGGTGGCCTGCTAAGAGTCAGCTTAATGTGATTCCAAATGATAGGGTAGAGAATGTGAGGGAAATTAAAATAGTATCATACTTATGATTTAAAAGGAAGTTAATTACAAGGGCTTGTTAATAAACAAAGAAAAATTCAGAATGTATTATCTGTTGTGTAGCGTATCAGTAGTGAATGTGATACCATAAAAAATAAAATTTAACACTGCATAACTTTACATTGGCTATGAAATATTTAATTAAGTTGTTGACATGTTTTGCTTATTAATGGATTTTTGTCTTTGGAAAGAATTATTAAAATGGTGGGTTTAGCTTTTCTATTTTCGAACGTTATCTGACAATGCAAACACAGTTGTAGCCTCTTTATTTCTTGTTTGCTTCTCTCAAGCAAACACAAAACCATCTGAATGTGGCCAGTGTTTCGAAATAAAAGTATTTATTCTGTTGATATAAAGTAGTTGGACACCAGAGAGTATAGAGGAAATATTCATTATTGCCTAGTTTTCCGTTATCTGAAAATTGATCACGTAAAATTGCCATGTTAAATGTTACTTAACAAGTTAAACCTGAATGATGATTTGTTACTGCACTACTTTTTACACTGTACTGCTCCATGACTGCCAGAGATCAGAATTCAGAGCATATTAAAATATTTTTTTTATTTTCTGAAAAGGTAGTTCTTATAACTGGGAAAGCAAATGGTATATTTTGCCTTTATAGAGTAAACAGTAAATATATATGACCTTATTTTTCAGCTTCTAAATTAAAAAAAACCCAAACTGTAGGCAAACTTACTCATATTTTACTTACTGTCTAGATAGAATGAACAAAAGACATGCCTGAGTCTATACAGCAGTTAAAGGTCTTTCATTGTATTACAGAATTTCTTATTTTTTTAATTATTTCACAAATAAGAGTCCATTGAACAAAATTCCTTCCTTTTTGAACTTTGGTCATACTTAATTCTTAAAAAATGTTAATGTAGGTGTTCTGTATGAATTAAAGCTTGGCAGCTATATCTTCATGTCAAAATTCAGCCTGTGTGATTTAACTTACACATTCTTTGAGCCACTTAGAAGGAAAAAATGGTTTGGATACCTTTCTTCTCTGGGATGTTGCATGGAGCTTGAAAATGTCCAAAAAACTGGAAAATGCATGAACCAGTGTCAAAGAATATGCCAGAGCAGATTGTATGTCTTCCCTCATATTCACAGAATATAAAAATAACCCCCCAAAAAACTCATGGGGAAAATGGWAAGCRCAGAATTCTTTTATGATTATGAGAGKTGTTGGGAAAAAAAAAAAAATCTKCTTATGAAAATAAAAAAAAAAAAAAAAAMAAAAATCATTTGTGAATAAATTATGTCATGGGAAATTGAATTAATATTGCAATTATATGAAATAAGTCTAAATAAAGATGTGGTATTTTAGTAGACATCCATTTTTGCAAACCTTTGAAGTTAAATATACGTTACCAGTTACATCTTTTAATAGCCATTCATACTTTATTAAGCTTATYGATTTTTAATCTTAAATAAAAAATAGGCTGAATATACTGAGGTAAATATTAAATGTGCAAATATTTCAAATGAATTCTTAAATATTTTGCTAAATTGGGACAGTTTGCGTTTCTCCCTGTTGAATCAGATCTGTGATAAAATCAGCATATGCATACTTTTGTTTTTGTTTGACAGTTTCACAGATAGTGGCTTCTGAAAGTTCAAGCTCTGTCAGGATGAAAGTCATGTTTTTAACATGAATCAGCAGGTAATGTTGGTGAACAACTTCGCATTAGAATATTTCACCTCAGTTTGTAAGGTTTGCTTCAGGCCCAGTACATCATAATAACAGTAATAATAATAATAGTAATTATTATTATTATTATGTTATACATTTGAAGGGATGGATTAATTAAGTGGCTGCAATCTATCTACAGATTTCTGTTTTTCAAATTGTTAATGTCTTCAAGGTAGCGCTTGCCAAAAGCTTGCTTACTCACCTGAAAACAAGTAAGATTTCCAGAATGTTCCTGGAAACAACTTGGAAATTTACTTTTAGATAAGACTTCTGAGCTTGAAGAGAGGAACATAGATATTTCTATGGAGTTTAAGTGGCTAATGTGCTGAAATACAGACCAGGGACTTTTGCCTCATCTATATTTATGCTTGGTCTATTTCAGTGCACAACAGAGGCAGGTTCTTTGCCCCTCAGAGTTACTGCATAGCTGCTTATGCTTACTCGGGCTGTGTCAGTACAGCACTGACTGGCTAACTTGGGAAATTATAGCCTTAAGGAGCTGGTTGCTAAGTAATCCCCCAAATATGTCCAGGTCCTCAGCAGGTTTTCTGTCCTGTCCTACATGTCTTGTACTGCAGTAATCTGAGACTGTGGTTCCTTGAGAACTGATCTGATCTAAGGCTTGCCACCTTCTGCTTTTCCACACCCTGTTCCTCTCCAGTAGTCCTTCCTCTGTGCCATCTCTGTGCTGGCTGGATCCTTCTGTGAGCCAATTAAATTACCTGGCAGAAAAATTATTCACTTTTTTTTGTATGGATTTGCTCTCTGTTAGTGAATTGAGTTGGTTTACAGTGGGATGAACATGATGAGCTGCAGAGCCAGCATAAGGTAATGGCAGCTGGGACCGGGGAAGGAGAAAAGCTGAAGGATGGATTGGGAGGAGAGAGGACCTCCCTTCCTAAGTAGCAGTGATCTTCTACTACTCACCCTGTTTTGCAGAACTGCACACCAAGAGAGCTATTTCATAATACAACTAAACTGCTCTATGGGTTTCTCCTAAAAGGGTGTTGTTCGTGCTCCTCATACTGTCAGCATGCGCCCTCCCTCCCTCCCTGATATAAAACCAGAGTGAGCGAGCTCAGGGAACTCGATGTGCAGAAGAATGAATTAGTCCCAACACCATCACAAACAGCTTTCAGCCTGCTCTAGTTGAGCATGTGGCTGTATGGGCAGAAATGTCTGTTGGAAAGGAGAGAGAACCAGCACTGCTGTTTGTGTGGTGGTATTGTCTTGAATTAGTTGAAGCCAATGATGAAATGAAACACTGGATATTTTCCAGAATAGTTACTGTCACTAGACTAAATTGACTTCCTCAAGAGCTTTTGTGATGGGAGGGCATTCTAATTAGGGTATATGTTTCTCTTAGAGAAGACATTCTCTTTAGAGTCTTCTTATGAAAATATTGAAATTATTTTTCTGTCAGAAATCCATTCTAGACGTTTCTTAGTTTTTTCTTTATACAATTCTTATGCATCCATTGTAGACAGAATTGCAGGACACAGCAAGTAAAAACTTGTGTCTGCTGAATTTAGCATCAAAATGTCCATAGCTATCATAGAAGCTACAACTGTGCTCAACAGGTTTTATGAATTTATTTAAGGTTTGTTTCTACCCTTAAATTTTATGGAATAATGAAGTAATTAATTTTAAAATACATTTACATTGTCATCCTATTTAGATTTTAAGCAATTCCAAAAGGAGGATATTATTTGTCTTGCATGGTTTGAGTATTTCTGTGCCTTCTTTTGAAACTATTTATCCATTAATAGCTGTATCTTAGGTTCCCGAGTAGTTTCTTTATAATTTTAAATCATCAGTGTTTATCTCTTTTATATCAAATTGTGGTTTGTTGAAGCTATTCATTTTCAAGTCTATTATTTGTAATTATCATCTTTTATTGAGTTCTTGTGCCCTATGTAAGCATCAAATGGTATATTCAGATTTGTGATTTGATTTCTGATTTTGTGAAAGAGAACATACAATGCAGGGAATACAGTATACCGGGATATTACCTTCCCTAGGTAGCTAGGAACACTTTTCTCTTTACAGACATCCTAATTACCCTTCAAATATCCAAAGTAAAAGTTAAATGGAGATTTTTCTTTATAGAGATTATTTTAATAGTGTCCTGGATATTGATAAATTGTCTATTTCAACTTTACAACAAAAAAAATTGTAACATACAGAAAAAATCATGTATAGCTGAGGTGAAGTAGTTTCAAATTATTGAACATTATTGAACAAAATATTCGAACATTTATTCATTCATTTAAAAATATTCTGTTTGACCAAGGTGGTCAAAGCAACATAAAGAAAATAAAAAATTTGATATTACTTGATTAGAATTTGCTATAGTATTTCCTCCATCCAAATCATAGTGTTCAATTTTAGAATAGGCTTAATTGCTTTGAATAGTCAGTGACTGGGTTTCCCTGAATACAACTGTTTCCTTAATAAGATTCCTGGCTACATGGAATATATCATTGTTTGTCCTTTTAGTTAGATTTTCTGTTAAAAGTAATTCTATCAAATTTTAAACTGATATAATCATTACCTAGTACTAGTGTTTCACTTAAGAGAAAGTGCTATGAAAGGAGAAAGAGGGAAGAAAAGTCAGTATTTAATTTAGCTTGAAGCTTCTTGCCTTTTCTCTCCTCAACCCACTTGCAACATTCCACAGTCATCTTTCTATGCCTTGATGCCAGATTTTTTCCTAGCTGAGGGAAAATTTTAAAATGTTAGCCTGTGTGAAATCACAGTCTTAGGAAAATAAAGTCCTGAAATATATTTTCATTAAATAAAATGCTGCTGGTGGTGGCAAAATGTGAAATAAAAGAATTTAAATAATTTTGGCATTATTTGGAATTCAAGACATGTTTCTAACAATCATAGACACAGAATATTACCATATCTTATTCAGAACATCTAATTGCCATAGACCTCTTAAAGTTTTATTGGTTTTTAACTTTTGATTATAGTATTCATTAGCTTCTTATATGGTCTGAACAACATCAATATTAATTTAAACAGATCCTTAAGACCAGCAGTGTGATCTCCTGTGTGTGCAAGCTAGATATATGGCTTTGCCCAAATGCATGTTCAGAGTCTGACTTCTAGCTCTAAAAAGGTCTTTTGTGGGCCTGCAGCTTCGGTTGTCCTTGTCATGGACATCCCAACCTTTAAAACTTATTTTCAATGGTCAACATTTATGTGTGATGCTTCTCTTCTGAGATATACATTGTGCTAGGCTCAGCCTCATTCTGCCATGACCGTTTCCATCATCACAAGTACTTGATCTGTTTCACGTTTTATGGAATCGATAAATCTCATCCCTAAAGAGTCCAGCAGCCCTTTGATTCCTGACCTGACATTTGCTAATGCTATTCCTGATGACCTGCCAGTACGGATCTTCAGAACTGCAGTCTGTGTTTGACAACACTCATAATATGAATCAATATTTAGCATTCAGTAAGTGAGCTGGGGAGTCATTTTATTGCTGCAAAAGGCTACATTGCCCCTGGGCAGCTGTCAGAAATGGGTAGTTATTAATAGCCCTCTCTTTTCACTTAGCATAGTCAGTAGGGGTCAGCCATGAAATGATTTAATCAGTTTATGATATCTGTGACAAAGAGCACTTAAAATGTAATCACAAAATTTAAGGAGAAGTGTCCCTGGGCTGTTGTAATGTTTTCCTCATTTAATTTTCTCTGAAGTTGATATGGTACACCAGAAGGCTGACCAAGTAAAAGATCCGTATTTAAAGTCCTTTTTGCTCTCCTGTCTTACTCCCCGTGTGTCTGAGTGTAGGGTTTTTATGGGAGGTGAGTGTGGTGATACTAAAGAAGAAAACAGTATTCCAAAATTTCATTGTCTCAAGACCCCTTCCACTTGACCATGGTGACTATATTGCTATGAGAACATTGTGTGGGGATGAGGCTTTCCMACGTTTGAAAAGGAGGAGGAACTGTCCCAGACCTTCTCTTCTAATCTTTTAGAAACATTGAAAATATGGATGTGGTAAATAGAATCCATCTTTGGGCAGCTTAGTTTCCTGTGACTGCTTTACCAGAGGAGTTCACCACAGGCCTTGCTGAACTTGGCAGCATTGTAATACTTGCATTTTCATGCCAGTAGGTGATCTGGTCTGGAAAAATGTCTTCAGTGTGTGAAGTACAAAGAAGCTTGCTTCAATATGAAATTTCCCTTTTCTCTTTCACTTTTATCTACAAGTATTGTGAATGATTGGTAGAAAATTTTACTGTGTTTATCTCTGAATTTCCCTGTGTCCATCTTGCAATATCCTGAGGCATTTCATAGTGTAAGAGTTTGCGTCGCCATCCTGTCCTTTTCTGAAGACCGCTTCTCCTGTAGTACTTCCCAGTCAATCTTTGCAGTGCTTTAAGGAGCAAAGCTGATGTTCTTTTCTGTTCTATAGTAGTTGTTTCCTCATATGTAATAGTGAGGCTGAGACTTTGACTTTCAGAATGGTTGTATGAAGTTTATTTATAATTTATCTTCAAGATGTGCACTGATTCTGTCAGTAATTTAAGATAAAGGAAGCTGTTTTATGAGCAGTTTTGTCCTGGGATATGTTAAAGCACATTTACAAGCTTCTTTCCCATATRTCCAGATAGATTTTGTGCATTCTCCTTGTGCAGAATATTTGCTCCTTTATGGTAGAATATTGTCTTTGCATGGTATGTTTCCAAATGTTACATTCGGTATTGCATGCAAATTTGCTACTAGCAGTAATAATCATCAGGATCAGGGTCCTGGTGGAGGAATAGGAGATTGCAATTTGGTTAAAAAAAWGTTTCAAAATCAATACATTGCAGAAGAACTTGAGTGTTGATGAATCTGACCATCTGATCAAGGCGTTTTATGATGGAGAAAAGCCTTTTCAGGCAATTCCAATTAACTCGCTAGTCACTGTGGCATTAATCATAACAAAGAATTTTTTTTAAATGTCTATCAGTGTGAAGTTGCTTCTATTAGTATCTCAGAGTCAACAGTAGCAATTTATTCTTTTCTCTAGATGAGTAAAGTATGCTCTGCCCGTTACCTTTTCAAGAACTGATCACTGGAAACAGCCCCTCTCAGATGAATACGCTACATTTACCAGAATGTTATTTACTGAACACTGTAAATTTACTGAACGTTATTTACAGGGTAATTCTGCTGCCAGTTAGTATTACATGTCACACTCATGTCTCATCTTCTGGAGATGCAAATGCTATAGTTGCTGCACAGAGGTATCTCTCCTAAGCTAAAACTGTAGCAGCTCAGACTTCTAATTCTAGAGTTATTTCTTTGAACCCTGAAGCAACAGGAAGGCTAGAGGTTGTTTCCTTATGTCAAGTGCCGAGATGTTCCATATTCAGACAACTTTGTTAATTTAATAATTAATATTTACTCATCTCATAGGAGTAAAAACTGTGTCAATATTAATATTGGAATCCTGCTTTGTCTTTTGTAAATTAGAGACAGACTTCAGCAGATGATGCATGTTCATAAGCTGTAAGATATAAACTGAATTTTAGTAGTCATTCTTTGGTAATGTATAAACTGTTCTAATGGTTCTTGAAGTCAGTAGGAGTCTCAGTTAACTCTATAATGCTGTGGATCAAGAGTACTTATGCATGGCAAATATTTCTAAATACAAATGCTTGATTGAGATGAGGGTTTGTGTTACTTTCAAAATTTTAAGATGTTCACTTTTGCTTCTCTGGGCAAAATGTCTGATTTTGGAGCATGCAAACTAGTTTTCCTTCTTAAATTTAGAGTTGCTATGCCTTGGCTTTTCTTTTAGTTTTTGAGTTCTTTTGCTTATAGATGGGTTTAAGAAGATGCAATTAAGAAGTGCACTTTTGCATGTGCCCTTGTACGTACTCAGTGTCTATTTGTATTTTGAATTTTCTTGCTAGTCATGCCAAATACTGTGATTTACTGCTAATTCTATTTCACAGGAAACATTTTTAGACTTATATTAATGTATTAGTATCTGGAGCATGTAATTCCTTTTTTGGCATGTCGTAACTTTTTTCAGTAAACATCTCCTGCTAAAAGTAGGAGTTCAGTAGCCCATAAACTTAGACTAGGGACTTGCTTATCTGCAGGACAATTCTAGTAGTCACTAAGTGATCAAGTATCTTCAGCAATTTAAAACGTTTTCTTTATGTGCTGCATCTATGTGAGTGCAATATTCTTCATAGGTATGTTCTTATGTCTTTGCCAGCATTGTGGTATGTATCAAGTGTGCATCTGCTTGCAAGAAGAGGCAGAAATCTTGCACTGTGTTGCCATGTATTTGTCCCATGAAAAAACTCTGTATAGTACTCTCTCTAAAGAAGTGTTGAACAGTATGGATAGTCTCTGTGGCAYGTCAGTCAAATGAAGATGTAAATTTTAACTGCATTAGTTACAGTGTACTAAATTCCATTGTACTTACTTGTATTCAGAAATGGACTAGTTATAGTTTGCTTTAGTTTGTAAGTTAAAGTCATTCAGCTTCTTAGGAAGAGTGTCTGCAGAAGGGCTTAGATGTGTTTTAAGTCATGTACCTTAATTTCACACCTTCAGTTAGTTTGAATTAAGTTCTTATACAGACATGTCCTTGTCTAGATTGACTAGAATCTTATGGTTCAGGAAAGCTATATTCATTTCATCACTCGTTTGGTGGCAAAATCTGAGTATTCATTAATATATTCAATTTTGCATATTATCTTTGGAATTACAGACTTCCTTAGCTTATTGTATCATACCAAAGTAAGATGTTTGTAGCTATAAAATCTACTGTCAAAGACAAACGTAAGTGCACATCAGTGCATGGTTTCATGTGATATTTTAAGTTTAGCATCATACAGACATAGAAATCATTTTGCCCAGCAAATATTGCAAGGGTTTCATGGTAAAATAATGAGCCGTAAAAGTTGCCCTCTGATTTCAGACCTTTCAATAATTTAATAAAACAATGCTTTGTTTTGCAAGTATAATATTCTTTAATACTCTTCTTTTATGACAAGATAGTTCCAATTTTTTAATAGTATGTATTTAGTAATAGGATTTTACTTGTCTGGTTAACAGAGAAAACAGGAAGCTCTTCCCTTAAGACTGTGAGTGTCATTAGTTATTATCACAACGTTGTCATAGATTTTTTTTTAGTTCCAAGTTTATTTTGAGCAGATGGGAGGAAGATATCATGTCAACCCCAAAATATTTATGTATTTTTTGAAAACTAGTTATGTTTGAGAATGAGATATACTAGAATGAGGATGAACAGAATTGCAAGCAAAATTATTGAGCATGGATTATTCATCTGGCATTTATGATAATATTTTCCCATTGATTTCAGGGGGATTCTGTCTGAGTAAGAGCCAAGTGAAAACAAAGTAAGAAATTCTTAAATTGCATGATAATATCTACTGTTTGCAGTTGGTAGCCATTTTAGGTTTTTCATTTTTTATATTTTTCCTCGCTATTTTTGTGAGGTGATATCTACCTCTTCATAGACCTTACTCAGGCCTTCTAATCAGTTCATTCTTCACAACATAATATATTTTATAGCTACTTTTAAAGCTCCTATAGCTTTAAGAGCTTATTCTGTAGTTTTGCCTTGTTTTCATATGTTTACACAATTTCAATTAAAAATGCAAGTTTTTTAAACATAATAAGAAAATCAATTAGTCACATGAAATTCACACGGAGGATATACAGAAATTGCAAGTAAATTGTAAACCCTGAAGAGGGTCTTTGTGAACCCTTCCCACGTTTATGAATGTAATACTAGAGGAACAACGTGCACTGTGAGGTTCTTGTGTTTTGGCCTAATTATTCGTTTGAACTCTTCCCCTTACAAAGTAATTGAAGTATACTATGACTCTGTGTTAATTTAGGATAATGTGGCATTTGCTACTCATGCAGCTAAACAAAAAATCTAGCTTCACAAGAAATGTTGGCAGAAAGTGTCGTCTTTGTGGCAATTTTCATGGAAGGAAAACATTGTGAAACCTTACACTATATGAAAGGAATTCAGAATGTGTTAGAGAGGTGGGAAAAGCTCACTTGAAAGAGAAGTTATAAAGAGTTAATCTGTAAGAGTTAGGTGCTCCTTGATTCTGAGAGTCCTGAGAAGGTAAATCAAGTGGGGAGATGGTACCCCATTACTAACAGCAAGAGACCAGGAGGATGGCAGTGCTGTCCATCATGGCTGAGAAAGGGAGATTGAATGGGCTTGGAGAGGAAGACCCAGGTCTTTGTCTAGGCCATATGGGATTGCAGCCATAGCAAGATACTGGAATGGCTGGCCAAAACCAGATTTGTAATGGCTGTGACATGAGGTTATTCTACCTATAACTGACTGCTCAAGAAAGACAAATCCAGAAATCTACTTGGAAAAAAGGGAGGCAAGTAGACGAATAGGTGTATGGTATAGCTGCGTAGGGATGATAATTAAGTTTGTGTCAGTGAATGTTGTTGTCCAGGTTCTAAGCACATAGGATAAAATGAGGGGCTGAGATGGACTACTGTTAAATTCCTCCAAAAGTTAGGAGGACACTGAGGAGGATACTTTACAAAATAGAAGAGTAATTAGTGTGGTAAGAAAAGGAGTAGTAGAGAGCTAACTCGCAAAAGCTGACAGGGAAAAAGATTTTTAAGGGATTGTGGTGTTTGGTGTTGAGTGTGACTGGCAAGTTAAAAAGGTTGAGAAAAGAGTGTTGGGTTTAAGCTTTGGCAGGAAGGTTGCTGGAAACTAGTGCAAATCACTTCAGTGTGGTCAAGATGGAAGACTGTGATTTGGAAAGTGTCAGAGGAAGGAAATGCTAGGCAATAATTTTGCCTAATGTGTTCACTGATCTTAGATGTGAAATAGACAAGATGGAGCAGTCATGGAAAAGGCAAGTGGGGTCAAGTGTTAAAATCCTATAGCACAAACAAGGTGGTGAAAATTTATAAAAATTAAAATTAAACATACATTTTCAACAACATACTGCTCCTCCTTCATCCTTACTTCATCCTTACTTCATCTGTAAAGGTTTTACAATTTCATCTCATTATTATTTGAAGCACCTTTCTTCAAAAAAATAATCAAAGTATACTCTCCTTGTTAATTTAGCGTAATGTAACATCCAGACATGTAGCGTAATGTAACACCCAGAGCGGCTAAAACCCACGTGCCACTTAAGAAATCTTTGTAAAGAAAGAGTGTCTTTGTGTGTGATAATTTTCATGGAAAGACAACATTAGATATATGCTGAAATTGTGAACTTTGTGACATTGTGAAGTCTCTGAGAATTCTGACATCTTCAGCAAGTGGCAGACACGATATTCAAGTGCCTGTAATTGACCAATGCAGCAGCTGACATCTGACACGCAGTTGACTGAATGACCTGGAAGGTTACATGGGTAGGTAGTACATGAAATCCTTATTTAAAGTTTTCTCTAGTAACTGGAATGGCTGTGACATGAGGCTAAACCACAGATAACTGACTTCTTAAAAAATATATCCAGAAATCTAACCCTCTAGAAAGGTCTGTATTGTATACAGTATTACCCATTAACTTCAAGATGTGTCTTGCTTTTGTTCAGAGTATTGCGTGATTAGATTTTTTTTTTAAAGTTACAAATACATGATTGGAATTGTATTTCACAGCTATGTCTTGCTACATAGATGAATGACAAGATGGGTTGAACCTTTGTCTTTGTCTTTTTTTTTTTTTTTTTTTTTTTTTTTTTTTTTTTTTTTCATTTTTCCTTCTGGATTGAGATGATGCATTGCTATACAGAATGCCTTCCTGAATGCCAACCTGCAGTTATAACATGAAATAGAACTGCTAATAGAAGTATGAGAAATTAGAGGTAGAAAAAACATATTACTTCATCAGCTCCATGCACCTGACAGTACATCAGGGTTCTGAATTGTTCAGGAAGAAAGTTACTCTGAAAGGATTAGATATGATGTAATAAATTATATTAAAATGAGTGAACAAGGCTTTTGTAGCTTAAAATGATAGGAAGCCTGCATCTAACTTTAACACTGATACAGGAAAAGATAGCTTACATCAGCTTTATGAATAATCTTAGTATTTCATTAGCAGTTTCACCCATATTTCTTACATACATTATATTGGCAGTATTTCAATAAATTAATCTTAGAGAACTCTAACATTACTAAACATTATTAATTTCTTGCCTTTTTACTAGGAAATATTTTTAAGCTGACATTCAGGCCACTGGCTTTGTAAACTTTTTGAATTGCGCCATGTATAACTAAACCTTAAATAACTTCAAATATTTTAATCCCTTGAAAGTTTACAATTCATGATAGCATAATTTTGCTTAAGATTTGCTCCTTTGAAGCTGTGTCTTCTTACATGCAAAAATTAACAGGCATTAAAGAATGAATTTTGTGAAGAGTACTTCAAATTCATTTTCTCCCCAGGCCTGTGAATTCACCATGCTAGAATTAGTAACTATCTTCATAGGCTGCAACTGTTCCTTAGTATTTTGTGCTTCAGATTTTATTCTAGTCCATACAAGACAACAGCATCTATATAGGGATCTCTTGCAAGGTATGACCCATACTTTGTGAAGAATTAAAGTTGGTTCATTTCGGTTGATTTTCTTAAATTGATGAAATTTCATTATAATTTGGAGAGTCACTACTAATCTACCTTTCTTTTGATCTTGCTTTTAATTTACAGTAGAATTGAAATCAGAATAGGACCAATTTTAATACTTACTTTTTAAGAGAAGGAGAGCAAAAAGACTTGTACAGCTTTAGCAGCTTTAATCTTTTTTTGTCATGTTTTTCAGTTAGTTAAGTTTAAGCTTAATTTTAATGTAAATCCAAACCTCCAAATTTAATTATCATTATTAAAGGCTGTTTATTCAATTTCTGAAAAAAAAAGTCTCATTGCTGTCACCATAATATGAATGATCAAAGAAGAGTAATTGTAACATTTCTTTTAGGAATCCTGCCCTCAGTAAGCCCATAGGATTTGTTTACCCTCTCTTACCAACCAACATTTGTACCCATATGTTGAGATGGCAGCATGCCTCCCTCACTAGGTACTATGCCAGTTTCAATAGGATATAGATGCCAAACAATATTTAAATAAGGAACTAGCATAACGCTGAAAATACCATCTGTTCTGTAAAATTTCCCTTATTCTGTGACAGGATTGCCACACTGAACTTCCATGTGTTAATCACATTTTTGGTGCACAATAATGAAATTTGAATACCTGAACAGCTGAAATGTCTGAGCATCCATGATACCTACAGTTTTATCAAGAAATGCGGAAGCTTTACATTGTGTGTTTGGAAGCCTTTTTTGAAAACATGGGACATCAAAATACATTAGTGTATATGAAGCAACCCATGGATGATAGTGGCTGTGAAATATATTAATCGGTCTTCAAAGATAAGTATTTACTATTATCATGCCCCTTCTCATGGGCAGATCCAGAGACACCATTATGTTGAAAACTTCTGTAATGATTCTTTCAGTGAGTTTCATACACGTCAGCTCTAGGAGCGAGGTCTGTTCTCTCTGGATTCCTTACTTATAGATTGCATTAATCTTAAATTTGTCAGGTGGCTAAGGTTCAATTCCAGTGGAAGCTACTGATTAGGGATCTTCCTAATCAATCAACCAATTGATTTGAAATCTCCATTTCTCACTCCTCTGTTAAAGTCTCTGTGTACTAAGTCCCCAACCACTTCTGTTTATTTGGCCATATTCATGAATACTTTTTTTTTTTTTTAATGCCATGACTCCATTTGGTGATATCTGAAAAATTACACGTTTCCCCACAAGCAAGTGTCTGTGTGTATAAAGACATGCATGAATACAGCAATATGGCGTTTTCTAGAAAATACTGACTTTTGTGAACGGTGGCAGCTGTCTGTATTAAAACAGATTGAACGTGATTGATCCCAAACTGAAAATAGTGGCTCTGACAAATGCATATTTCTTCTAAAGAGCATTGTGTCAAAGAACATTTCTTGTAACTTTCTTGGGTGTGAAAGACTTTGATCGTCTTCATTTCAGAAAGGGCAGAAAGATATATAATTTTGCATGAAGGTAAATGATTTTTTTTTCCTGATAAATATGAATCCCATTGAAAAATTAGGTTTCTGAGGGACCTATTAGATTATTCTTGTTGAGTTTAATGAATGGTATAATCCAATGTACCTTTCCCAGAATTGTTTTTGGAAATATTAAAATATTGTGTTTAAAATTGTTAAAACTAATTAGTTTTAGTAACTATTTTAAATTACTTAAAATGAGCCAAACAATAAGAAAATCAGATTAAATACAAACTGAGCATATTTTAATATATCTTTTCTGTTCCACTTGAATCAATTCTCTCATCTCTGTTTTCAGTTAGAAAAAGTCCATTATTTAGATTGTTTATTCCCTGCTTCCTTGATGTTTGCTAAATTCCGTTACTAGATTTTCATCCAAGAAAACAGGTTTGCATGTGTAGTCGCATGGAGTTTTCACATATTCAGACTCTGTAATACTTGTTGCCTTACAGAGGTAGATTAGGAAATGGTTTTGGCTTTTGTTGTGGGGGGTTTTTTGTTTGTTTGTTTTTCATTTAGGCTTAGGCTCTACAGCAAGTGAAGTAGAAAGGTCTCTTGAAACCTTATAGATTTTACTAAAAATATATTTGTGTTACACTGTTCCAAATGTTTGCCTCATATATCTTCTTGTCGTCTTCATTCTATCATCATGGCCAACCTTAATTTTGCCTTTTTCTTTATTCTACGCCTAGAGCTGAGCCTTTTCCAAAGACCAACGCAGATAAAGTAATCTCTTTTCTGCTGAGCTTGATGGAGGAGTTGGGACCTTTACGCTGTCTCTGTCTGTAAATATCACGTGGTGGTTGTAATTAGCTATAGATATCTGCATCCAACAGAAAGGTATATGAAGACAGTAATGTTAGGCTTTGTTCGATGACTGTCTCACTCTATCCTGCTTCTCTGTGTGTCTGAAAAGCACACAATGTGTTGCTCACTTTATCATTTTCCATGAAACCATGCATTTTTCTATATTGAGGCTGTGTATATGGTTTTCATATGAATTTATATATATATATGTATATTAAAAACATTAAAAAATGAAAGGAAACATGACTCTTGCCTACAAAGCAGGATATATAAGTGCCACATAGTAATTTTTGTGTTGGAGAAGATACGGTCCTTCTTGAGGGGAAGTAAATGTGTAGATTAGGTTAAAGTATTTCCCTTGTTACACAATTGCATACTTAAGTAGTATGGCTTAGATAAGTTGCGCATTGTGGTAGAATCACAGAGTCACAGAATGGTTGAGGTTGGAAGGCACCTCTGGAGGTCATCTGATCCAACCCGCTGCTCATCATAGAATGGAAGGGACCCATAAGGATCATCGAGTCCAACTCCCTGCTCCTTGCAGGAATACCTAAAACTAAACCATATGACTCTGTCGTCCAGAATCTTCTTGAACTCTGACATGCTTGGTGCCATGACCACTTCCCGGGGGAGCCTGTTGCAGCAACCGACCACCCTCTCAGTGAAGAACTTTTTCCTAATGTCCAATCTGAACTTCGCCTGATGCAGCTTCATTCCATTTCCTCGTGTCCTGTCGCTGGTCACCAGAGAGAGGAGATCAGCACCTCCCCCTCTGCTGCCCCCCTTGAGGAAGTTATAGACTGTGATGAGGTCACCCCTCAGCCTTCTCTTCTCTAAGCTGAACAAACCAAGTGTTTTGCCACTGCTCATACATCTTGCCCTTGAGACCTTTCACCATCTTGGTTGCCCTCCTCTGGAAACACTCTAATAGTTTGATGTCCTTCCTATAATAAGGCGCCCAAAACTGCACACAGCACTTGAGGTGGGGCCGTACCAATGCAGTCTAGAGTGGGATAATCACCTCCCTCGACCGGCTAGCTATGCTGTGCTTGATGCACCCCAGGACACAGTTGGCCCTTTTGGCTGCCAGGGCACACTGTTGACTCATTCAACTTGCCATCAACCCAAACCCCCAGATCTCTTTCCACGGGACTGCTCTCCAGCTTCTTGTCCCCCAGACTGTGTGTATAACCAGGACTACCCCATCCCAGGTGGAGAATCCAGCACTTGCTCTTGTTAGATTTCATACGGTTGGTGACTGCCCAGCTCTCTAGTCTATCCAGGTCTCTCTGTAAGGCCTCTCTACCTTCGAGGGAGTCCACAGCTCCTCCTAATTTAGTATCATTGGCAAACTTACTTAATGTACATTTGATTCCTGAGTCTGGATCATTTATAAAAACATTAAACAGCACTGGCCCTAAAATTGGGCCCTGGGGAACCCAGGTGACTGGCCACCAGCCTGATGTAACCCCATTTACTATAACTCCTTGAGCCCTACCTGTCATCCAATTGTTCACCCATCAGGGCCACCTAGAGCCAGTTGCCCAGGACCATGTCCAGATGGCTTTTGAACATCTCCAAGGATGGAGACTCCACAACCTCTCTCGCAACCTGTTCCAGTGCTTGGTCTCCCTCACAGTAAAAAAGTGTTTCCTGATGTTCAGGAGGAATCTCCTGTGTTTCAGTTTGCACTCATTGCCTCTTGTCCTGTTACTGGGCACCACTGAAAAGAGCCTGGTTCCATCTTCTTTGCACCCTCCCTTCAGATATTTGTATACATTGATGAGATTCCCCGCCTGAGCCTCTCCTTGTAGGAGAGATTCTCCAGTCCCTTAATGGTCTTAGTGGCCTTTTGCTGGACTTCCTCCAGTATGTTAATGTCTCTCTCATACTGGGGAGCCCAGAACAGTACTCCAGGTGGACACAGTACTCCAGATGTGGCCTCACCAATGCTGAGTAGCGGAGAAGGGCCACCTCCCTTGACCTGCTGACAACACTCCTAATGCAGCCCAGGACACATTAGCCACCTTTGCTGCAAGGGTACATCACTGGCTCATGTTCTGTATTATATCAGTTGTTGAGAAATCTTTTCCAACTACATGATTGAAACAAAATTGGTTTTGTGGAGAAGTTGAACATGAAAGGTTACACTCTAAAAGTCAGTGGAAGCTTTGTCTGACATATTGGTTCAAGCTCACAGGCAAATCATCGAGGCTTCCCACCTCCCTTCCAAACAGTAGAGGACAATGAAAATTAAAGTAAAATAAGATGTCTCCTCCTGTTGGTAGGTCTGCTTCTTCTGAGAGCTGTAAAATGTCTTGAGTACCTACCTAGTTGGCTTGACTGTTTGGTAAGAATAAACCTAAAATTTAGAATTACCATAATTGTTTTTTCCATAATTTGTGTTAGAAGTTTGGCTGCTCTAGTTTTCATGTACCACTATAAAGATAACTGGGACTGTTACAGTTTCAGTTGTTGTCTACATAATTTGCAAATACTGGTCAGCTTTCATTCTGCAAACTCAGGTAAGTTGCTAGCGAGGAACTACTGTTGAAAGAAATGAAGCAAAAAAGTTTAAAAAAAGAAGTTAAATTTTAATAAAAAGATAAAGTAATAAAATATCCTAATTCATAGCTATACCAGCCTACCAAATAATTGATAATTTTTGTCTTTGCTCACTGAGTTTCTCTGTGTAATGAAAAGTTTTTATTATAGGTCACTGTTTATCTGGGGATTTTAGTTTGTACAGGATTATTCCTTTATAAAGTATTAATTCTGATGGATTGTACTGTAAAATCAAGACCACAGAGATGCTTCACGGTTAAGTTTTTTTTTTTAACTGGATTACTCCCATATCAGGTATTTGGTAGAAGTCAATGTATTTAGAAACAAGTATCAGCCTTATAAGTAATGTTTGTTTCCCCAGTGTAATGAAGCCCACTTAAATAAATACCTGATATAAAAATAATCCTGTTAAAACTGAACAAATGAACTCTACACCAGTCTCTCAGAGTTCTATAAGACCCTGACTGATAAATACTTGATTAATGAATAATCCTGTTAAGTGAGTAAAATTTGTGTGCCAAATAGAGAAGTAAATTACAATCATGGTCAGACTTGTTATAGGAAGGTTACAGATGAATAAATCTTCTGGGCTGATAATTTATGACAAAGCATGATGACATCCTCTTTTCTTTGATAACAGTAAGCCTTTTATAGGAATAGTTTCAATGAATATTTTTTTTTCAAAAATACATTAAAAGGATTTATATCCATGTCATGTAATAATGGAAATATTCATAAGAAATAAGTGGTCATACTTGTACGGTAGTAAAGCACTAATATTTTAAAATGGAATGTTTTCTTATTTCCATTTCATTGCATCTGACTTTTAAAAATTTTAACACCTATTTGGTTTTATGTCATCCTAAAAAAAATTATCCTAGCAATTAAACTTTTACCCAATATAGGTCACATGAAGTTAGATCATTTAGATTGAAATTCTTTAAACAAACATAGGTATTTTAATGCACGTTAGAAATCTTGTTCACTCGTTAAAGGACATATTATAGTGTCTTTTATCCTTTTGGGATTTAGTCTGGGAGTTTTTCCTATCAAAACCAAAAGCAAAATATTTATTTTTTAAAAATCTATTTCATATATATGAAAGAGTCCATGAAAAAGCTAACAAATCATTAGTTGTGAAAGCTCATTAAAATAGATCAAACCAAAATAAACTAAAAAAAGAGGAGCCTGTGCCAGTAAGAACATATGACTGTAAATAGCTGTTGCTGCAATACTCCTACTGGACTGAGCTAAGTGTCTCGCTGACATAACATTCGTCATGTGGGAGTTGTTCACAAAAAGGCACCAAATGAACACAGACAAAATGAATAAAACATAATGCAGTGGTCAGGTTGTGTTTGGTACTGAGAGGTGAGAAGGGATGAGAAGGTTTTGGATGCCTTCAGACTATCTTTGAGCTTCTTTATTGGGGAAGCAATTAGACTGTCAGCCTCTAGAAATCTAGAGCTAGCAAGGGCCCATGTTGACTCCAGATTTAAGAACAGAAAAAGGTTAAAGCTTTAGTTGCATCTTCCTTTTGTTACTTGACTGCATTGGAATGACCATATTGTCCTTTCCTGAAGGCCAGTTTTAAGATTTAAAATCATTAGACTCTTTTACATATGTAAAGATACTTAAGAGATAAAATCTGAATGAGTAGAAAGGTAGATTTGCATAATGATGTAGAACTGCCACTTGATTTACTTTTAAAGGTGTCTTCCTTAACAAGGCGTTTTAAAGTAGAAGAAAGTGCAAAGAAAGGTGGTTTTATCTGCAAAGWAGTGATCAAAATATGCCTTGTGTTCAGATGGAAATGCAGTTTATAGTTAGACTTATTAAAATCATAGTTCTAACATGTAATTCATTTTTTCCTCTCCCATAAAGATTTTTCTTTGTTTTGTTTTTCAAAAATGTTTCTACTTTACAGTTGTTGGTTTTTTTCAAACAAACAAAAAATTTCATAGAATATAATTTCAGCCCTTTCTCCATGAATGTATTAATACAAAAAACCTAAGCATAAATGGCCTCTAAGGTAAGTTAGCTTTTTAAAGGTGATGATTTGATTCTTGGAAACAAAGTAGTATAGATTTTAAGTCTGAAGGTCATCATAACTAAATGGAAATTAGGCAAAAGGCAGACTTCCTGCCATTGAGGGTGGAAAAGGACATTTTTACAGCTCTGGCTAGAAATGGGTGTCTCATTGGCTGGAGGAGAAGTTCTTTCACTACTGGTTGATTTATGGACTTCCTGAATTTCCCTTGGTTCTTACAGTTTTCATCTCAGCTTTTCTTCTGTTTGGACTATTTGGTGTCTTCCAATTCGTGCATGGTTACAGTAAACCAGGATGGCTTCGTTTATCATAAGTCTTGTACTATTTGTTGTATGAATGGAGAAAATGCAAGCAAGGAAATTAATTTTGATTGTGCATAGGAATAAGGGAAGAAACTATTTCTATTAATTTCCACTCCATTTCCAGAATTATTTGGACTAGATTTGTGATTATCACCAATTTTCCACTGACCACTTCGATACTTGCTGTTTAAACCTGATACCAGATCAATATGGTATACCAGGTATTTGTTACATTACCTTCCTATGGTCTTACATCATCTTGTGTTTTATCATAAAAGGTAATTTCTGTAGTATAGTGGGCATTATGACAAGCTCTTCAAGAAATTATAATTTTAAAAACAGGGGAACAATGTGATTATTTAGGGGAATGAATGTACTCACAAGTCTAGTAACCAGAACTGGAATTTTTAAGAGAGCCTGAAGCAATATTGATATTTATCACCTTGGGCTTCTTCTGAAAAACTTAGTGTAAGTAATTTAACCGAGTCATCTTCAATAATCTTGTTGGAATTCTCCTTTCATTCACTATTAACAATGGAGGCATTAGAAGGTAATATTAATTTATCTTATAAATGGAGAGTGGCATGATCAAAAACTTGTCCCATCAGATATAAACTCAGACTGTTACTACAATTAGGAAGTTCAGATATAAGTGTCTTAATGATCATAGTCATTTAGCAAGAAAACCAGAGGCTATTAATACATTAACTAGGCCTGCTGAAACTATTTTAATCTTTACATGCACAACTGTTTCTGACTTTGTCTACTCACTCGTTTTATGTACKCAGTCATTGAGACTATTGCCTTTTGGTTTTCTAAGTTTATTCTGCAGGGTCTGTATTGTTTATTTTAGTGATGGAGAAATTCACTGACTTGATTTACATTGTGAGCAGTGACCAAAAAATCACAGATCATAGAAAACAGTGCTGAGAGGGATCTGAAGAGATCATGTCAGGATGAACCAAAGGAGATTTAACTCTGTGTAAACTATTCCTGGCAGATATTTTTCTGGACTGTTCTTAAAGTTCTACATTGATGGAGATTCTCCAGCTAACATATTCCAGTCCTTCCCTATCTCCATCACTAGAAATGCTTTCCTAATTTCTGTCTAACTCTCCCTTGCACCAGTTTAAGATCACTCGGTGTCCTGTTCCCAGTGAACAAATATGCACAGATCTGTTGGACTTTGCTATGATTTTTTTAATGTATTTGTATATCATAATCTCCACCCTGACCTGACTTCTGTTGAAAAGACATTACCAAATCAGTCAGTCATTCCCCATAGATCAGGTGAAAGCCTCAGCCCTTGCAAATCTAGGTTAGGATTTAGGGGGAAATGTCCATGGCTGAGAATTCACTTCTGCTGTTTTATAGACTCTTTAACTGTCTTAAAGAATTCCCTTTTGTTCATTCCTGGTAACCTAACGAACCAGCTGATGTTTAAACGCTTCCTACATAATGATTGAGACTTCTGACTGGGGACCATGTAGTAGAGTTTCTAGCATTCATGTACTGTATGTCACAGTGTAACCCCTAAAAACAGATCGCATTGCAGATCTAAAATTGCAACCGGATGAAATATGCAATTGCATTTGCTCCAAGGATTAAGCACTCACTCCTTCCTTACTGCTTCCATTGTTTTCTATTCCTATATGCTAAGTCACTGGTCAGTCTGACTATATAAATTATTTTTTTGAAGTAAAGTTTTTAAAATTAAGTGGTTTTGAAACAGTATGATTTGGGGGATTCACGATACTTCAGAATTGCTGCAATTTTAATTTTCAGAAAATCTGAATAAAGACATTTCCACATAAAAGTTAAGGCTTAATCTTAAACAAATTTAATATGTTGGTGATTTAAGTTTAAAGTATTTGAGAATTTTTAATTGTTTCACAAGTAAGCAATGGAAATTCTGGAAAACTGCCCCTGAATTTTAAATTATTCTCCACATATCATGGAATTTGTTTCAAATGCCATGGACTGGTGTTGTAAGGAAAGAAAGTGAAACAGTCCAACGTATCTCTAAAAATTAGTTTTCACCTAAATTGTGAGAATAATATGAAAAGGAATGTCATCTCTAGAAACATTAATACAATTCATTCAGATAATTGTCTCGTTAAAGGGAAAAATGTAAAACATCCTTTTCTTGTCTGTTTTCACCCTTTACTCCCTTGCTTTCTCATCCCTGAATGGATTCATATGATAGTCCACCCAAGTGGTTCTTCTTGAAGAAAAATATATTCATAATGTTGAGAGACATGAAGAATGACACCTCATGAAGTCAATTGGTACATTTTCACTTGCAGTTTTTAAAGTAATTTCTAATAGTGCAGTTCAAGTTTTTTACCTGGCTTCATAAAGTATTATCAACTCTGAAAAGAAAGTAACTTAAGTATTTATTACATACTCTCATCTAGTTGTGAGACTACTGACTTCAAGCGTAAATTATATCACAGTTGTTTTACTTGGAATTCATATCAGCAGATGAGAGTCCTGGCCCCTTCTCAGCCTCTCTCCATCTTGTGTTAGCAGGAGGGTTTGACTGTAAAGTATTGTACTGTTAATTGGCATGGTTAGAGAGCAGACCTTGTATCCTAAACTCAAGACGAGGGACTGCTGCACATCTCACTAAGCAGCTGAGTTTTCATTTCTGGCATAGTGATGCTGTACAGGCGTTGGGCAAATCACAGTGCTCAGGAAGGACTTTTCTACTTGCTCTTCCAGCTGGAAGTAAGGTGCTGTGATAGCAACAGCTACCAGAAAAAGACTGAAAAACTTCTTGAGAAAGTCAGCTAAATACGGTATTTGGGTACGCTTCTGTGATGGAAGATCAAGGGATACAGAGAAAAGTACTCGTCCATGTTTACATGAGTGGTAAGCGAAACAAACTTCGTTTTTCATTCTGCAAATCAAATGCAGAAAGTGATGGATAAAAGCAGATCTGAGTTTGAGGTAGGATGGAAGGAATAACAGTATTGATCAACTAACCAAAAAGAATCAAGTGTGAGGACTCCTTGGTGCCAGAATTTGCCAACACTTGTCAACAGCTGTGTTATATCAGATAATTTAGAAGGCTTATGGCAATTTTTATACTTTTTTTTTTTTCTCACAGAAATAAAATTAGATTTGGTATCATGTCTGAAGTGATTCAGAAATTGAAATGACACTGAAGGTTGTAGTGTTAAAATGAAATCTCATTGCTTCAGTATGATATTTCTCTGTCACTGCTGCCTTTTTTTTTTTTTTTTTTAACGATATCAGCTACTNTTTTTTTTTTTTTTTTTTTTTAACGATATCAGCTACTATTTATACACTTAGAATTTCTGGCCAGATTACTGTGGAACGTTGTGATACCCACATGTACAAAATAGTATAATAATGTTCTATTCTTTTTGGAACAAATTTGTTACACAGAATGTCAGATGAGTCATTTTGTTCATGTCAGATATCTGAAAATAATGGAAAGATGCCAAAGTAAAAGCCCAGTAATCCATGCACTGGTGTAATGGAGCAAATGAAATGCAAAGCTCTTGTACAGGTCCAATTTCAGCACCAAATGCTTACCTGTCAGTCAGCAAAATTGTCCCTGAATAAAAATGAGCCCATCTGAGAGGGAAAGGATTTTAATAAACATCAAATTCTTTGAATCTCTTGTGAGGTAGAAGATGTTCTGAGGAGGAAATGCTGAAAGGGAAATCTTAGTTCATGCTAGTTCAAATCACACATGTATTGCTGATTGTGAAAGGTTTGGGTTTATCCTTATTGTTTGGTATCTCTAGCTCCTTGGATAGACAGGTGATTTCCCTTAGGCTGCAGCAAATCTGGCCAATCACTGATTTAAAAGTTTTAGACAGGTAACTTGCAGACTTTTGGAGGTGTCTGTGTTTTGTCTGTGAAAGACCTGATTAAAACTTTAATTCATGAAATGCCAAAATCAGAGGGTTCTTTGCAGATATCATAGTTATGATTTGCTCTGACTTAAATGTTTTTGAAGAGCTACGCAGCTGAGTGTGCTTCTGCCTTTAAAGTGGCCATTGGGAGAACATGTTTTGCTACTGAGATGTCTTCTTGCAGGCTTAAACATAAAATATTAAATGTAGTATTTATCTTACGTAGCTTCAGAGTTGAGGCTGCCACAGCTCTACATGCCCTTGGTTTATGAATTCCCAATTTTCTTCACACTTCAATAGCGTGTCCCAGTAGCATTTCTCCGTGCTGAGGGGCGAGAGGCTAACCGAGTCAGTATAGCCATTGGCAGTCAGTCAGAACTAGTTCTCTTAAAAGTTAATGTATTGAGAATGAACCAGCACTTCAGGAATGAAAAAAAATGAAATGTGCATTATCAAAAGTGATAATAAATAAATCGAGCAAAGCTGCGTATACTTTTGGGTTATGACTAGTTGAAGTGCAGATTAAAAGCTCTGAACCAATGCATGTGAAACAAAGAGCACAATGCTGAATTCATTTTAATCCTCTGGTTTGAGTGGGTGTGCCTTCTACTTCTGGGTCTAGAAATAATCATACTTGTATCAATCTATATTGTGTGACTTTTGTAAGCTGTGAAAATAGTATTTTTCACTAAATTGTCACTTATTATTGTTCATTTGTGGCCACTAACATAGAAAAATGTTGCAGCTACAATGTCAGAAGAATAGGGACAATTTGATGTTTTCTTTTGATGCTGTTTGTTGATATCTAGACCACTGCAGCTTGATTGCCTAACATTAAACCTATAATAACAGTGCAATCATAGCAGTATCATCATGAATGTCGTTACAATAGAAACAACATTTACACGGCTTCAGAATGGTAATTATCAAACTTTTTGTCATGAAGCGCTTATTTGCTAGCATTGATCTGCCCTGGTCAGTTGTTAGCTCTTCTCATCTGAGGTGTATTGATTGTATAATCAGTAGATAGAGGCTGCAGGCAGATGAAATTCAGTGTTGTTGGGCAAATTATTGTCTGCTTGCCTGTTGACCTGGACCCTGCTGGTTGTACCTTAGACAGTGGTGGGATTATTACTCATTTCAGTGACCCTACTCTGACAGAGAACTCCATATTATTATAAAAGATAAATGGCATCCTTCTTTGCTGTGGATATGGTTGAACGCAGGTGTCAGTGTGTAGTGAAACCGAAAATCCTGTGCAGCAGTGTTCCTTGACTTTCCCTCAGTTTTTTTTTCCTTTTTAAATATGTGTAAAAATATTGTAGAGTTGCAACACATTTCATGTCATATACAACATACATTTATAGGTATATGATGCATAAGCATGGTGTTTTACATTGGTCATTCAAGAATTCTACTTGCTAGACTGTAAGATATTGATATTGATATAATTCAAACACCACTTTTGGTTATTGCCATCTGATAACAAGGAGGACCAAACTAATCACTACTTCTAAATACATACTTTTAAACCCCAGGCAAATAGCCCACTCCTGTGTTGAGTATTTTGCAAACTCTTATCTGTTTTGTTTTCTTTACCTCTAGCATCACTATGAAGCAGCTAAGTAATAATGTGTGTAAATGTGTGTGAGAGAGACACAAGTTATTAGTCAATAGAACTTTATGAGGTATCAGTTCAGTAAAAGTAAACCTCTTATGTGGTATTCATATTAGGACTTTTATAACAGTAAAGGTTATTGCTGTACACAGCATTTAAGAAGGAGATTTGCATTACGGTTATTACCGGAGGGAAAGCCCTCCTGACTCAAATGACAAGAGGTGATGTAGAAACCATGAATACTTTTACATCCCTCAGTAAAGCCAGCTGTGTTTGGCTAATGTACTCTGTGGTGACTGTACCATTGTATTGTAAAGGTCAGTCATTACCTGTGCATTGTATTTAAACGACCTGCTCGCAGCAAGTAATTGTATTTGGATGACCAGCGGTTTTATAATAATAAATGCCCTGAATCCCGCTGAAGCCATGATAAGAATACTGAGCACTTACACAGCAATTTACAACTTCAAAGTGCTGTGAAAACATTAGCTAATTATTGTTATGCTGGAAAATCTATAGACGGTTCTATATAGCTCTGAATATACATTGCATGACCTTAATTTAATTGCCAGAAACAATGGATCTACCTTTAAAGAAAATGAAAGAATGCAAATGGCTTGGTGGAAGTGCACAATGATGGTACTACTGTGATCTCTAGAATACTTACCCACGAAAGGGAGCCTTGCAAAGCAGCATTATATTTAAACAAGATGAAATAATGTTTTTGAAATTAAAATATAAGAAAAAAAGACAATGTGAAACTCATGTGACTTGCTTTGTGGTTTTATATCAAGTACAAATATATTGTGGACAGAGAAATTAAATCATATGCCAGATGAGAAATAAAGCAAAATGTAGAAGGAAGAAAAGTAAGCATCTCTGGGGAAGGATGGTTTGTCTAGTAAAGAGAAAATCTGTATTTAAGAAACTACTTTAAAATAGTTATAAACTATGGTACGGAGTGAAGAAAGTAAATATGGTTGTCATCCACACATAGAGGTTTATATATGTTTTTGGATGGCATTTTCGATAAATATATAGTTCTTTCAAGAAAATAAAAACATACATTATTTGCAAGAGTAATAATAGTAGCTGATGGCTTATTAGGAAAAATGAAGTTTATTTTTCAAGATGTGGCTATTATAAATCATTATACAAGAAAAGGGCAATTCTTAGCTGGTAACTTAGTGGACTAATTAGAGGGGAGGGTAGCAGTCTCATGAATCTATTAATTCTCTTCTTTACCAATGTTCTTGACTAAGATATACTTCTGCAGCACATTCTTGTAACTCTTCTGCCAGGGGTTCATCTTTCTGTGATTGAAGGCATATTTTGATACAGCACAGCTCTGTCACATTGGCTCAGACTTCCGTGAAAACCAGGTTGTGAGAAGGAGCTTTGAGAAAGTGTAGAATCATGAGATACGAAAGGAAAAATCGGAGACAGGTAAAATTGCCGAAACAGCTGAAGGATCAAGAGGAAGAGATGATGAGTCAGTAGCATCAAGTATTCAAGGAGCACTGAAGGTTTCCTGCCAGACTTGGTGTTTGCCTGGCTAGCAAAGGTTCAACAGGTGTCTCAAAGAGGGTGGTGAGCAAATTAATTCATATGGTAGCTTGTAAGGCCTTGTTATCTATCATATATATTAGCCAATAAATAATTGATTTGTGCTTTTAGTTGTGTATATCCTGCTTGCAGTCTTTTGTAGACAGTAAAAATTGCCTGAACAAAGTGATCCAGAAAGGGAGATTTCCAGGCATTACATGTGCAAAGGCAGTGGTGGTGCCACTGTATGCTCCATAGTGTCTGGTCCTTTCCAAGATTGTCTGCCAGACTTAACCACCATTTGCTACCCTGGAAGGCAGGAAGCCAAAACTCTGATTTTTGGATTCTTACTGTATTTAGTCTTCAAACTGAGATCTGGTCTGCTTGGTTCTGTGAAGACTGCTTTTGAACATGGCAAAACGTTTTTATTTTTCACAGGAATCTTCAGAGTCCAAAGTAATATGAGTTAGCTGTATTCAGTGCAAAAGCGTAACAATTTTTGTCTCATTTTTGGCAGGAGGTGGAAATCCTCTCAGAAGATATTTTCCAAGAATTTGGAACATGGAAAAGTTACAGTATTTTTGTGGAATATTTTAGGGGTCTCTATAATGTCATACAGATTCACTCATCTAAATTACATTGATTTTGATGTGTTGATATCTCAGCTGTTTCTAGACTTACAAATCCAAATCATCTTGTGGAAAGATCTTATTTGCAGAYCTGGCAGTAAAACTGTAGTAAGACTCTGAGTGAGGCTCTTCAGATATGATAGCACTGGAAAAAAAAAATCTTAACATGGTGATTCTTATTGCAAAGCTGTTTTTCATCTCTCTTGGATTTTTGTGAAGATAAGCAGTTTGGAAAGGATGATTAGATGTTTCCACTCTGAAAAAAATTAATGAAATAGTAGCAAAAGATGTAACTAAAATATTTGCTTGTGGCAGACCATGAAAAATGTGAAGAAGCTACTGTTTCAGTATCACCAATATGATACCAAGCAAGTCAGAACATCAGCCTGTTTTACTATATTATTTTTCTTCTCTGTATGGGAATAAATGTCAAATTTCTTCAGTAAGTGCAACAAAATATTATCACAGGTTGGTTGATATAGGAAAATTCTCTTAGCAAAGAGAATAAAAGCAAAGATGACCACCTCTTCATTGCTAGGAAAGTATTAGGAAACTCAATATCCTCTAAAGATGTATGGTAGAATGAAAGCAGTACCAGAGTTCAGGTATCTCAATTTGAATATTAAAAGTTACAACTTTGAAGACACTCTAATCTCCTTTTTTCAATTATATTGTCTAATTTCATGTGCTACATTTATATTATTCAAAGCTTTGTTACCTTTCTTGTACTGTAAACATTTCATCTAGACTAATTATAATAAAAAACAGATTTTTTACTAGCTCTTTTTCTACTAGTTTCTACTAGTTCTTGCTGGGTCATTTTATCCAGGAGATCATTCACTGTGACATTAACATGATGGGTATCAAGAAAACTAGAGGGGGAAAAAAAAAAGGTGGTGGTAAAAGTACAATCAAAAAAGTCTTCAGGCTGAGTTTCGCATTTTGTTGGCACCAGAGAGATGTATCAATTAAAATGTTACTGAAGTGAGTTGCTCGTATTGGTCTATTAGATTACTTTTTGATGGATGTAAAGGAAGTAGAACATTCTCTCATATTTTGATGGAGTCCATTGTCAAATATTTTGATTTCAAAAGTCTATTTAAAGGTTTTAGGTTTGACAAGATGTAAGTCGCATAACTAATCTCTTGATAGTACTGAAACGGGAAAAAAAGCCCTCAGATCCTCTCAGAGTACTTGTGGAATTTTTGTAACCATTATTTGTATGCCTTTTGACATATTCCCAAGATCTGCTGTATTTTTAACTCAGACATATTGTCTTACAAAGATATCTTTAGCTGTGGCTATTGCAGCTCATTGCAATACTAAATCAAGACTTTTGTAGCCCTATGACATGACAGAAAGTTAAGTCTGCTCTGGATAGTCAGTTTGAACAGATTGAATTAGACACCCATTATTTGATTAACTAACAAAATAAATCATACTAAATTGGGGGGTTTTGTTTGTTTTGGAGTTTTTTGTTGGTTTGTTTTTTTTTTTTTTTTCCCCACTTAGTAATTATTCCAACTGTACTGCATTCTGGTCACCTTCTCCCAAAAAAGGGCATTTTGTAAATAAAAAGGGTCTATAAAAGGCATCATGATAAGACAGCACGGCTGTCTCAGGAGCTTGCTGAGCTGCATTTTGTTGGAGATTGGGTGTATGTTTTGGGAAATGTGCTTTTATCTTATGTTCTTCTCTTGGGATTTTTTTTTTTTTKTCAATATTGGAAACAAGCTGCTGGTCTGGATGGACCTTTGGTCTGACCCAGAGTGACCACTGGGTCAGAGAGAACCAGAAGCTGACATGATGAAAATATGCAAAATAATTAATCATTAAGTTTACTGTGGTAGCTCCTTTGCTATTTTTTCCCCAGTGTTTTCTTTCAAATCAATTTAATTTCTCCTGATAAAATGTAAAGGTGAAACACAAACCATGTGCATCTTTAGAGCTTCCTTCTGTTTCAATCTAATAATGCCGTAAAAGTCTAGCATGACTTAAAAAAGCTTACATGTAGTATATAAGACCACTGTAGTTATAAGAAGATACAGATACTTGTTATACATGTGTAACAAAACATCTAAGTATATCACAGTGTTATTTATACACAGGCTTGGTTTATGAGCATAAGCATTCAGAGAGAGGAATAAACAAGAAGGCAATAATATGCTTATGCTGGGACATGAACTGTCCACATAAATATCTTACTCTAGTGAGTGCATACTTTTCTTGTTCATGGGGTGTTTTATGGGTTTGGGTTTTGGGTTTGNTTTTTTTTTTTTTTTTTTTTTTTTTTTGTGAACATCCATTTTTCACTTTCCCTGGGATATTTGTATGCTTTTGCTGGATGGACCAGTTTGGTTTTGATGTGCTTTAACAGTCCCATATTCATCACTGCATTTACTTCTAGTATGAGACAGATAACAGTTTCATCTAATTGGACAGAGTGTGCTAGTACTTGGGAAGATGATTGGCATTTGTGAGGAAAAAAAGCTTCATAAAGCATTTCTAAATTATAGCTGAAATGTGAGCTGCAAAGTCTTCGGTATCACCTGCTCTCTTTCATTTTCTTATATAAGAAGGACCCAAACACTGAATCCTTTGTAACAGAAGAACATAAATAGTTTTGTAACTGTTTTTCCTACTTTGCACAAGGAGACCTGTTTTACTGAGGTTTTTATTGGCATGGCAGCAAAAAGATGACAGTGGCAGCAGTCCATCTGACCTGTAAACATAGTGTGACCAGTGACACTATTTTAAAGCCTTTTAAATGTCGCTGATGCCTTTCTTTGTGATACCCTATAAGCAAAGATTTTACTATTATGTGAGTTGATTATTTTTATGAATTCCAACTTAAAGGTTTTCTAACAGTGTCACTATCAAGTTGAAACATTTCAGCTTTACTCATCTTTTCACCTATCAGTACATCATACCRACTGAAAGCTGAAGGATCATTTTCCCTTTTTCCTGTAACTGCTTAATCCTTCCTATGATTCCAGAGAGCACCACTGTGAAAGCTCTTTATTGTATATTGTGGCAATGAGCTGCACACCAGAAAGGATCAGGGCTCTAACAGTGGCTGACAGGACCTGGTCAAGACTCTGTGTTAGGCTAAATTGACAGACTTGTTTGGATCCACAGACTGTTTTACATAAGGTCTTGGTAGGAATGGAATAGAGTCCTAGACATCACATCTAAGCAGCAGCTATTATAGTCTTGATAGAGTAGATAAAAGCTGCTTAAACGAAGCTGGGAAAACAAGGTGCTGGGCTTGTTTGATTTGCAGTGGATTTATTTCAGTCCACAGAAAAGGAGAATGAAGTGCGACGAGGTAAGGAAGTGTTGGAGGCATGAGAAGAACTTGGAATGTTCTGCAAGTCTGTAAAACTCAGCTTCTGGAAAAATGAGGATTTTTTTTTTTTTCAATGGGCAGAGCTCACTTGATTGTCTAGAATAATCTCCTTTTAGAGTTGAGGTTACAAATAAGGAAGAGCTTCAGACAGTGAAATGAGGAAAGTGACTGGCGGAGGCTTGTACAGCCTCCATGACTGATTTTAAACACTAAAAGAGCACACAAGTTCATCTAAATGGTATACTGCAGTGGTTATAATATCTTAGAAGAATAGACAGGAGAATGTTACAACAGTAATGAGGTGGACAATGTAGTTAGTTAAAAGACTGATCTAAAAGGTGAATTGCAGTGATGAAAATGAGCTAATGTACAATACTATGTTTTACAAGAGCCTTTAATATATATTCTTGCATTTTGCATGTGTGATGATGCAATTCCTCCTTCTGAAAATTCTACATTTTACAGAAATAGAGAGACAGAGTGTGTACTTACAAAAATCTGTTTTAGCCAAATAAATTTGGGGAAAAATGGTAAAAGTTGTTCCATAAATCTGCTATATAATGACTTCCCATATCATTTTTGAGTATGGATATGATTGGAGAGCTTGATGGTTCTGGGAGTTTCGCTGTTATTGTAGGTCTTGCCTTCCCTTTTATCAGAATCCCTAGCATTTGTTCTCTCTGTGTCTGAATGTGATAGTTAACAGACTTCGCTGTCACTGGGTCAGCAAGAGCTGATGCCATTTGAGACTTGTTTACTGTAAATCTATCACAGAAGAGCTGATTATGGAAAATAATCTTATTCATTCAGTTCAGATTAAATGGGGACATGAAAGTAATTCGGTTCCTAAGTCATTGATTTAAAAATGCAAACTTGGGTAAACAGAGCTATTGTCTCATTTGTGACTTGAGAGCAGAGGAGTTGTGGAATTTTTCTAGGTTGAATTTGCAAAACCGATTTGGAATTTGTAGCACAAATCAAGGTGAAAAGAGGAGGAGTTTGATGCACTTTTCAGCAATACAATGCTACTGAATATGAGGGCAAAAAACCCCAATGGAGATAACTAATATAACAATAAATTTCAGGTCCAAATCTTTGCCAAAGTGAAATTCAGAGCGCTCTGTTATTCAAGACCAGATGTGCTCCATCACAGAATTCTTGAAAGAAGTGACACATGAAGTTGGAGGCCTGATCAGTATTTTAAACAAATCCACAAAAGTTACTAGGTAGTACTATATGATTGGAGAGTAGCAAATACAATATTTATGTTTGAGAAGGATCTGAAGAATTACAGGCCCATTAGCCAATTTGCCATGATGTAAAAAAGAAGGTCTTTTGAATTTGTAACTGATAAAAAGATAGGAAGCAAAGAACTAGAATAAAGTGATCAGTCTTCACAGTGAGGGAGAATACTAGCACAATCCGCCAGAGATCAGTACTGAGAGCTACACTGTCATGAGTGGGAACTCATGGTGCTGAATGTCTGGTTGATAAAATTGTGGATTAAATTAAATATCCATAAATACAAAGGAACATCCATGGAAAATAGAGCCCAGACTGTGTATACATATTGGTAGGCTCTAAAATAATTTGGAATAGTTAAGACTAACATGAGGAAAACATCAGCAGAGTGCTTGGTGGTTTTGGAAAGAGCAAACAATGCTAGGAATCAAATAATTGTTGTGCATGATAAGCATGTCTCTTAAATACTTCATACAGTCTGGTTCTCTCATCTCAGAAGGGGCATAACAGAATGAGAAAAAGCACAGAGAGGAAAAATGTGGATGACCACAGTAACAGAACAGTTTCCATTTGGTGTGAGAGTAGTTAGAGTAAAGATCCCACAGTTCAGAAAAGAGCTGAATGGTGGGGTGTGGTGTAGGAATGTAAATCATGGATGAGAAGGAGAACAGGAAGCACTTTTGGTTTTTGTAAATCAAGAATAGGCAGACATCCCTAATGAAGCCAGCAGGCAGCACAGAATGAAGCCTTGGAATTTATTGACAGAAGATATTTTTGAAGCCTGAAAGTGTGTATTGATTCAAAATGTGATGGGCAAATCCATAGGAGAAAAGTCCATCAGGAATCACTAGTTAAAGACATGAATACAAGCTGTGGATCAGGAAGACCCTATGCCAGTTTATTGCAATTTTGGCCTGATATAGGAGTGAATATCAGTGTGTACTCGTTCTGGTTTTATGCTATTCCACTGATATCTAGTATTGGCTAGTATCACAGACTAGATAGTCTAGATGAGTCTTTGGTCTGACCCAGTCTAGATGTTCTTTTGTATATTATATACGTTATATATTATTTATAATAGTGGTCTGGAACAACTTGCAAGGCTTCATTCTGTCCTGTAAACCTGCATTTCATATAACAATTGCATGATTTGTTTCGTTTTTTTTTTTCTTCCTAGAAATGTGTTCCTTTGATTATTATCTCTCAATTTCATTGCATATCCTTTTGTTCTTGTATTACTAGAAATGATGAATAGAAACTTATGATAAACATTATCTATATAACTCATTATGTTGTGCACTTTCATCAAGTCCCCGCTTGTTTGTCTCATCTCTCAAATATGCACTCTCAGTCTTTTCGCTCTCTCTTCATGAGAGGTTTTTGTGTTTCTAATATTTCTTATTGTCATGTCCTAACCTCTTCTAATTATTTTAATTAAATGTTTACAAATACAAACTTCACAAAAGGAAACTTTGAAAATATTACTAGGATAGTTAACCTTGGTCAAAGACAAAAGAAGCTAGAAGAACAAATAYACGATATTAAAATATGATTAACTCTGAAGGACCTTTGAAATCATACTGCCTTAAGAATACATGGCTCAGAGGGAATTATTTATGACACTGAAATCAAAGTAGATCACAAAAATCTCAGCCAGAGCGCTGTGCGAATTATTGTGTCCATATTATATACAAGAAAAAGAAAACTCAGTTCTAGACTGAAGTGTTCTCAACAGGAAGGCATCTGCGGAGGTGGAATAGGGAGCTTGTGTAAATAAGAACCCTGACCTGCATGTACCAAACTGGGTATACTGAGGGTGTTAAAAAATTAGAACAGTTTTGTGACTGGGCATTTTCTTAAAGCAGGATATGAGGAATCACTTGGTTTGGTTTTTTTTTTTATAATTTTACTGCAATTATAACAGAGGTGACATCAGGACAATAGCCATATTAAGTCATATCAAAGAAGTCCAGACTCTGAAGTGTTTGCTTCAGCATGTCTGTGTCTTGGCTGCAACCAAACATACCCATTTTGAAAATATTGTGTTGATTTTTAATTATGTTTTTCAGTGAATCAGATAAGGCCAAATTCTGCTTCTGGTTGCTGCTAAAGAAGTTCCTGTGTAAGGAATTATCTACTGTGGAGATACTCCACTCTGCACTGGCATAACTGATTGCACGAGTTGGCCTCATAGACAGTAGTTTCTTTGGAATACAAAGTAATCTACAAAATAATTTCTAATATTTGCTCATGTAAGCTACATGGAAGCTTTACTTAAATGGATCTAAATGCGCTGTTATGTAGAACCATCTTTCCAGTGAGATGGGGGAGCTCTGATGTCTGTCTTTGGCTCTGTCCTACACTGAGATAGAGTCAGTTAGACAATTGTGGACACCTTATGTCACTTCACAGGATCAAGCTTCGCATGATGTAGTTTAGGGCCTTGTTCCTGGCTTCTTCTCCCCAGTCCCAATACCAGCTTGAATCACATGTGGCAGGACCATTTAAGGAATAATTGCAGAGCTGCCTGTGTTCTGCTGGGAGAATTTTCCCACTGCTGGAATTTGGACTTTGAGGAGCCCTTTAAATGTAAAATACTAAGAAGATAGAAACAGGATGAGGATTTAATCTCAAAACAATTTTAAGTGGTTTACTTCACTACATAGTGATTGTTTCCTCTGGCATTTTCCATAGTATGTGACTCCAAAGGGTAATGGTTTTTGGAAGTTTTATATTGGCTGAGTTGTTTTGGAATGAGTTGAAGGAAAACGTATGTTGGTTTTGAGGTTTTTTCTCTTTTTGCCTTCTAGGTGGTTTTGGTTTATTGTTCCCTAGTCATTTCATTAAAGAGTTGTAGTACTTCTGTGCTGTGGCGGGAGACTTCTCTAGCTGTTTGTGGAAAGGCCAGTTGCTCAAATATGGACCTGGGTTTTAGAACACTTCCATGTTGCGTACTAACCAAAATTCAGGGTCAAGAGCCTTATTAGAAAAGAGGGAGGGTTTTGAGTCCCTGGAAGGAAAACTCAATTAGTTGTTTGAGTGAGACACTGGAAGAGATTGTACTAAGTAGCAAAATCTACCTATTTGTATGCTAGCTAGTAAAGAGGGTAGGAGTCTGAGATGGAGCCAGGAGCTTTCCAGGGAGGGCAACTGCTGGGCTGCTGTCCTCTCAGAACATCAAGCAGAACTTCGTGTGCCTGCATGTTAGCATTCCTCTGCTCTCAGTAAATGTCTGAAATCCACTGACTAGCCCAGAATTTATTACAGATGTGGGTTTTTATGTTGCAGAGGCAGTAGTCTAGGTTGTGAAACAAAAAAAAAAGTCTTTCAGTGTTTTTATATTTGCTCTTTTTCTGAGAATTTAAGTGTTTACAAAATCTAGTGTTTAAAAGCTGAGAAATGAGGCAATTTCATTTGCTTGTTAGATATCATCTCAGCATTTCAGGTTTATGTATTAGAGTACTGTTTTTATTTGTCTACGTATATATTATGTTTTTTGCCACAGGACTTCTCTCTCATTCGGTGTACATACTAACAGAGATCAGTGAATGAGCAGCTATTCATGTTATTCTGTTATTCTTATTGGCCAATATGTGACCCACATGTGGTGTTCACATTCAATCATTACATTGAATTCAAAACTATTAATTTCTCCATAGGCTTTCTTTCCATTGTAGCTATCATTAGCATCTGAATGCCTCACAAACCGTAATTAATTAATTTTCACAAAGCCCCTGTGAGGTGAGATGACATTATTAAAAGAGGAATAAGCCACAGAGAAAAGTGCCAGCCTATATTTTGAATGCCCAAGTTGACATGTGTAAGGTGTGTTTTTTTAAGCTACTTAGCGTTCCATAACACTTTATTTGTTCTTTGTCTAGCTTCCTCTTATTTAGCTACAAGTGCCAAGCAACTTTGCAAATCAGGCCACAGATAGGTACTTTATGAATAGCAGTTATTTGTTGTGAAGCAGAACATTAAGTAATATCATTTACCAACTATCATACCATGCAGGCACTGATACCATCCAGTGTGCAATAATGGCATCTAGCTACCTTAACCTTCCATTTTCTTATTATAGTTTCCTTCATCAGTAACTACACACCATCCAACTTCTTCAGGAAGAGATCCTGTGGACATTAGTGATCCTCTGCACAGATCCTTGATGAGTCCGCAGGGCATAAATAAGTTCCCCAGTGTTGTGATATGTTAGAAGCCTAACACAATTTTGGCTTTCCAACATGGAAAATAAAACACCGATTAATTAACAGCATGAAAATGGTATGTGTTTAGCTGATAAATATCAACAGTTTCTCAAAGACAGGAGGCAGGCTGGCCACCTCTGGCTGCTAGAAATAGATGTGCGAGATGGAAAACCTCAGTGCAACAGGAACGGTTATACAGATCTTTTGTTTCTTTCCCATATCAGTCTTCAGATGCCTCTTACTCCTTCCCTCTCAGATAATTGAAGGGTCAGTCAGAAGAAGAGTGATTTTTGGTGTAGGCTGCTGGCAATTTTGGGTAGTTGGAAAAGGTGAAGAGATTCTCTTGTGTCTCCTGCTGAAAGCCCAGCAGAACAAGTCCAGTTGACTGCACCCTCTGAATTGGCATGTAACTGGCAGGGGTTATTGAACTGAACTTTCTGTGTAGTACTTGTTAGAGTCTAATATATGTATTTTTTAGGATATTCTGTAGGCAATGCATACATTTTATTATGTATAATAAAAGCATTTGTCTTAATTATCTCCTGTAGAACTTGTAACAGTAAGATGTGAACATATCTCAAACAGATTCTTTTTCTACAAGAGACTTCACAACTGAAGTGATCAAGAGATTGTTTTGGTTGTCACTTGCCTTTATCTATGCCTTAGTTTTTGGGTTTGGGTGTTTTGGGTTGGGTTTGCTGGGATTTTGCTACTCAAAAAAAATTTAGTCTGTGTAGCTGACATTTTTTTGAGGCACTGTTGTATGGCCATCCTATACCCACACTCCAGGCATTGTCCTTATTGGAGTGCATTCAGTGTTTCTGGACAGGCAAGCCTGACAGCTCAGAGTCTGTAGCCTTATTGTTACAAAAAAGTGTCTTAACTGACAGCAAAGCACCGTACGGCATGATACCTACCTGTTGGGCCCCTTCAGGAGGAGGAAGGAGAGAAACGTTGCAAAACTGCAGAAGCACTTTACTCTTCACAGATAGTCATTACTGAGTCTCTTTGATGTTCCCAGTAGGGGATTTATTTATGGTAGTTGTTTGGTGTCTGATAGTGTAAGTTAGTAAATTCAGACTTCTTTTCAGATACTGAAGTAGCTTTACCTAACATGTAATTCTTGTTTTATATTCGTCTAGCCTCAGCATCCATAGACTAGTATTTTACTTTCTTAGGAAGTAATAACTAATGACAGTGTAAACCCCATCCAAATCTTTTCCAGAATTGCTGTCTTGGGTTTTTTTAAACAATTCAGAGAATTTACGGACATATATTTATTTAATTTTAATTGAAGATACAGATCCGTATCTCCTAGCTGCTTTGAAATGTCATGTCATCCTCTAGCTGCTTTTTTACTTCTTTAAATGGATGCATGAAGAGCACTAGGTTAAACAAAGCATGAAAATCAAGAGATATACTGCTTACCTTATGTATCTTGAATTTACTGCTTTGAGGGGCTCCGTGATTTTCTGGGAGATTGATATGATAACCCATTCCAAAGAGGAAGTGATGGTTCAGTCAGTCAAATTTACTTACATGTGATTTCTCCTTCACTGATTTATTAATAAGTACTACACCTTTAATTACATGCTTTGTTTACCAAGATCCTTCTCCTGTTTTTTTGTAAAACATCTAGGTAAGGTATCTCAACTAATACTTGATCATTAAGAATAAATCTAACAGAAAAGCAGCCAGTTCCAGGTGACCTAATCTGAAAGTTCTGTGCAGTTTGGAAAACAACAGGGATATCTACTTTTAACTGCAGTACTCCCTGTAGAATAAACAAAAAGAATATTTATCAAAATGTACAATTATCAAATGTCTCTAAATTTATAAGATTTGATTTAAGGTACTTGCAGTAGTTCTGCCTTACAAGTGCAGAACATATGAACTATTTAAAATGAACATATGAATAAAAGTGCACTCGTGGGTCTTTACCCAATGCAGTTCAATTTGCCTATAGTTTTTCATTTGGGGGCTTTGTAAAGCACTCGTTGGTCATAGCCTCTGATAAAGCGGATCTGCAGTTCAAGAAAATTTCTCAAACAGAGGGGAAGATGTTTATACTTCCAAGTTTTAAATTGCATTTCCTGGCAACATGAATATTTGTGTTCTGGCATAAGCAAATAGGCAGAAATAAATTAGATTACTGGACTGTCACTAAAGCAGAGCTGTATGCTATTAGTAGGCAGAAAATTTCAAAAAAGGTAGAGCATACAGAGAAGACTAAAGTAAAAGTTACATGTGGGTGGTGAAAGGCCTTTCTGGATGAGGCCTTTCTGATTCTAAGAAAAGCAATGACTCAAATTTAAGTTTAACAAAAGCACTATACTATAGCTAAAATGTTTCTTTTAATCTTATTTTAGCTTTCTGGCATGTAATATTTATATATAGTTGTAGCAGTTAAACTCATTTTAATAGATGAATTTTTATTTAAAAGAAAAAAAGATGTTCTGTGCTGCAAGCAGCAGGTGTGTTTTTAATCTTTAATAGGTCACCTTCCTCAGTGCAAGCAGGCAAGCTGTTATTGATCAAAGAGGTTTTGTTGGGTAGCTCTCAGATTATTGAGTGACAAACTTTATTGAATTTGACTTAACAGAAGTCAGAAGACAGCTGAAGCATAAGAGCTTGCACTACCATCAGAGTCATTTTACGACAGCCAGGGAGCAAAGCTCAGAGATGGATACTGAGCTCTTTGCTGGCCCTTGGAGATTAACTGAACAGCCTTCCTACCAATTCCCAAGCCTGTCAGCAGAACCAATTAGATTTTCAACCAGTAGACAAGAAGGGTGGCACTTGGGGACCTTTTTGCTTTAGGTCGAAGGCTTTTCAGACTGCGATGAGATGACATTGATGATGACACGTTGAGCATTGGTTGGTTTTAAGACAAGTTAAATTAGCAGTCTTGAAATGATTCCAACTGTCTCCTGACTTCTCACTGTTGCCATATTCAGTGGATCCTGTCAGGAGCAGGTTGATGACTTAATAGTCTTTCTTGAGTGGATTTGAGCACTTTGGCTGTGTGTTTGTGTGTAGTTGTCATGCTTAAAATATTCATATAAAGGTTTGAAATATTTATTTGAAGGAGCCTTCTGCAGAGTTCAGYGGTACGGCTCTCAGTGATTCTGCCTACTTTTTCTCTCTCTTTTTTTTTGCTGCTCTAAGCAGTTGTTGCTAAAAATGTCTTTAACTATGTTTGATCTGTATGAAGTGACATTGTTTCTTGTGGCTATTGATAACATAAAGCACTTGGGAAGTTTAAGAATTTATTCAGTGTTTGATTTCCTAAGCTCCGGATGGCAAGTTCCAATCCCACCTGTACAAACATTACAATGGTTTTGAGACCATTTCAGATTAGGAAAGGTGTATTCGACTTGTACAGTCTTGTAAACATTTTGTAATCTTTGATTCTAATCCAAATGGGTTGTGATAGATGTGGAAAAAGGGGAAAAGGAGAAAGGGATAGGAATTAAGATGAAATCTGCCATGATTAAATTGCCCTAGGGTATTGAAGCAAGTGAGCAGCATATCATGATGATGCTGGTTTTTTAAAACTATGTGATACTTTAAAGACGTTTTGCTGTAGTAGATTGGCTGCTAGTCTGTTGTACAAGGAGCTAAAGAAATAAAAGGGAAGCTAGCTAGTTGACTTTAAATTTGTACCTTAGTGTAAACAAAATCCTAACTGTTACTAGAAATAAATTGAAGCTGTCAACATGTAGGTGTTAAAATTAGCATGCCTGTAACTTTTAATATTTGTTAATACTAAATACTCAGCATTTAAAGGTTATGGCTAGAATTTTTCCTTCTGAATACCTAAGGTTAAACTCCTACATCTAAATCCATATTTATTCACCAGATTAGGTACTTAACCTGTATTTAGAACCTGATGTCAAACATTCATTTTGAAAATGTTGGTGCTATTTCTTTGAATTTTAAATTCTCAACTAATATTTTCTCTCAGTAAGAATTCTTCATCTTTTTTAAGGATGGTGATTTAAAAAAAATAAATGAGCAATCACCTGCAGTTTTTAGACATTATTCTAAGAACCACAAGCAGGATAACACACAGGAGATTGACTGCTGTTTAAAGTATATCAACTAATACTCCGAGCAACAGTATTATTTTTCCATAGGAAATATTTCTGTTTGTCATAGCAGCAAAAAGTGATCATACCCAGATCAGGAAAAAAAGCCAACAAAAGATTTGGAACATCTATCTACCATGGTAAAATTAGATTTTCAGTGTTGCATGTTTCTGAATGATAATATTTACAATTAGTATCATCCATTCTTTGTCCTAATCTGATATTTGAAATATTTTATGCCATGCTTTAATACGCATTAACCCCAAAATTGATGTGACCATAGTCAGAGGCAGGTAGCCCATCATGAGTACATTTTGAAGATCAGTGACTTGCAGAATGGTCGTGGGGCAAAGTATGTGCCTTAGTTTTCCTGTTTTAAACGGGCATAAATGAGTTGTAAATATTTAAAATGAAAGGTGATACGAAGATCATTTATCTAATATGCAGTAAAAGTTCTGTGTGTGTAAGGTATTTCCCAGATTAGCAGATAAATAACGGATATTACTGAGAAAAATGCAAATATTTAGTGGAGATTTTGGCCACTAGAGAAAGAGCAAGGAATAATCTTTTTAATTGCTTTGGTCACTTCCATAAAGTAGTTTAAAGATTTATTTCTGGGGGCTGGGTATAAACGTGCATTCCCTCTCAGGCCATTTTAATAGAAGCATGTTATTTTTAATAGAAGTATTGGTTTTGAGGAGAGGAGATGCTGCGTTTTGGACCAATTCAAGTATTTATATGAGGCCAGAATATTAGTTATAAATAAGAAAATTGTACATATATAACATTTTACAAGCACTGTTGTCTCCAAATTATGAAGGGAAATGTGGGACCAGAGGATTGAATTGACTGAGCCAATGCCACCTATCAGTGACAGTGCTAAGAGCGGTGGGTTGTTCTTCTGTCTGTTAATCTGGGGCTCTGCTTTCTAGACTGTGCTGCCTTCCACTCTGTTCACATTTTCGTGGAACGTTTGTGGTCAGTCAGTTCAACTCCCTGTTTAAACCTCTAAGACTGGGAATTTCCTGAGTTTCCTCTGAAGAAAATCAAAAGCATCTTCAAAAATGTTAATGAAATTTTCAATGATATACAAGCCACCAAAATAATTGGCAGTTACTGTCTCACTGTTGACAAATTCATATTTGATGTTTTTGTTTGTTTGTTAGTTTCAGCTTCCAGCTGATGAATCTTGTTAAAACTTTGCCTTTTCAATTAGGGACCTCTGTTATCAGTTTTTTCCCCATGTAGGTGCTCGTACATTTCCCAGTGGGCTCCCTCCTCACCTTCTGTTTTATAAGCAAAATTAATAGATCTCCTTTTACGTTTCCGTTTAAACAGTTCTTTAATAAATTTCATAATTCTTCTCTGAAACCTTTTGAATTGCAGACATCAGCGCTGACACTAGTATTTACTAGCAGCCATATTAGCTAGGAAGGAAATGTAATGCCTTTTTTGCGGGCAATATTCCCTGCCCACAAATAGGAATTAACATTAACCCTTTGGAGAACTGAGTCTCTCATCGCAGAAGCGTTTATAGAATTCTTTTTTCCTAGGTGTGTGAGTTTACATTTGGTAGTATTGAACCACAAATTGCTTGCATGCATCCATATTATCAAGAAATCCAGACCACACTGTACCATTGAACTGTCGTCTTCATGATTATCCCCTACATCAGCTTTTATGCTATCTGCAAATTGTATCTGTAATGATTTTATGTTTCCAGGTGAAGATGTTAAATGACATAAGGTCAAAACTATACCACCCCAGGATCTCAGGAGAAATATATGCTCTTAATAGTAACTTCCATTTTGAGATCTTAGTTGTTTGTGCCATGCTGAATTTCTGTCAGTATAATTTTAGAATCCAAATATTTGTTGCTTTACAGAAGCTTCATCAGCACAATCTTTGTCAGCCATAAACCTATACTGACTGGCATTAATTATATTGTCCTCCTTTAACTTCTTATTAATCAAAATCTTGTAATGGCCATTCCATTACTGTATCCAGGACCAGTATCAAGTTGTCAGAGCTACCTGGGTTATTTCATTTGCCATTTGTTGAATACTGATATAGTACTGGTTTTCATCCAGTCTTCTGGAACTTCTCCGTAGTTCTGAGATACGTTAAAAATCAGCGTTAATTGTGCAAGGAACTGCTAGGCTATCATAGAACTCTCAGCTACAAGCTAGCCATATGTATACTGATTGAAAAATATCTGACTGTAGTAGCTGTTGTTGAATATCTTCCTGAGATACTGTTGAAAAGGAACTATATCCTGATCACTTGATCAGAGCAGGTTATCCTGCTTTATTTCCCAAATGCTGAAAATAATTATTTATTGAACTTTCCAACCTCTTCTGCATGATTTGTGATGGATACGATTTATAGATCCTCTGTTGTTCCTAGTATGTCTTGAGGCTCATTTAAATTATCCTTAAATCTTCCAACAATTGATTTCTTTTTACATCTATTTGCTTCTTTTGATACATTTTCTAGCTTCAGTATCTTCTTCTTTAAATATTAGATTTTTTTTTTAACAATTTTTTTTAATCTACGTAGATTTTTCTTAGATTTGGAAAAATGGTTTTATGGGCATTAGAAACAAGAATTCTGAACAGCTTTCATTTCCTGTGAGCATTTCTGTGTTCAAATTCTTTTCTCACTCTGATTTAGCTTAGAATTATTTTCACATTGTGAAATTGGTCTTTTAAAAACATCGAATCTGTATTTGAGTTTGGGTTGTATGCCATCTTTTTCGTGACAAATGTGTTGACTCGTGATAGCTTGACTCTAAACTCTCTGATTTGTAGTTCCACAATCAATCTCTCTATCTTTCAAGATGAGGTTTAATGTGTCACTTCCCTATGTTGACTCTCTTAATGATTTTTCAGTTAAGACATTTTAATATGGTTTTAGAAATTCCATGAATTTTTAGAACTAGCAGTTTCATGTTGTTGACATATGTCACATGATGTTAATCTCTAATGAGAAGACAGAATTTTTTCTCCCCTTCACCTTAATGATAGGAGCTTATGGGGGTTAGTCATCCTGTTCTCCAGTGTGACTTGGTTGTCTGTTGCACACAACAGTAAGGAACCCATTAGGACTTTGATCCGTACTACTTACTATCCATGACTGCTTAGTCAGGATCATTTACTTCCAACTTGGCAGTGATGTAGGTAATGCTGTTCTTTATTTCAAAGAAAAACCCATACCTCTTATTCATGGAACATCACTAATCTACAAAGATTGAGAACACCATATAGAATAGCAGTGTAGTAGTACCTTGGAAAGCACAGTTTTCTCACTGTCGATTTATTTGTAAACAGGTAACAGTGGTCCGGAGTGGGAACTGTTGCAACTGCTCAAGCACCTTAACTCAAAGACACTGGTCTAGCACTGTCAGATTGAAACACTGATAACAATGGACCAGGATTTTGCCTCAAGACTATAAAACCTCAGTTCCAGCAGACAGGTTTGTTCAGTTCTGGGAGGCTATCGTAAAAGAGAGAACTGCAAGGAAAAGAAATGAGCATGTTACCAGAAAAACATTAGAAGTTCAGAGATCATAGTCCTCATCAACTGTACATTAAGATTAATAATTCTTTCATTTGTGAGGAGTGCTGAGATTGTGTACCTTCTGCCCAGACATTCCTGTCTATTTGAAGTTTTCCTTAACTGTTTGTATCAGTTTATGTGTATTGGAGAAAGAGGTTAATTGATATTAAATAAGTGCATTTCTTAAAGCGGAGGATATAATAGTATCCTTTTGCATATTAACCTTTTAAAGCTTGAGCTATATTATGTGAAGGGATGAAGTAAAGACCAGTATCGTCCTTCTTTGGTTCACTTCAATTACAAATATGACCTTTCAACAACTTTTAATCTGCTTTAACACTTGTGGCTAATAACCAAAGCGTTAGACAGCCACTTGTGTTCTACTTGTTTTATCACTGTACTACAGTAGCAATCAAGAAGAGAGAACTGACACATTTATGGCCTGTGGCAAAAGCTAAGCAATTAGGAGAATCAGTACTGGATTACATCATCTTAAAGCAGATTTGTTTTGAGTGAACTAAGTTAACTTTCACGCACTGGATATCACAACAGTTTTAATCTTTTAGTAACATCTTGTGTAAAAATTAATCATAAGCTTGGCTGGATTATTTTTGACATCCAGGAAAACATTGTGAAAAGCCATTCTTGTGCAGTTTTTTGATACGTGGAGGATAATCTTCTTCTGAAACAATGTACTTTCATTTTGCTTCACTGTTTGCACAGTTTGATCACAGTGGCCTCAGTAAATGAGCATGGAAGTAAAATTCTTCTGTATATTATTAAAATATCTGTTACTTAAAAACAGAATGATGAATTTGGCATCTCTTTTCAACTAGAAAAAAAGCCCAGCTCCTTAGCTCCAGGAGCATTCAGCTTCAGGAGACAGAGGACGGGATTACATCATATAGAAAGTTATTGATGTCCCTCATTATGTAGAAATTTCGTTTTATTTTGAAAGTTAAAAGCGCTGGCTTGTGGTTTTTCTCCTCTACTTTTGTGCTGCATAGCTGTATAAAATGCAGCATAAATAATTGGCAGAGAGAATTTCATTGACAGGGAAGTTCTTTACCAGAGTAAAGGTGATGCATGTCATCAGGGTGCCCTTTCTGTCACCTCATATGTTCGTATCAGGGACATTACTAATTTGGCAGGCAAAACTCTTCCACATCTATCCTCCTTTGGGGCTGGATGATTGCCCTGAATTCCTATCTGAGTGAGTTGGCATTCGCTTGGACTAACTACTGAGCTTACATCAGTGTTATCTAAGCCTGGCAATACACTGTTAAATCTGTAAGGATAGTGAAATCACTTTTAAATTGCTATTTCATATGCACTTTTAATATGCATTTATAGAAGATTTCTTGGTTTCAGTCATGTTTATATAGCATTTCAGAACAATGACTAAGGTAAATTGAGAGGTTTGTATGTACATTTTTAGTGTATGTAAGCAAAATATGCTTATTATATATATATTGCACTATTCATGTTGTTTTGATTAAAATGCTGTTTTCTGATCACTGATAAAATATGGGCTATATGCCAGAACAACAACTTAAGGTAAGACCCAATGGTGGATGATTAAGGCTATGAGCTTGTAGTGGTGTGGCCTTCCATTCAGTGCATTGAAAAGTTCTTGACCTAAATGAACCTTTGTTTATAGGCAACTAGCTTTCTCTGAAGTGTTCAATTAATATCTGAAAATTATCCACAAACAGATAAATCTAAGAGATTATAGAGACATTTTATTTTGCTTTCACGATAACAGTAACTGTAAAGGAGTTGTGAATACTTGTCACAAATCCTAAAAATACCATCAAAATTGCCAAAAAGGACAGATTTTTAACACAAGAAGTTGCTGTTGTCCCCACTCTTCCCCCCAAAAAAGGGGTATGCATGCACTTGCACGTGTTTTCTAGAAGAAAAGTAGACTACTTGTTGGACTTGTGCTAGGCTTCCCTGAGACAGTTTACCAGAAGATAACATAGCTAAGCAAATCTTTGTGCATACCAAAGATTTTTTTCAGTAGACTTATTAATGTCAGACATTAGGCTTCAGCTTAGCAGGCAGTTTAAGTAACTAACTTGTAGACTGGGTTTGTGTGTCTCATTCCTGTATGCTTAGTCCAAAGGGTTGTGGAATACAACAGTAAAATGATAAAGCGACTATTGGAAAAGGGGCAAGGAATTAGACTCTGATCCCTACTTAAAACTGGTAAATTACAAAGGTGACATTTATGAGACAACAATTTGCAACCTGTTGACATTGTTTAAAAGATTAAAAACGAAGATATAAAATGGTATTAGAGGAGCTASATAGTTCCATATTTGTAGGGAAGCAAGTATGGCAACGCGTAATTATCAATAGATGATTTGGCATCGTGGGAACTGCCATTGCTTCATGAGATGGATGGGAGTAAATGGTTGAAAATAGCTGTGGAGTGATGCAAGATGTGCTTTGTTTACATGAAGTTGTCAAATGTATGCATGGGAAGAGTTTTTTCTGTTGGGGGCTTGGCATGAACCTGGAAGAGTTATAACAGGGGAAGTGGGCAGGTGTTGTTTTCCCTGGAAGCAATAGTGAAAGAATAAGTACTAGAAGTTTATTTGTCTGGCTGAGAATAAGTAAGATAACAAGGTAGTTTCAGGGTTTCAAGATCATCACTTAAAAATAACTCTGTGTGGTGATACTTGCAATGAATAGGGTCCTGCCGCCTGTGGGTAAGGAATATGAGTGCACATCCAAGGTCTGTAATAGGAGTAGCAAAACAGAAATGAAAATCAGGAAAATGGACTGCATAACAGGCAGCAGCCTGAAGACCTGAAGACTGGGAATCGATCTAGTTCTAAAGAGTCAGGTTCAAACACATGGAGCCTACGTTAATTTTTTATAGGGAGTGGTATGCACTGCAAGGTAAAACCACTGCACAGCAGCTCCTCACTTCAATTCGTAACATTCCTCCTCACCAGTCTGCCTTTGCATCAGGCTGGCCAGTGTATTTGCTCTAAACCAGGGTGTTTTGTGAGCTTTCTGCCCTGAGTAATTTTCCTCCTATCCCCTTACTTTTATACCAAGGTGGCTTTAGCAAAAGCTGTCTCCTTCAGTGTTGCTGGAGAAAGTTCTGCTTTAATAGCAGCAGTTCACAGTTAACGTGTAGATAACTGTACCCTGTAAATGCTTTGACACAGAAGAAAACACCAGTCTTTATTTCATGCTGTATTTATTTTGCCCTTTTTAATGTCTTAAGTGAAGGTATTATATGGTCGTGATTCACTGAAATAGAGTGATAAATTCCTGAATAAGGCTTTAAGTTTTCTTTGGCGTGCATAGGTAGTAGTTGATCTTTGTAAGCAATCAAGTCACCTTTTAGAAAGTTTGATGTACTAATAAAACATCTGTATAATAGTAAAATATGTTGTATGGTCACTGATGGCCTAAGCAGCATGCAAGTTATCAGCCACAAAAGCAAGCAAGTTACATTTCTGGCAACGGCTGGTGCAGCCGTGCTAGAATGGGCAGAAATGGCATTTCTCTTTGTTGCCATACAAAAGCCTTATCACTATTTGCAGTTTTTCTATCTTATATTGTATTAATATCAATCGTATCAGTACGATACAGAGGTATTAGCTTATCTAACCAGGCTTATGTAAAAAGGTGTTACCGTTAAAGTGTCATAAAGCTGTTCAAAACCACAAATATTTCTGGACCATATCAAACTTACGAATGGCTAACGCAAAATTGCTAAACAGGAAATATAATACATTTTCCAGTGAGCAAACTGCAGCAAAACCAACTTAAATCTTTTGGGGTAATGTAACTTTTCTGTATTCAGTTGTGATTTAAATAAGGAACAATTAAATTGCCTACAGGCTTCCCACTTTAAGAACAATTTCAGAAGTATATAGATTCAATTGCATTGCCTCTTCCTAAAAGTGACAGCCTCTGGAGCTATTTTCCATGCTTGGCCATACCTTCACAAGGACTCTCTAATACCAGGAGGAGAAAGTCATTCCAATTTGGGTAAGACTGATATATCAGCCTGGAGAGAGAAAATATGTCTTCACAGAGAATTACATTCAAGTAAGTTTCCAGGATCAGGGGTTTTCAAGACAAGAGGTGTAAGGAGTGTCCAGAAGATGGCTAGCCAAAGTCAGATCACTAAACTCTGTCAAAACTTCTAAAGACAGAAGTAATACTTCTTTCACTCAACAGACAAAATGCTTCCACAGCAACCTTGGGAGGGAGCTTACACAGAGTCCACATCAACACTGGGGATATATTGGTCACATACCCTGTGTCTGCTGTACTGGAATGAGTAATTATTCTGTTTGGTGAAACCCGTACTTTTCCAAGCCTTTTCAGTAGCCTTGGTGTGTCTGAAAACTAAACCACTGAAAAGTTACAAATCCCCAAACCGCATCATTCTCTCAGCCAAAAGTTAGTAACCAATAACATTTAAGCAACCTGAATGCAACACAAGATTTCAGGTATTCATAACTGACATCACTCGATACTTTCTATTACTCTCTGAAATGCCTTGCTTAGGCTTTGTGTGTCTCCCTTGAAATGTCAGTACTTTTGTTATGAGGAATGATATATCCATTTACTCTTGCAGCGATTCTGTTGTGGTTGTAGTCTAACTAATACCTTCCCAAAGAAATCAGCTCTTATCTGCCTTCTCTCTGGAACTTGGTGAAGATATCATAGTCTGTAGGAAATAAGGTTAGAAGTGAGCTCCAAAGGTCATCTAATCTATCCCCATTACCTCAATATCACCTCCAGGGAATATGGCAGTGGCATCTACTCCTTTTTTATGTTGTAATTCTTCCCTGCTTCATGACTTACAGCTGACAGAAAGAGCATTTTTTGAAAAATGTAGATGTTATTATTCCTGGAACTTCTCTTTCTTTTGGGGAAAATAAAAAATGTTTCTTGTTATCTGTCTGTGGCACAAAGAAGGATTTCTGGATCATGTGCTTATTTGACCAGTCAGTCCAGTCTGTTCTCAGTAGTATTTCTGAAGAAGAGCAATCTAAACAGGGAGGAAGCCCTAAATGTAGAACTCGGGATTTTTTCATTAAAATATTCTGCATTGGAATTTGCAGGAATGACACAGATGGAATTCTCTGTGGAAAATGTTAGTTTTGGAGCATTTTCTGGTTTGGAGGAAAGAAAAAGATTTCTGTTTGGTTTTATGTCAAAAAATCTTCTTTGAAAATTTTTGAAATTTCAAAATTTGGTCTTCAAAACCAACCTTTACTAAGAAATTCAACTTTATAAACAAAAAATAAAGATTAAAATCACTATTACATGTTTTAGAATATTTAAATAAAGTATTTCCTTAGGTGAATTCCTTTAGTTGTTGTTGTTTTCTTTATTTAGATTGTCAATGTGTGACAATTTTAGACCAGATCGAGATTGGAATGTTTTCCATAATTTGAAAAATATCCAAAGGCTGACAGAGAATTTAAAGTGGGAAAGATCATTGGTACACTAGAGAACTTGAAGAAAATGTTGTTTCCTGATGGTTCTGTCCAGATAATAATCTGTCAAAATCACTTGTTATGTCTGCTATAATACAGGTCTAAATTTCTATATGCTTTGATTTAGATGTCTTACACCAGATGCGTGCAACTTGAGATACCTTAGATTCAATTTTGAGCTTTATTTGGTAGCCATTCATAAATACTGATATTTATGTGTATCAAGATATAGGCAGCTAAGAATCGAGATACTTCTGAAAATGTAGTTCTTAAACAGAAGATAAATAAGCAAAACGTGCTTTGGTATGAGAAGCAAATTTTTCATTCTCAGATACATTTTTTTTTTCATTCTCAAATATATATTTGGATGCTCTTTTCTTCTGTCTTTACCTTCATAGTTTCAGACTTTAAAAGATTGTTAAGATCGTTGACAATCTACCTCAAGAAGAGATAAACATCCACAAAGCTTTGAAAATCTGATCCTATAGAGCCATGGTGTATCCCTCTCTCATCTTCCTCTCTGATCTATTGAAATACCACCCTTGAGTGAATCTGAAGTGAGGATATTGTAATTCTTCAGACATTCCTGAGAAATTAATTTGATCCACAATCCATAATGTGTTTTTGTTTGAAAATTTGCAAAAGAAATTAATTTTAGTAACTGTAGCAGGAAGGTATAATTGACCTTCCTTTCTAGATCAATCTGAAACCAGTATATCACAACTCAAAAGGCTTCTTAGCTAAATGTTTTTGTTGCACACTGAAAAGCACAGAGTATGAAAATTGCATGTTTTATTTTGTTGGTGTTTTGAATTAGAACTTGATGGCCTTTCTTTTGAAGTAGTTAAAATATTATCTTGCTATAATTCCATGTTCAGTAAGATTGAATGAGAAAGTTGTGTGGTGTCACTTTATACAATTGCCTTTTAATCTTATTTCTTTGTTGGCAAGTAAATACAATTTCTAAATGTAATTGGTGTAATTATATGCACTGAAAAACTTTATGTTGAGCTTCATGTTATATCACATTTTTCCTGTATATAGTTGATTTTAATAGTGTATTGTAGTCTTTAAAAATCATTGTTTGATTCCTTCTCTGATAGAAGAGGTTGACTGTTGTTGAACTCTCAGCCATATCTCCTAATATAGTCAGAAAACACTCTTTTCTCCACTGATACTCTTTTATCTACTTCTTATTAAAAGGAATATGAGTTTATTTAGCGTTCACATATCTGAAAGAGTAACTTAATCAAAGTTTTGCACATATTTCCAATAAATGCACATGATTATTGTTAGCATGCAATTGCTTAACTTAAAAAGCCTGTCCTAAGGTTAAAAAAAACCCCCGCCAAACATTGACACTTTTGGTGTTTCTCTAATAATTGAGGTACAGGGCTTGTAAAGAGTACCTAGTTCCTAAGTAGGGGAGAGAGGTGTGTTTACACATGATCCCACTAGCATGATCCCACTAGATCCTAGGCAGATGGAGAAAAGTCAGCCTTTGTCAGCTTCTGTTACAGAAGTTGTACAGTAGGGCTGTCTTCCTTCATTTTTCTTTTGGACATTTTATAGAAAATACTAAGGTAAAACATTATAATAAACAATAGCCTTTTGGGATTGTATTTCTTTTCCAAATAGAGGTAAAAAAATTATTTTCCTTCTGATCCCTCCCACATTTTTTTCTACTATTTTATACTTTTGTGCCATAATCTCTTTTCATACCCCTGTTATGGAAATTTTGATATTTAACATAAACTGTTCATCAGCATGTTCCTCACAGATTTCTCTTTTATTTGAGATGATGTATAATTAATTTTTGAATTTTTCAGTGAAATTTATGCTAATGATTTGTATTCCACTGACTATCTGTGACTTATTTTATTTATCGTTATGTAAAATATTTAATAAAATGGAAAGTTGGTAGGTCAAAAAACTTTTTCAAGTGCATTAACCTTAAACCCCTCTCTTTTAAAATAGTACTCTGGGGGTTTTGTATTCAGTCGTCTTATCTCCAGCTTCAGGTTTGCAGTTTCTGTTAAAAATATTTCTTACGAACTCTACATGTCTTTCCAAAACACACCCTGGATTTTGAAGTGAGGGTACATTTTTACATCATTAAAATTATATGTAAGTGAAATTGTGCATCATTGTTGCTTCTTTAAAGTCTTTGCAGTGCACAGATACTATTCAGATACAATTGTCCTCCAGGATCTGTATAGCTAATGGTTGTGCCACATCAGAGAAAGGGAAAAAAAAAACCACCAAACAAACCTGTTGCCTAGAGTTAGTAAGACCATTTTCTTGCACAAAGAGCAAGGGAGATACTGAAACATATAGTCAGTATCCCACTATAGCGTATTAGTGGAGGAGCTTCTACAGGTAATTCTTTTTAAGAGTGAAGTGTGTATGCAGTGCTGCTAGTGATATTTTGTTATGTGTGCTATTGGAAATAATAACCTACTGTGTGTAATATAGAAAAATGACAACACTTTGTAAGTGCTTTCATGCTGTTTCCTAGTGACAACTTTTGGTCAGGGTTAAATGGATTCATTAGGTTCCATTAAAACAATTGTAAATCTGAAATTTCAGCGATTTTGATGTACATTTTTTTCATGAACTCTGGACTGAGTTTTCATAGTCTGAATCAGGAATGTTTAAAAATTATCTTAGTTCAGCAACATTGTTGAAAAATCATGTACGTATGCATTTTTAAAAGAATGAAGGCTGTGCCTCTATTTTAGGTCAGTCTGTTAAATCAATATGCATGTCTTCTGGTTCTTCAACAATTAGCAGCAGCTGAAGGGTTTTCTCTGCCTTTTTTTCTGTTAGTTTGTTTGCAGCAGCAGGAATGAGGAGGAGGTGGAAATACCAGTGATAGTTCAATCTAACATAATTTATTTAAAACATTTTATATTAACCTCGTTTAGGTTATTAATTGCAGATATATTAAGTAGATTTTAAAGCAAATGATAGCACCATTTTAAGAACATCATTTTCACCTGTAGTTTTGCAGGATTCTTCAGTCACTATTTGCTTTAGAAAATGCTACCTAGAGAACAAACGAAACAAACCACCCTAAAATTTCCACACGTAGTTTGGGGCACAAAAATGATTGTTCCAGATTTCCAATGCATAAATGTCGAGCAGTTTGACTTAAAGTAAGTGTAAAAATTTATCTGTTAGGAATTTCAGTAGATTACTAAAAGATACTATTTCTTTACTCAAGTGTTTACTGAAGATCTGATTAAGAGAATAATACCTATTCCCTACACTTTATACTAAAATCTTGTGTATAAAAAATTTTTAAAGGCTTGAAGATTTTCTTTTGCTGTTATTCTTCAGAACTGAAACTTTCTCATTCAGCAAGAGCTGATGAATAATGTTCTCCTATGGAGTATTCCATAGACAACTTCCTTCTTCCAAAATTGCTGCTACCTCCTATTGCTCTCAATGGGATTGAAGCCACAGTTGCCCTCAGCAAAGATGCACTTCTGCAAAATGACTAATGCTTCCCATTGTTTCCAATATGAGTTGAACTGCTCTTAGATAGAATAATTGTCCCTGAAGCACAGGAAACAGCAAAAAACTTTAGCCAGAATAACAGTGACTATCTCAGAGATTCAGGATTAAGATGTTAATTTGTCTTTAAAAATTCATTTTATTTAATCTAAAATTGCAAATACTGTTATGTGAGAATTGTATGGAGTTGCAAGATAAAAAGTTGTGGGAGAGGTATCCGAGTGCAGTGATACATTTAATTCTGACTATTTCTTGGTTTTATAATTTTTATTCTTTAATTTTTATTTTCAGTGGCTATAACAGACTTGTACTGTTTTTACCTTTCATCATCATTTTACCTCACCTTTTCCATTGTCTTTCATTTAATATAATACTTGTTGAGGGAGTCATTAAAAAAAAAAAAAAAAGAGAGAGCAAATGTTCGGGACAGCAAATTAGATGCCAGTCTTAATTATTCAGAAATGTAAGGAACAAATTACTATATTCTACTAATATATACTATAGTCATTACAATTATCATCAAATAAACCCAAAATGTAGCTCACTGACATGAATTAGTTATTATAAATAAAATGAGAACTTAACCCACATTTTGTTTTATTAATAGATATTTAGTATATTTGATTGTGTTTTGTGTCAGTAATATCTGTAATTCAGGGATGTTTCAGTTACTGCTGTGCGACTTAGGAGTGTTTTGGGACTTAAAGTAGTCCTCCCCATTTTAGTTACTGACAGTAGCTTTTTTTTTTTCAACTTTTTTCAAGATTTACTGTATATCTGACAAACTGTAAGAACACAAAAGAGCAATCATTACTTAAAATCATTAAGAATGCTTATAAAGGGGAAAAATGCAATACAGAGTAGAATATTACACTTTTTTGTATGTATTTATTACTGCTTTCAGATATCTGAAAATAGAGTGTTTGCTGCTGTTTGATCTCTTGACGTCAAACTGGTTCTTGCTGGAGGCAACAGTGCCAGTAGAGTGTTTTGACCTTGTTTTCTTCTATTTCGCCTTTTTTCATACCATTTGTTAGCATAAACAGGGAATACACATATTTTTAAATGACAATTACAAAAGTAAGGCCATATATTATTTTTAAAGAGCAAAACAGAAGGGATTTTTTTCAGGATATTTTAGCAGGATATTTTGCGAGTGAAACTTGTATTGATAACTTCAAAGCATGTACAGTAATCTCAAAAAAGGACTATGACATATGATCACAAAGGAAGAAATGTAAGAGTTGTAAAAACAAGGAATAAAGAAGGAATGTTTGCATTCCCTGTCATTCTCATTAGTGCAACTTAATGGACTTCAGTGAACTCTTCCCTGGTTTTTAGTGATGAAAGATCAGAATTATCTCCTGTCTGTTTAATTTCTTTGTTCACATTGGTAGTTTTTATGATTCTAATAACATAGCAGCATTAAGATCTCATAGCCATAAAATAGCTCACCATCTGTAATTTGTGACCTCTTTTTTTATAATTACAGTAAAAGAATAACCATAAAATTTCAAAATTACTTCACCAAGGATATTTAAGTCCTTGGTTTATAGATTGGAAGGGAAAGGGATGTCCCAGGCCAAGAAGTGTGTTGTCTTTCCTGTGCTGGTGTAATCTAACAATCAGCCCAAAGAAAGAATGGGGGGCCAAAGGGCAGGACACTGGTTTGTTCTATAATACAGGCTCTTTCAAAAAGATGATAATATTTACTGACCATAGCATAACTACATTTAGCATTTGTTTGTGCAACACACAAAAAAAAAAAAAAAAAAAAAGTCAGTGGATACTAAACTTCAGCAATAAATAGGACTGCTTAGGCAAAAAGATTTTAAGATTGAAGGGAGTAAGAACCTTAGAGAGAGCTCAGTTTTTTACCTATGGGGAAAAAAAAAAAAAATGTTGATTTTCATAAAAGATTCGTACCACTCAGCAGAATGGAACTAGGAAGCAAGAATAAGCAAATGCTATTAAATGGCAAGGAAGCTATTTCAACCATAAAGAAGCCCTTCAAACTTGTGAAGCTGACCCTGCTAAAACCAGTAGCTAGAAACATAAATTACAGCAGTCTGAAAGTAAAAGGGGAACTGAAGAATGAGAATAAGTTTCTAAGGCGAAACTTAGGTAAAATCAGTGCATGGGATATAGGATATTTTTGAAAGAGTAAGTGGATCTAATGGATTACCAGTAATAATGGGGAGTAATTAAGACAGAAAATAACGTTGCTGAGAGACTGAACAAAGATGGTGTTATTAAGAAAGCACTAAGTCATTAAGTGGTACATCTTCAGGAATTTCAAGGCAGGTTATCTATGAAAGAATCAAGCTCCTAACAAAAAGAAATCTCTTCTTCAAAGTAGTCATAGCAGACTGGTGGATAGAAAATGTTGTACCTTAATTTAATCAATTTCTCAGGCTTCTTGAAATGATCAGGAGGATTTCAGACAGAGGGTTTTACCTTTGTCCTTGCTCAGCTGGGTAACCCAGTAAGCAAAACAGAACACTAACACCTGGAAGACCACATTATGATAGAATYAAAACTTGCATGACCTCTTGCAAGGAAAAGTATATTCCACTAGTCTCTTAGATATATTTGAACATGACAGTACAGGACCAGATGAAGTAGTGTTTGCGTATTCTTTGTGAAAAGACTTTAAAATAGATTGTTTTGAAAAACTATGTATAAATCCTGCATGTGGGTTTCTCCGGGAGAAGTGTGTGTTCCTGTTAATTTGATCTGAGTAGTGTTAGGAAAGAATAATTTTTAAAAACTTTGCATATGTGAGAATCAGATGTGTTGATTTACGGACTCCGAAGGCATAACTATSTCTCATGAGAGCGTGATCTTTTTATACAAGGCCTTGCTAGAGAAAAGAGCAAGTATTTCTGGGCTGGGAAGTGAAGCATACAACACAAAAGTGGAATCCCTGAGTAAAAGCACAGTTTTCAACGTAGGGCAGCTGCCTACACTGATAAATTACTATTAAGAAAGTAATTTCAGACTAAGAGAACATACACAAGATGTTTTTCATGCACACCTAAAGAAAGCATAGTCTATTATGATGACCATGTCCAAAAAAAGCATTGTGTTCTCAGGGTCCAAGTTCTAAGTAGTTAAAAAGGGTAAACTGAATCCAAACAGTTTGTGGTTATTTATTTGAATTGTAACAGTTTGTAGAGACCGCCTGTTAAAACTTAGGTGCTGAGGTTAGAGATCTAATGACCTTTGGGTTTCCATTATAGTCAGTGGAAAAGGGAGCCATTTCCAGAGAGTAATTCAGAAAACCTGTCTTAGATCTCTGCTCTGATGAGCCCCTTCTTTCTCCATGGATTATCTAGGAAGCCAAGGCTAAAAAAATTTCCTAACATTGCTGCTTAAGTAATGTGGCTAAACTTCGGGTGTAAAAACACTCTCCATCCAATACTTGAGCATATAGTAAGAGATATTACCATGAAGAGCAATAAGTGAAAAAGAGAAAGAGGAGGTGAGGCAGAATCCACCACAAAGCAATGAAATGGCTTTTTGAAGGCGATGCAGAAAGTCCATATTTATTCTGGGAATAGAATGTAGATTCGCACCTTGAATTGCATGAAAACAATTGAGTATGACAAGCTCTGCCTTTCATATAGATGAAAATGAGGAAGGTAAGGTGCAAGTGACTTGCTCATGGTAACATGGCCAGTGTGTAGCACATTCAAGAATTACACTAGGTTTTCTTACGTTCCCAGATCATATTTGCTGTGCTACTTTGACTTCAGTGCAAATTTATCTAACACTTAGGTTTTACTCTTGCTCTATTAAATTGACAGTTTTCTGATGGATCTAGAGTTGTTGTGAACTGCTAAATAGGAATCACAGAATTTGGCTGTATGGTTTTTTGTAAAACAACAAGATTTGTCATACTCTATCAGAAAGAACATGTCAAATTCAGTAGTGACCATTCCTCATGTTGCAGAAAAGTAGGAATCTCTTCTACTATAGTCTATCCATTCATGCAGTACTTAGTGTGAAGACATTCTTTCTTTGAACCTACAGAAGTCAGTGCATAGTCTGATGCATGATACAGAATGATCTTATTTAACATGCATAATTATGAACACTATCAATGGATCGAAAGACTTCTTTGTCTTACTTGTTTTAGATGGTTTAAATTTTTTTGATTCATATATATATGTAAATTTAGATGAGAAATTTCTGGTTCAAGACAATGTCTAGTTGACCGTAAGTGCGTGTATGTAATTTCAAAACTGAGCTACAGTGTTGGATATAATGAAGTAAATTCACATGTGGTTTCACTGGAAATAGTGTTCTCTTCCATATGTGTAGGTGAGGATCCTTTTACTATTTAATAACACTATAGCTTGTTGCATTGTTATTTTTCCAGGTCTTTACAGATAATTCTATGTAGTATTTACTTTCTTCTTCAGTTGCTTTCCTTTCTAAAATTACTAATTGTTATTTCAGTTTGAGCTTTTTCAGGCAAGTGATAGTATTGGAATAATGCATACCGTTCTGTGTTCCATTACTTTGGAATATTGAATACCAAAAATACAAATAGAAGAGGTGCAGGGAGATAGAAAAAGAAAGAAAGAAAAAATTATTTTATGTTTCCTGCCTTTGAAATCCTTAATGATAATTTTAGCCATTATTTTTATTTGTTTTTTGCTTGTTATGTCTTCTTCATTGCATTCAGTGTAGATGAATGGAGTAAAGCAAAATGATTTATCTAGTTCTCGCCATGAGGTGGATCAGAATGAAGGGTAGGTGATTCATCTAATTTGCATAGTGACACAAGATGCAGAACAGGTTGCTTTGGTGTAACAACACATCTTTATTTTTATCTTTGCATTAACATAAGGAACTCTTATATAGGCAGTAGTAAAGAAATACTGTATTTCCTTTCATATATGGGTATGTGCGTGTGCACGTAGTATGGAACCCTGACTCATACTGATTTTTATTTTCATTTAAGTAATGTTAATAATTCTGCCTTTCTATTTAGGAAGTACACAGCTCAGAAACAGAATGAATTTAAGCCAACTAATATACTTTAGAGTATATTGTATTGTCATAATGTGTCCCTAAATTTAGTATTGACTTCATTCTTTTTACCTTTTTTTTTTTAAACTTTTTTACAGTACTTATTTAACCAAAGACATAAATAATAGGAAAAAATTAAAGTACATAGTCAAGATCCATGGCCGGATCAGTGACATTTTGCTGGCATATTAGCGAAACTGTTCAATGGTGTACATTCCATTAGTGCTTGATGCAATCACATGTCAAGGCATGTACAGTTTCCTGGATGTTGTATTAGAATTGCTTATTACATAAACATAGAAAAAGTTATGTATCTAAGTAATCCATTGTTCTGTCAGTAATTCATATTTTTGTCATTAATGGTATGCTGTCTATTATGTCATTGCTATTTAGGATTACATAATATGATGATTTTTTTTTTACAAAATAACTTTTTTAAGACTACTTCCTTGAGGACTTTGGAAGGAACACTCATTTACGTTTCTTCCAGCAACCAACTTTGTTGTGTCAAGACACTATTTTGGTGCTTCCCAAGAGCAGCACCCTATTGCAGTAACTGGATGTTCCAACAAGCAATAGTAAGACCTCTGAAAATATTTTTGGATTATTATTCTGTTACCCAGAATTTTTAGTTTGAGAATATTCTCCTCAAGAGGGGACTGTTCTGCACAAAATCAACTCAGGACGCTGTATTTTGAGAATGCCACTACATGAATTACATTTTTAAACTGCTGCTAATACAAAGTGCAGAAATCCATAATCCTTAATTAATGTACCTTGTCAAGAGCACCTCTTGGATGCCAGAACCTCTCAGGTTTGTTTTACGCTTCTTCTCCCATACTACTTATAAGCAGATACTTTTACACTATAACAATTTCCCCGATGACATGTGTTAAATTATATTATGTAAATTTTGCATAGTAAGATCTGTCCAGACTATTATTACTATACCAACTTGTAGAATTCTTATTTTGCAAAGTCCACACATGTTAGTAATTCTAGGGAAATGTAATGCATACTAAGGAAATATGCTATGAAAAATCCTATGAATTTGTCCCTTTTGGCTGATTACAATGAACTGAATCGCATTGTAATTTCTATTTTATATCAGGTAACCCAGTTTCATGTGCATTTTTCAAAAGTACAATGTAATCTGTTACTATTGCCACTACTGTCTTTACGAACAGTGTCAGTAAAAGTGAGGCAAAATTAAGATGTTGAAAGTCTGCTTAATATTGTGTACTACCTGTATGAAGAATAGAAAATAACAATGTTATAATGCATTGTGTTCAGCTTGAGTAATGATACTTGATGATTTTAGTGTGATGAAATAAACATTCTGGGTCTAGCTTCTTTTGAATTTTGGGAAAATTCAGGTTTGTATATAGATTTAAGTTTAGACCCCAGCTTTCCCCATTAAGGCAATCATCAATTTGATCATAAAATTAGTATAGAAACAGCTGGTTTTCTATCATTACTTTCACCAAGATTTTTCTTTCATGGCAATAATGACATATGTAAAGTGAAGCCTAAAGAAATTATGTGCGTAATAACTTACTAAAACTCAGTTTTGCTCATGCATATTTTAGAAGCTATTTTATATCTTACAATCTAATTAACTGCACTCTGAAGTGCTTTGAAGGAATATAATTTGAGTACCAGTGAGATCATTCACTTTGCAATGGAAAGGACCAAAAGGATTCCAAGAATGCTTATGCTTGACAAATTGTCTTTATTTTTGTGTGAACAATGAGGTTCGGTTTTAATTAATGGAGTTCAGTGTTGCAGTCACTTAAAAATAAGACTTAAAGTTTCTCGTATAAAATTCTGTAAATAGATGAGGAAATCAGTCATCATGTAGTAAAATATGATTTGCAAGCAGTGCAGCAGTGTTGTCTTAATTACAATCCAGTCTTTGTAAATTCTTAGGCAAATCTATGTAAAGTTAATAGAGAATGCTTCCTTTAATCCTTAAAATGGTTATTCTGTAGTCCCTGAGTGACTACTGAAATGATAGTCGCCTTTGAGATGATCTTAGCAAAATGTTTTCTCTTAATGACTATATTCATACACAGTTATCTAGTCAGATCTTTTATGGCAGCCATCCACTTTAATTGATTATGTTTCCATGCTAAAGTTTTTGTGCAAGAATCCAAATTATATTTCACACCTTGAAACAACATTTTACTTAGAATTTTAAAAAGTATTTGCAGAACTCTTAATTTTACATTTGTACATGATAACTCTTGAGAACTGGATATTCAGATCCAACTTTTATTTAGTTTCTCTTGAGTTCTCTGGTAGCTGTGACTGAAAAATTGAACTTAGAAAAGTTGGTAGACCTCCAAAGGGTCAGCTTGTAGAAAGCTGGCCTTCTCTGCACAGCAGATACAACTTTCCAATCCACAGATGTGCCAAAGGTACAAGGCCTGTATGTTATTTAGAGTGCTAAAGAAAGGGCCAGCACAAGATTTTCCTATGGCTGATGATCTTGCATTTGAAAGAGGAGCTCTTTCAAGCTCAGCTCTCTGAAAGACTCAAGAGCTATGCAAAACACTGTGGGAATTTTCTCCTTGACACCAAGGAACGGGCTGTAGGACTAGCCATACACTCTGACATACGGATTCCATGGACTTCAGCAAGAGGCTGTTGGTCAGGTATCCGGAGAGAAGTGCTAGCATTTGCATGGGTGTCAACCCTCTAGCACACCTAATCCATCGGGTTTGAAGATATATTCAAGAATCACAATATATTYTCCTCCTTATGTCATTGTATTCTTCCTTTCTCTTCTTTTCTGCATTTTAACCCAGCCAAGACCACGTTTTGATTGATCAATTGATATTCAAGGCATGACCCATAAGCACCCTCATCTATTCCATTTCCTTTCTCCTCTAAAACCTTTCCCTCTGCTCTCCCTTTCGCCCTCTCCCTCCTGCTTTAGTTCAAGGGATGTTGTTGGTCAGAAGAATGCTGAACCATTTAAACACCATTTAGACACACAATGGGACTTTGCTGGGCTGTGCCCCTCATTACCTGCACAGGGTTCAATGCTTTCTGTTGGGAGGCGAGGGATCAAAAGACAAAGCAGATCTCTGCTAGTCAGCCTGTGCTGCAGCAGAGCCGAGTCTGTATCACTGACTTCACTTACGGGCGTCTTCACCCTGGACACATGCACTGTTTCCCATCCGTATTTTTTCCAAAGGTTAAACCATCCGGGGAAGCATCCAGGAACTCTGCTGCGTTTAGTGCAGCAGACCTAGAATTGTTCACTTGGAAGTTTTTCAGACCTGTCTGCTGGCATCTGTCACCATGTTTACAGTACTGCCTGGGGTCAGCTTGACGGGGAATGTGCACCTAGGCTGCCACGCGGGGAAGAGGCGGTAGTTACTTACCAGCAACTCTCCAGGTACAATTTGAAATCGTTCCTGGTCTGCCGGGTTTGGTTGCAGTTCTGTGGCTGAGAGCAGCCTAGCGGATAGGAAATGTGCTATCTTACATATTCTTCAACTGAGCAGGAGGTGAGGTGGGGCCTGTATATGCTGTCTGTAGTTGTYGGAGGGGGAAACTGCCTCTAGCCTTGAGCGGCTCTCCATGTGAATATACGCAGAGACAACTCATCTTGAAAAGGCCTGGTTGCTGGAAACTTTTTTTTTTTACTGTTTTAAAGAAAGATTAAGAAATTGTTAATTGCCTAAAAAGTGTAGATTTAATTACCAAGTAATTATAATTTATTACCAAAGAATATCTCTAATGTACATCAGAAATAAGCAAGATATGGAAATCGAGTTCTTTTAATACTTCTTCCAATTCCATGGCAGCCCTGGTGGGGGGAATATTTACCATACAGATCTTTTGATACACAATTTTGGGAGTGATATGCTTTTATTGACCACTCCCAAGGAGACTGGCTACGTGTCCCTTGTTTCCTTGCGTAAGCATGAATGGAAGATGCAAACATACTATTGCAAAGGCAGTCACGACATTCTGCAATTATAATGTTAGCTGCCCTGAAGCATGCACAGAAGAAAACCCAGGTATTTTGAAAAATGTACAGTAAAACCTGGCCTTGGTAGAGTACTAGTCTACTCTCTGTTGGTATTTAGCTTGTTTATGGCTGGAGAAGATACATACTATTCTTGGATCTAAATTGCCTGTTCTCTACAGGCATTGGCTCCGTGGAAGTCAGTGGAGTTATGCAAAGGTTAAATCAAGGTGAGATTAGAATCAGAATTTAGCACACTGCAAAACTTATGTATACAAAATTAATACTAGGTTGTGGAAAAGCATGTCAAATAAAACATTGAACCTTATTACATGTTTAAGTTGTGAGTATTATATGTATGTGCAGGTATATGAACCGTTAGATACTAAGGAAAGCATTCAGCATAGGTTTACTTTGTTTTGCAGTTTATGCGGATTAACAAAATAGTGAGCATGAGTTTTAGTCATGGTGACTTGTATATGGTTTCATGATATGACCATCTGTCTAATGCAGCAGACATTACCTACAATTCTCTTAAAATGATCCAGTGCCTATCATAAAAAGTGAGGTTGTTTGCTTTTTAAAGGAACAGCATGATAGCACTTGGCGGTACGCTCCAGTTTACTAGCTAATAGGTCAGACAGGCTAAGACGGCTCTTCTGTCCAAACAGAAGGGTTGAATGCATTGCTTCTCTCTTATTTCTGAAGTGTGTAATCTAGTTCCACAGACCATCTGCTTGGTTGCTCTAATATTTCTCCTCTTTATCATGCCTAACAAAACTAAGGTGTACAACAATACCCAGGGGATAATTGGATCGGTGCCTTTAAGCTGCATTTGTGTATTTTTTCCGATTTTCCTGTTCAGCCATTTTAGCAATAGATATATAGGTACATTTGTTTGCCTTTCATATGTTTTCATATTTAATCTTTCTTTCCTAAAAGAAAGAAAAGTTTTGTTGCCCTAATAAGCAATATTGCAGCAATGTTCATGTGTTCTCTGGCACATATGTTCCCAAATTTGTGGCCAGTAATAGCTTTTTATTGGAATGGTTTGTTTCAACAGTTTACAGCTGAATTTAAAAAAATGTGATATTGAAATGTGATATTGCTGCTTTGCCGAGATTAAATACTTGTATTAGTCTATATTTTGAATTAAAAAATCTCAACATTGTGTAGAGGCTATCATAACGTATTGCCCCTCTACAGGATAGGATAGTTTGAAATTCCTATAGTGTGCATGTCAATTCAGTAGAAAGAATAGTTTACGTTACAGTATATATTTAATAAAGAAAAAAAAAAGAGAAAACCCAAGCTGAACCTTTGGAATTGTTATTAAATAAGAAGAACACATTTATACAGACGAGCTGGCATGGATTCCCAGAATGTAAGTCCCAGAATGTTTTTAAAAAAAGGATGGCATAAAAACATTCTGTCATCAGTCGAAACTTAAGTCAGACGGCAAATCTGTAAATAGACATGCTAGGTTCATTCGTGTGCTGTGACTGTGAGATGAAGTGAACATACCTGGCGCTGCAGCGGTCAGGGTGGTGTAACTCTTCCGAGCCACTCTTGTGGAAAGAGAAGCCAGAGAGGACAGAAGGTGAGCAGTGATTGCATTGGTCGTGTCAGGCTGGTCCTGGGCATTTTGGTACTGGCAGACCTGTCAGAGCAATGACTGCCCCCAAGGAGGTTTAATGAGGCAAATTCCGCTGGGTGCTTTGGAAGTTACTTTGGAGGTATAGTTGTTGAAAGAGAAGCTAATAGTAATAATTCTGCAAACCATTGCTTCCTCTAAGGACTCTGGGATGGAAACAGATATATGCATACACTGGTGGTTTTATATATATATATTCAAAAACCCAGCTTCCCAGATGTACTTCTAGGTGATAAATGGAAAGCGTTCAAGATAAGCATTTGAAAAACCATTATTCCAGTGCCACGTTTTCATTGTTAACCGTTTTACTCAGGTCAGTGGAGCCTTGACTCTATCAAATCTGCCACCTTTGTTTTGTTTACTGTGTTATTCTGTGTTTGGAAAGCGGGGAAGTGGCATGCAATCAGGTACAGAATTTCTGGCGGAGGATATCGGAGGAGTATCACTGTAAGTCTCCATGTCTCAAACAGTTATCAGTCTTCTCATCTTACTAAAGGCTCTTATTCAATTCAATTCAAACTTTTCTTAGTTTCTTTGTTGTATTTTCACAAAAGCATTAAAACAAAAAAGGAATACAATTAATGGAAATTTTTTATTTTTTAAATCTTTTTTGAGACGTTGAAGTGGGCATGACTAAATGGGAAGTGACAGCACCCTCTAGACAATGGAGAATATCACTTTAGCTTGCATTTTGTCACTCTCATGTTTCTTGTCAAACTCCGGAATAATAATTCTTGTTTTTAGGGTACAAAACATGGTAATCTTAAGTGGATATTTACAAATATCTATTTGGTCCAGATATTTTTACAGTGATGCTAATGTATAATGTCACTGAAAACAAGGTAGCTTCTGCTTTTCTGTGCGTGTTAAGATTTCAAGGTCCAATTAGGTCTGAAACTAAGAAAGAAAAAAAAAAAAAAAGGAAGACATATGTCATACCTATTGCAACCATTTTTGCTGTGCAAATCTTTTTTTTTTTTTAGGGAAAATAATAAAAGGAAAAGAAAGATGATTCTTTTCTAAATTTTTTTCTGCAACTCTTCTGGGTAAAATATGCCAGCCTATGCACTTCAGATTTAACTTTACTGTGTATCCGTCTTCCTTACCAAATGGATTGTAATTTTCTGAACCAACCTTTCCACTTGAGGCTAATCCTTTTGGGAAGAGGTAATTTTTCTGTTTATCTTAATTGACGTGTTCCCTAAATTTCAATCTCTACATTAACTTGACCTTAATTATGTGGCCTCATTGATAAAATGAAGGTTACCCAGGCAAGCTCCATGCATGATTAATATTTTTCCTGTGTTTGTAATGATTAAAAATCTGAACCCTCTTCCTAATCTTTATCTTCAATCATTTCTAAAAATGAGTGTAAAGGATATTTATGGTGTTTGTTGGTGCTTGTTTAGGTTCTTAAAAAATGAGTATTATATGCGAGATAGATACTTTGATGTAAATCTGTGTATTTCTATGTCTCTCTTTCCATAAGAAAAGTATGCTTTGATATTGTAAATGCCATAATTTAGTCTTGATAGGTTTCTTCTGCTTATTTTTTTATTTTTTAATTATTTTTCTCCAGTCAAACATGCATTAGATACAGTAATAGATTGTTGAAAGTTGAAAGTCGTCTAGCACTTTCTGGACTTAGCAAACCCTGGTGTGTGAAGCAGAATAAAACCATCATAGGAAAAAAAAAAAGACTAATGCATAGCCAAATTTCATGCTTAGAAAGGACAACTTGCACAACCTGAACCTAAAACTGATGTTCAGATAGACTGGGTTAATCTTAAAATTTGAGCCACTGAGTCATAGCTTATAATCACGTATGTTTGAATGAAATTAGAAGAAATACTTCTGATTTGAGCTATGGGTTACTACTGACTTTAACTTACAGCAAACAGTAAATGCCTAGAATTCATGTATTAGAAGTTAATTCTCACAGTCACAGAAGGTTGAGCAGTCTTGCAAGTAGGAGAGGACTTCATGCTCCAGGCATTTTTGTCCTGTACAATTAAGTTGTTAGAAGGAGACTACAGTACTTTGGGAAAATCTAGCACTGCCATTGTTATCAGTAACATTCACAGCTGGTTTGTGGTAAAATGCAAGTCACTCTAGTCTGTGAATAAATATCTTTCTGACTGCACAGGATGATAATTGCTCTTCCTGCACTTTCTTTGGCACCTACTTATCTCAGCTGAAATGATTGATAAAAATATTTTTGTACGGATGTTGAAYACTTCTAAATTATATAATGATTTTTGTATTATTTCACATTTACTCCGAAGAAAGTTCATGCTAAATTGAGTTTCACTGCTGTCAGTATCTTTATTAATCAGAATAGGAAAAGTATGGTGTGTTTCCCACCTTTTTGCATGAGATCGATTTTTAAAGCAAGATTTCCTCTTTCTTTTTTGGAGCGATACGGAGAGTTATTACGAGGATATCAAGTAACTGACTTCAAAGAGAAGACAAATTCACTAAAGTGAAAATGATTATGATAGTTCTCTAATTTCCCCCACAGTGTATGTAAAACTGACTTTTAAAGTGTTTAGTGGATAATGGATCATGTAAGGTCAGTACTAGCCATAGCTGTTATGGCTATTATTTTCTCCTTTCATGGGAGGGTGCTCAGCAAAATGAGATTGTCACGCTCTTTTTTTTTTGAGAGGACAGCGACAGACAGTTAAAAGCCTCTTCATGTAAGGATGTTATTTCATAAAGACACCAGCACTGGATTATCCCCTTCACTTTAAACTTCTGCCAGCTTGTACAAAGAGATAAAACAAAATAGCCCCAATCCCAGGGGTGGAGAAGTGCTGGCCAGATCTGCCCATGTCCACAGCTTTCATTTTGATTAGTCACATGTGAGGAAAATTCACTTAGGCTGAGAGGTAAATTTAATACCAGTTATGCCCATGCTGTTCATATCACAACCATTTTCACATGATGCCACTTAATTCCCTAAGAAGCAGAAAGGTAAATCGGTGGCTGGCCAGCTAAGGTGTCATAATGCATTAGGACCAGGGCTCGCTGCAGGGGATAATGGTTCTGATTGCTGTTGACTCATGTCTCCACCAACTGCCTCATGTAAAATAAGTGACATTTAAAAGGCATCAAGATGTGAGAAGAGGTAAAAAAAAAAAAAAAGAAAAAAAAAGAAGAAGAAAAAGCAGAGTACTAAACTTGCCACTTGAACATGAAGTCCCTTTTTCACCCTAAGTGGTATAAAAATGATAACTCAACATGCCATAGGTGACCTACACTGCGCTTTGAACTTCCTGTCTTGTGTTTTTAGAGAAAATCTGTAAAATTGCTTCTGGGAACTGCTCCAACATGTTATCATTTATTTCCCATTTAATTTTTTTTTACTTTTATTTTTTTGCCCTTGGATATCAGTCTATTCATCTTTTAAAAAGCTTAAGGCTGAATCAAGTTAGGCAGTGGTATACAACAAGAGGCAGCCTAGTCTCTGAAGGCCCATTTAAGTCTATTTTTATAAAGAGAATCAAATTCCAGTTTACAGTAAGCATATGCTTCAGTTGACATCTGTTTCTAAGACTTGGATGCTTTGTTTGCATAACAGGCACCAATAAATGGCCTTGTTTTAAGTCTGCTCACTCAGTTGTATTTGGGTTGTTCAGCTGGGGATTTGAGTTGCAGCTGATCCCCTACAGCTCATAGCAGATACGAAAGGGAAGAAAAAAAATCTGAGAAACCCAGTCTTATTTATTAATGCAGATTTCAACATTCTCAATGAGCCACTTTCCTTTTGTTACATGACTACTAAATTCTTGTTTGCCCAAGCAGAGAAGTGTTTCAAAGTATCAAATTAAAGATAATAAAAAGTTTGTTTGGTTTTTTAATGTTTTACTTAATAGCGTTTGTATCTTTCTCAACTGACAAAGCCCGGTATTATGAAGAACATGTAATGCTGAGAATTAAATGGATGATACGTGTAAGAAATGCATTTGTTTTGGCAACATATAATTACATAGTATAGTAATTTTAAAAAAWATTGTGTTTTCTTTAAGTGTCTGTGCCCTACTGATGATGCAGTCTAAAATATTTTGTAAACAAAATTTAATTCCATCTGCTTTCTTGGGAAAACAAATTCTGGACTTCTCAAGGAAAAATACAAAATTATATATGTTGCTTTTCTTGCTTCCAGAATGTAAGCCTTTCTCTGTGAGGTGATGCATTCTGTTGCAATTATATGATATTTCTCTGATATCTATAATATAATTTAAATACATTTCTACGAAACCTAGGAAATGCCTGTAAAGAGGACAAAAACGTATTGGTAGTATCACAACTGTATAATTACTGCTACTGTATTTTTTTAAAAGCAATAATATCAGCACTGATTCCTTTTTAGTATTTTGAGCTTCCCCCCCCCTTCTAAATCATTGTAAAGTGCTCTCTAGTAGTGTACAGAATATGTAACATATTTCAAGTGGATTTACTTATCAACTTTTTCTAGTGGTACCAACAGCAGTAGTGTGAAATATATCTACTCCATTTACTCTTATCCGTTGCACCTACTTTCTTTTTCCCTTTAATTTTTATATATGGTAAAAATTTCATTGAAGAGAGATTTTAGATGACAGGACTGTAATTTTAAACCCAATAGAAGAGGTGTAAGCAATTTGAGCTTAGCTGAAGCATAATCTTAGGTTGTCAAGAAGAAACCCATTCTCCCTATGCTAATCAATCAGTATATCAACCGACCAATCATCTCCTCAGCTTAGCATATATCCCAAGGTTTGATATATCTATTAACTGCCCATCATGCAGCTGGTCTCTGGTTGATGAGATTCCCCCTATCTTGGCATTTGGAGGCAGACAACTGAGCTATCACAGCTTCAGATAAATACTAAAGTGGAGATTTCAATCCTGCTCCTAATAGCAAAGACAATCCAGGAATATAGAACATATTTTCAGAAAAGAACACATAGAGAATTACATTTTCAACAGTGTTATATGTGAAAATTGCATATATTTCATGATGCCTTCTTCCTCCACCCCCCTCCTTTCCCCAGAAGTAACAGAAATTACTCTTTTATTGTGACTCAAACTCTTTAACAGGAAAAGAGAACAACAAGAAAGTGCTAAAATTTGTTGTTAATTGCTAATTACTATAATGGTGACATACAACTACTTTTTAAAAAAGTGAAAAGTGTTTTTCCTCATTATTACAGTGTTACTTTATTGATGGAGCGCTATATGAAAATAGTGTCACAACACATTTAATCCTTAAGGAAAAAGTTTGAATTTCAGAAGATTATACACCTGCCTCTCCATTTTTAAAGTCTGAGCTCAAAACTCATTAAGAAAAAAAACAATCTAGGTATTGAAGAGTCTACTGCTAATATGGGAGTTTGGCATGCAGATTTAACATAGTGTTTCAAGGTCTATCTGTGCAAGAAATGCTGTAGAAACTGATGTCCTACGGTGTTGGCTTTGCTGTTAGTAAAAATCTGCCTCAAAGAATAAAGTGGCCTAGGTTAGATATTGTGAAACCTTGCTACTCCTTAGGGAGAATCCTAGGGTCACCCAAGGGCCTGTGGTCACCATGGAATGGAGCAGACAAGGGAAAAGTCTCCCACTCAAATTGCAGTGTCAAAAGATGGGGCCCGATTTCTGTGCTGGCGTACACCTGAGCAATTCCTGAAGTCAGAGAACGTGTGCTCACTTTAATTAGGAATTTGATCAATTTTCTTTCAAGACCTACCAATGATAAACGTAAACATGTTGTTACGAGGTTAGCTCATAGGCTCTTTCATGCTTGCGTTTAATTAAGTTGGGTGTAATGATTTGCTTTGGTTTTGTTCCTTTGGTTTTGAGACTCAATCCACTGGATGTTCTGAAATATATTCTTTCAACACTGAAAAATGCCATAAGTCCCTAAGCTGTATATCTTAGTCAAAGCACATTATTCTTGACCTAAGAGCACTTCTGTGTCAGAGTGTAAAAGAGTAAGTGTTTATACAGCTCTACAATGTTTTTCAGCAGAAATCTTGTAGCACCTGTGTTGCTCTTTTGCATTATTTATGCCTTGTGAAGTGAGAATGTGGTCAGTTAGGTCATAGTTTATTACAGTAACATGGGAAATATGAAAGTAATCAGGGAAAATTCATTGTTAATATTTCAGGCCACTTTGGATACTAAATTCTACTTTTATCACTTTTGTATCCTCCCTTAACATAACCCACTGAAACATTGATTTCCTGGGAAGGATACCCTTGGATTTGACTCTAGAAAATGATCCAAAGCAGTATTACTAGCATATACTAATATAATAAAGGCTACTTAGTTTCTCAGAAAGACCATGCATATTTCAAATTTAAGGCTGGTTCATTAGCTGGGATACACTGGCATAATACCACATAACACCAGCTGAAGATCTGGCCCATTGTATTTAGTGCTCATGAAAAGTGCCAGATCAACAGCTATGGTTCTTGAAACCTGTTCAGGCAAAAACCAGCCATGAGCAATGGTAGTGTAAGTTCTCTTGTGTTGCCCTATGAATGTATGTCAAACCTGACCTGGAAGGATCTGAAGGATCTTCGTGCTTATTTAATCCTTGGCCTTTCACAAAAAACTTTAAATATTTTTCCTCACTATAAATGATAGCATTTGCCTTAACTCTTACAGTCTAAATTCCTATGGAACATAGAACCATGTGGATCTATAAATAGATGAGATGTCTGAGAGTGGTTCATCCTTGTGCAGCGTTCTCACTTAAAGAACTCATTACAATTCTAATCTCATGTGAGAGCTGAAAACAAGGTTTAGTAACGTAGGGAGATTTTGGGCACCTGCTGCAGGATGGTTGCCGGTAGTGTAGACTTTTAAAAATTGCACGCTTAGCACCAGTTGAAGATACCCCCGGAGAAAGAATCAAGGCTCATTGAATATGGTGACCTAACGATTTCATTTAAGAATATGTAGGATGTGTGGTCAGCTTCTGCCAGTATATGAAGTTCCAAGTACTGAGATATACTGTTTTGTTAGAGAGAGATGGTCCGAAGCCTTCAAACTGAACTGTGCACGCAATTATTATTTCCACTTGCACACAATTAATATCTCCCGGCAGCACAGAGCAGATGCTTTTCTAATACTTTGGTAAACTACGTAGAATGGCGGAGTTTGATAAAGGAGAAAAATACTGAATCAGAAGCTACTAGGACCAAAAAGGTATCGTCTTTGTTTAGTTAATTTGATGGGGGGGGCAAACCAAACGCGAGAAATCCAAGCTCTAGACTCCACTTCCGAACACAACCAAAATCCCCCGAATAAATTCCACTTTATTTGTCTTGAGCACTACATAAGGGTGCATAGATCAGTTACCCAAACTTCCATGTTCTGTATCAAATATTTGAGGAAGATAGACTATATTAGTAACCGGAGTTAATCTACAGTTTTGTCACCTTCTCTACCCATGATATATCTGTAAAAAACCAAAACAAAAAACCAAAAAACAACCCAAAAACCCCATGAAAAAACACACAAAAAACACCAAACCAACTAGTTTTCTTACTTCATCTATAGGCAAAAGTGAAATTAGGATATTGGAATTGACTAGATAGAGATACAAGGCTACAGCTGAGATATGGTTGATTATATCTATAAGCTATTGTGAATACTGAAAAAAGCAGTTATTTAATTGAACTATCCAACTATTTGTCTGGACACGATTCTTTGAAATCTTCCTTTCTGTATATAGCTTTTTGTTTGTGAAGCAAATGAATATGCATGCACTCAAAATTTATTGTTACATATTGAAATGGTACAGTTCAAATATCATTGAATATTCTTTTTCTACACTTCCCAGAATGAGTGCTCATTTAAATCAGATATTATGAAAACCGGATGACTAATCCTAAGTTCAGGTGTACTACCACTCAGGCTAGGCAGATTGCTAGTTGATCATGCTAAGATGCTCCCTTATCCATTATTGGATCTGAAAAAGAGGAGGATTAAGAATTATCTGACTTCTCAGTTAATGTGCAAATCATCTAAAAGCTCAGCTTAGAAAGGTCTTAGAAAGCCGAACAGCACTAAAATAATAATAATGTCTTAAGAATTTTTAATAATATAAATGTGCCATATCACATTTTTAGAGTGAAAATAGAGTTTTATGGTTTACATCTCAGGTGGTCTTTTATCTCTCTCTTCCTGTTTTTGTAATTATATATTAAAGTCCTATAACTCTGTTTTTAATTAAAAATTTTTATTGCAATTAGAAGTTGTCACTTGGGACAAACTCACACTGCTGAAACTTAGTAAAAAATTATATTACTTTCAGGCAATAGTAGAAAACAATTTGATAAGTATCTTTGAAATCAGCATTAATATTAATCTACTTTTAAGAAAGCATGAGGGAGGGAAGGAAAATTGTACCTCAGGAAATATTGTTGTATAATGTATCTATGATCTTTGCAGGTTTTTTTTTCTGTGATACTTATTTCTAGTATCTTTCTCTGCTCTTAGTTATGGTGAAAAAACCCTTTATTGAAAAGACTAAAATACTATTTTTCTATATTTTCAAGGGACAGGAGAGTCTATGAACCAGAAGGTATCTCTTAATGTTCCATCTTTGCATTTTTAGGCTAGTTCTGCTGTTTGCCATAGCAATATTTGTTTTATCATTTCTATCATTCCAATATGTATACTTGCTTTTCAATATCTGTGAAAAGTATTTAAAAAGAAAAGAGAAAATGCTAGTATTTCAAAACCCTATTATAATGCATTTTCAAATATGTCAGACACATCTTTGTTAAAATTAAACCAAGGATTGGTTTTGAGCGAATAGCCCTATATCCTTACAGATGCTGTGGATGGATGCATCTAAGCTGCTTATTATATTGATGGGTTTTGCTGCTCTGCAGCAAATGAAAACAGGCAGCTGCTTCCTCCATCAAAGCAAAAAGCAGCCTGAGTTTTTATTAAACGAGTGTTCATTTCTTCTATTGCCAAAATTCTTACACAAAACAAAAGAGCAGTTTTAGCACATTATTGCTTAACTAGACATGAACAACTGACAGCAAGTGATAAGCCTGTCTGCTTTTCACAACTGGTAATCATTTTTGGAATAGATGTTTTAATATAGTTGAATATAAAATTTTGTAATTTACATCTACAATGGTACATAAATTTATAGATCCAGTTTTTTGCAGGAGAATGAAGGCTATAATCACAAAAGGTTTGTTCCAGTGTTGTTTAATTTTTAATAACTATTTGAAAACTAGGTAAAAAAAACCCCACACAACACAATCAAATTCATTCATTTGGAAAAAGGATGTTAAAGACAATCATACAAGTAGATTTGTACAGTTTGCCAATTTTTCTTATGGAAGAGATATGCGTTACTGTATTTCCACATCAGTTCCACCGAGCCTCTTAAGTTTGCACTCTAAAAGAAATTTGCAGATTGCAGACCATCATGTTTCCCTCCTAGTCATGAATAATAATGAGAATGAAAGTGAGAGATACAGTGCTGAGGCCATTTTGCCTAGGCTGAAGGTCTCAGCCGGTGCTTATACATATTTTTCAATGATCTGAATATCATGAATTCTGCTTTAGATTGAAAGAGAGACAAGAGTTTCTATAAAATGTATGTGCTTAGGGAACAATGGCGAGACATGTTTCTCTTTATATCTTCTGTTTCTTCTGGTGTTCTTGTACCTTTTCAAACTCACTTATAGCATTCCTGCTGTGAAAAAGTAAGCTAACCATTCTCCCTGTCTCACATTACTTCTCTTCACTGGACTTAAAAGGTGGTTTGCCATGTGCAAAAGTCAGGTGCAGTAAGGCACAGGTGTAAGGTGCTACTGTAAAGGCTATTAAATACTTTTCTTTTTTCACAGTGTGTGCATTTATCGCTGAAGTTGCTTGCTTGCAAATACACTTGGGGTAAATTTCAGAATGCAGAGCCTCAGATTAGACAATTGGACTTTCAAAACAGGTTAGCTCTCCTGTTGACACTTGAGGTGGTCAAATGTCCAGAAGAGCACAGTACTCTGTAGCTGTTCTCCTTTTGAAAACCTGCTCTCAAATTAACTTTTGTAGGAAAATAGTTTTACAATTCCAGGCACACCATCTGCAACCAACTTGGTGACGATGACCCCTCTTTTATCTGCTTCTGCTGTAGATGGGTGTAAACTTAAACTTAAGGATGCAAGTTTGAAAACAGGGGTTTTGTATACTGCAAACAGAATGAAATAACAAGAGGTTTTTTCAGTGGGTTTTTTCCTCACTTAGCAATTCCCTCTGTTTCTTCATTTTACTAAAGTGACCAGACTTGTCTTTAGATTACTATGAAAATCATTTTCTATGGAAGATTTCCAATCTTCTATACATGCATTTTATGGCAGCTAAAAATTTGAATATTTGTGGTAATAGTGCCTTATTACATGTGTTTATGTTTTTTAGATTCAGTACACCTTAGGTGGGATCTTAGGTAACCTGGATTACTGATTATCCTTTCATCTGTGTCACATTTTGCATGCTGTGTGAACAAGTGAATGAAAATAAAATCTTTACTTCCTGACTATACTAAGCAACATTTTTTATGATAAAATTATATTGAAAAGGGGCTTGAGGTATGGAGTTTGAAGAAAGTCGAGAGCTAAAAGTATTTTTGAGAGCTATCCATGCAAACGAACTAACTACAGCAGTACAATTAGTTACAAGTAGTCTTTACTCAAGCAATTACTCAAATTAGAACAACCATGTTATATGTTACTAGCAAGGTGTATTTGGCAGACATATGCTGTGCATCCACTTTGTACTTAGTCTTAATTGTGCTATTCATAATTTCATATTTTTTCTTTGACTTGGAAGTGAATTTTAGTACTGCACTGACAGAAGGGCTCATAATATTGGTTAGAGCCTCATTTTGAAATTTACTCCAAATCACTGTGCTGTTGAACCTTGATTTTGACCTGCTTTCTTACTTCTCCGGGACCTCCAACAGATGTACCGTGCTTCTTGCTATGCACGGTGGTGGTGATCCACACAAAAACTAACCAGGATAAGATCATCAAACTTACCTTCCCTTGTGACTTGAATATAAGGCATAGTCAGTAGAAAATAAGGCTTGATACTGTAAAATTAGGATTGTAATGATGCTACAGTAAGAGTGGAAGGACGTGATTTTAAATTCCTAGAATTCCTTATGTTAAATTCCTGGAATAGCCTGTTCCAGCAGATATCTTAGTTTTGGGGATTTTCCATCCACTCTACAGTCTTTTAGCAGAGGAGATGGGGAATGGTTGCCTGTCCAGATAGGTACTTAATTGAACACCTCTGCACACTCCATTGTGTTGCCAAAGGTTTTTCTGCTCTCCACCAACAATGTGTCTTGGTGTCAGGAAGGATAAAAAGTACTTTTCTTAGGGTCAGAAAACAATTCATCATTGTTCAGTGCCATTGTTGGTACTTCTTTTGAGACATTATTCATCTCTTTKCCCATAATGCTTTTTTTTTCCCTCTCACTTTTATGAGTATTAAAGCAAATAAGGTGATTTCATGTAGTCAAGAATCAGGACATAGAAAAAAAGACCTTTTTGAGTAGCTTCATCTGGGGAAAATGACTGACTTTTCAAATTTAAATTGTCTTTGCTTTTGAGAGTTAAGATAGGATTTGTACAAAATTTACTTGAAACTTCAAATGAATAGGAAGATATCTCATAGTTTAATAGTGCAAAGAAAAGACAAAATCTGAATTTTGAGATCAGACGTCTGTACATGTGGCCATGTGAAGTGGTAGGGAAAAGTAACAGAACTTTCCATTTGGCTTAGCTTGGAAAGGAACTTCTTCATCTCCTCGCATGAGTGAAGCAGTTGTAGGAGAACTTTATACCTCCTACTCAGAGCTTCAAGGGACGGTTCACCTGTCACCTCCAGTTGCCCGTTTGTTTCCTGTGTGTAGCGTTGGCAGACAGTAGAGCAGAGTTCCACTAATCTTGCACTATCCCAGTTAAAGTAATCAGTAGCTGCTGTGACTTCTTTGTACCTATGGAGCAGTGCGGAGACATAATGGCTCCAATAATCAAACGTCTTCTTTAAAAAGACACATCTCAAAATTCTCAGCACTCTGTCCTGAGAATTTTCTAATAATATGCTGTTCTTTAAGAACTTCACATCAGATCTCAATATTTGTTATCCAAATGTGTGACAGCTTTCTTTAAAATATGTGGTAAAAAGCCACAGAGGAGAAACATAATTTTTTTTTTTTTTTTTTTAAATACTGGATAATTTATTTCTAGTAGAAAATTTTCTGTAATATACAGGGTTCAGCATTTTTAGATTCGGTGCAGAAGAAACACAGGTTTTGTGTTGCTTTGGACTAGTGGTGCTCCACCTGATGGTTAAAACAAAACATCCTCAGAAGGCTGTCTACACATGATTTAGTCCACGTGGGTTGAAGGTTGCTTTAAAGAACAGTTGTGCCATGGCTATTGCAGAAGGACCTGACACTTTCCATTAGCGAGCACTATAAGAGTAATAAAACCAACTTAATTTATGTGTTCTTAGCATTATTGTGATTTTTGTTAGTGTTGTTCCTCTATAGGAAAAGGTTGGGTGTCTTTTTTGCTTACATCATACCTCAAGGTGTTAGGATGACTCATGTTTTTTTCTTGGCCTTCTCATAATTTCATTCTGTGTGTTTAAGTAACTTAATCTGTCTCGGTCTCCTACTTTGGTTCCTAATGTGCAAAATTGGGACAATAGAAATTCATTATGTCATCAAGTTCTTCTTCTGCATTACTGTGGTGAGATTTTATGATATGGTGATAAGTGCTGTAGAAATGCCTGCATTTTGTATGTCTCTGCATAGATAGCATTTCTCCATCCATTATCATACTATTTAGTGATAAAGTTTTTCTACCCCTGCTACTGTAGTAAGTATCATGAGCTGTCTGGCAGTAGACATCATCGCTCTTATGGCACATTYGTAGTGGATCTCCTACTCCATCCTAATGGTGAAAGGATACCTGCCAAGAGTTGAAATGCGGGCAGGCGTTGCTCTGTGAGCACTCTTTCTCTCCCATGTGTTCAGACATGCCCAATCGCAGTCCTTCTTGAGGCTCTCCTTTAAACACCAACACAACTTAATTTTTTTATTTGTTTCAATAGAGATTCCGATGTTCTCTGGCAACTATTCTCTGTTTTCACATTGTAGTTATCAAGGTGGTAAAGAGTTTTAAAACCTCCAGTAAATGTCACAAGATATTTATTTTTGCAAAAAGAAACTCTTGTTTCTCTCTCTTTCCTTGTACAGTGAGATTTTTAGCCCCTCTGTCTAGGACTTGTAGTATATTTATAGCCTTTTAAATACAAGCACCATTTGGGGGCCTTTTGATATTCTTTTGCCTACACATGTGTAAATAATTGACTATCGTGTCTAAGTAATTGCACATGCAAATAGGTACCCATCCAATGTTATGTATTTATAATAAAATTCATAATACAAAATGAGAATAATTTTATTTTAAATATGAAAGAATTATTTTAAGCATGTTCGCAGGAAACTTAATCCGTATCCGTATGTATGTGTTTGCAGGAAATAAATTATGCTTTTCACAACCTAGTGGTAGTTGTTAACTCATAGGAATTGCTGCATTTCTGCGTTACAGCTGTATGTTTTCTAACAGAAGCAGAACTATCTTATACTTGCAACTTCAAAATGTAGGTCATTGTGTTGGTGAATGTAGGTCAGAGTGAAGGGGAAGAAGACAGAATGCAAACTCCTCCACATGGATCTTTAAGCTTATCCCTGTTTTGAAGGTAAAGAGGCTTACCTACCTGTTCAAGCACGAGAAGCTTTTCCTTTTACTAAAATTAATGCAGGTATTCTGGCTTCTTGGCTTAGCTGGAAGCACTGTGTGCTTCCACACTTGAAACCTGTGTTCGTGAAAGACCTCCTGACTCCTGCTTCTTTAGCTGCCAGCCACTTACATCATTGCTGAGGTGATACTTCCTTCCCTATGGGGGAAAGGAGCGGGRAGGAGAGTCGTGTGCATCGCTAGCATCTGCCTGAAGAAGAGCATTGTCTTTCCAAAGGTGCTTTACCCTTCTCTCAGCACAGAGCTATCTGATACACCTGCAGTTTCAGCCAGTATCAACATTGTAATGGTAGCAGGGGAAAGAACAGTGACCCCTCATAAAAGATTTAGTGACACCATTCAAAGTGCCCTTTCAATAATAACCGTAGAAAAGTGAGAGACATTTGACTGAGGGTACTGAAAACTCAGACGTTGAAGGATTTTGCTACAATTGACGAGTATTTTTAAAACCCGCTCAGGCTAAAAGTTTGCTATAAAGGGTTTAGGATTTTTGTGTTTGTAGGTGCGGGGTTTTTTTTGTAATGTGAGATATAAGTATTATAAATGGTATTAAATTAGCCGTGTCTTCACTAAATATTAAAAAAGCACTTTTATTGCTTGAGTATACACCAGTCACTGCAAACTGAAACATTCTTTATATTACACACTAAAATATTTAAACAGTTATTGTATTTATTGCAAAATCTGTCATTTTAGCATATTTCAGTGCTCAAAAGCATTGAAATGCTCAAAAGGGAGATGGAAAATCCTGTACAATTCTTAGTGTATGTTTCACTGAAGAATGGGTAGTCGTGTGTGAATATTTTATTTTAACCCTTAGCAAGTCTAAGCAAAATAGCATGTTTGCAAACACCTAATCAGCCTAAACCATCATAAACAGGACAAATACCAATATTGCTTTAGTGGTTTTGTCATACATATGAATCGTCACTCTCTTTTTTTTTTACCTTTAAGATCTTTGTCATACAAAAGTTATATGCAAAGTTTTGGCCAAATCCTGTCTAGGCTTTTGCTTGGCCTGCATGCAGACAACATATTCATAAATTTTCATTATTTATCACTATGAGTAAGGGTAGTTCAGAATACTTACTGGATGGAAAGGAAGAATTATACATTTGATGGTTACAGTTAGGCTCTAAGTGATTTAAAAGGAAGACAGTTTTTCTCCCAAACTTCTGTTTCTRTTAAATATGTTGTGAAGTTTTTAAAGTCTCGAGAATAAAAAATTATAAAAAATGGTCTAAAGGATGCACATACATAGTAAGCTGCATGGAATTCAGCTTAGCTGTCTAGAAATATCTAAAGGATGCTCCCCCATGTCTGTTTTTAAGTTTACTGAAACCGTTGAAGTGTCTGTAGTCCATAGTATTTAGTTTCTGTCACGTGAATTCATAATGCTGTGTGTTGTGGGGGGAGGCTAACCCTGGTTTTTACTTGTGGATAGACACGTAAGCATGTTTTTTCATTGCTAAGCAACAACAGATGGAAAACACATACAACTGTAATTTGGCCACATATGCCTTTGATTCATCCTCCCTTAACTTTGGGAACCTAACTCAAGTGCCTGAATACGACTCTGTTTTCCCCAGGCTCCCTCCAGCAATGGAGACTGGTGCCTGCAGGAGAGCGTGCAAGCCACGCAGGATCTGTGCTGCCCTCTCCGTGAGCCACGGTGCTTCAGTTAGATGTTCAAGTGAGGTGGGAAACTGGTCTGACAAAACAGCTAGTTTCATGAGTGAATGGTGTTGAAGGGGTAAATTTGCATGGATGCCTCCAAGTACTTGCCAAGGTTGACAATGACCGGTGTAACTTTTATGATGGAAGCTTAGAGAGTCATGAATAATACAGATTAGGTGAAAAAAGCATGATTGCTCCTGTCTATTCCCATACGAGAACTAGAGGGCCTCAAATGAAAATGACAGGGAGGCAAGTACAAAACAAGAGAGAGGAGATATTTCTTCATACAGGATGGTAAAACTGTGGTGCTTCCTGCCTCGGGACATTGCAGCTGTGGAAAGTTTACCACAGTCCACAGAACAACTAGAAAAATCCTTTGGTGACTATTAAACAGAACTTATCACTTGTATCTTCTCCTCAGGAACTGCTTGAGCCACAACTAGAAATGATGCTGCATTATTGCCCTACTCCTGTATTTGTCCTTAGCATGTGTTGCTGGTCAGTGTCYCTTACAGCCAGACTGATGCCTGACCTAACAAAACCTAAAAGGAGCTAAATAAAAAGAAACTGGGAAGAAATGAAGTGACTGTAGAGGATAGCTAATGAAAAAGGAGGGGGGTTCCTGTCCACTGTTAGAAACAGGCTACAAGGCAAGGTGGGCGTCGCATCTGGCCTGGTACAAACAGTTTGATGTTCATGTGAATGCCCAAATGTCAGAAGTTTCATAGAATTAAATTTTATATAACTTTTAAAGTCTTSACAATTGTATGTGTACGTATAGATATATGTGTATGTTTCTCTGTGTGTGCGTGTATCTATAAAGTGAATTTCTGATCATTAGTCAGGATGAAATCTGTGAAATATTCAGTTCCAATGTTTAAATCAGAAGTCTTCCATTAAAAGTCTTATTTGTTTCTTTATTCCATGGTATTATGGCAAATATAGAAAATGAAACAGTTGGTAGAGGTCTGCAAATGGTAATATGTATTCAAATATTATTGTAGACAAAAAAAAAAATCTGTTCTAAGGCGGTGAATACCTTTGTTTTTTAGGTCTCTGGCCATCTGAAGAAGTGCTGGCTTACTACTGCCTAAAGCACAATGAAATATTCAGGTACAGAGTTAAACATAAAAAGATATTTTCCAATCTCTTAGTTTTATTGTATCTGCATGGTAAAGATTGCTATGATTTAAGTCTTCAGATTAAATTTAAAATGTTCAAGGTGAAAGCATGTTGCTCTTAACAAAGAATTCTGAGCTGCCTTTGGGTACTAATATTGCACAGCAAGCTTTCTGCTATATGTCAAAGACTTTTGATTTCCACTCAAGGCGTTTTATTTCACTTTGATTTTTGGGAAACAAAAGTGAAGCTCCAATCGATAAGTACTGATTGTGAAGGTCAGGAAAAATAAAAGACATTCTTTAAACTGACATCTGTTGCAAAAGCAAGCAAAATATTACCTGATAAAATACATAATAACCACTGCATATAGCAGTGGAGGAATTTGCGCCTGTATTTAAGTGTTGTGAAACAATTTTGAGACATCATGCACTTTTATTTGTTTTTGTTTTTTCACATTTTCTAAACTTGTAGAAGACAGTTATCAAGGCTCCAATAGGAACACCTAAAAATAAAATGCATCCTGCATCCTCTGTCTTTCCCCTTGAGTATACAGAGCTTTGCACTTGGAAATCCTTGAAGTTTCATTGTCCAGAGGATGAATGGGGTGCAAGAAAAGCCATTATAACAATGCATTTGGAAGCATAAATTGTATTCTGAGCGAGGGTGCAAGGCTAATACCAAGTAAACCAGCTTGGAGTATACAAAATCCCTCAGTCTGTGTATATATGGTGTTGGTAAAATAGGGAAGACTGAGCTGTAAGTCCCTGCCCCTTGTGCCAAAGCTGAAAGCGTATCAGCTGTGAGCTGACTCCTGCAGTTTGCTCGGACTCCTATCTGAAATCAAAGACCTGGCACCAAAGCATGCCCTGGTTCGTAAAGCCTCGTTTCTACTCTGTCCGCCACCTGAACGAAGCCCACCCCATTAGAGGAGGCAGCTGACACACCTAATCTGGTAGTTGCTGCTCCTTCCTCCGAGTTTAGCTGGGCACTGCATTGTGTGACTTTTGCTGCTATAGTGGTGTCCCTGTAGCACTTCGCCGACCAGCCCCATGCCGTGGCTCATACGCTCTGCTTGTTCTCAGGGGCTCTTCAGAGCAAACCTCCCTGTGCTGCTCCCTAGAAGGGTATTTTCCTAGTTTGGGTATGCAAGCCTGGATACTTGGAGACAGCGATCAGTCAAATTTCCATGGAGGAAATGGGCAGTTTCACATCCTGGTTTCTCAGGATTGTGCCCTCTCAACAGTACGCTCAGAGTCGAGTTTCTTATTTTAATTCTCATTGATGAATGTCACTAAATATTGCCTGAGAGACGGATATGATTTTTAGAATTTGCTAATAAGGGAACTTTGCACTGAAATAAATTATTTATATGCATAAATATGTATGTGTATATGTGTGTATGTATATGCTTGTATATTAAGTACATACAAATTTGGTTCAAAATGCACTAAAACCCCCACACTAGATACTTTCTGTGTTCATTTCAATAAGCATGACTCTTATAAAGGATTAAGTGCCTTGTAAATCTTATATATATTTGTATATACATAAACCATATGTATATACTTTTAATATATATGACATATATGGTTTAGAACAATAAAAACTTACGTGAGGAAAAACCTATAGTCCTTCTATTTAAACCACAAACTGCAAATTTCCCACATCTGTTTTATATTCTCATTGGGTTTATGTACAGCTTGTTCCTCTGAACTATGTCCATCTTTTGTCTCATTTCCATTAAATAGGAAACTAGACTTTTTTAAAATAAAATTTGTGGGGTCTAAGAAAAATAAATCTATCCCATCCAGACAGCGAGTATTAGCATACAGTCGTACAGCCTAGTCTGCTGGCCTCAGCAAACAAAATACCAGCATCTGTATACTAATACTGATATGGCATCCTAGATGCTCTTCCGAAATACCAGTGTCGAGTGAGTATCAGGGAGGTAATACTTTCACATAAAAATAGATTTTCAAACATTGGTATTTTAGGGGAGAAGAAAAGGTGCACCAAAAAAAAAAAAATCTGTTTAGCTGAAATTCCATTTTCTGCCTGTCAAAAATGTCTCAATGGGAACGTTTCTGCCAGCTGTAACAGTTGCCGCAGATTTAGCTATAAAGCAGTGTGTTCCTAAACTGGGGCTCTGCCTTGCCCTAGACGCCACTTCACGCAGTTTCGGCGCGGGGTCAGCATCCCTCCCTCCTCCCCTCCTGGGGCAGGCCATGGCTCTGGAGGACATTCTTTATGGCTCCCCCTGCAAGCTCCCATCCGGCACGCTCTCTGCGCCAAATTATATTTCACATGCACGTCTTAATAACAGCGCAGTATGGTCTAAGTTAAAAGCAGCCTTTTAGACCATGTATTCAACCCTCCGCACGGGCTCAGTTTAGGCTCTTGACACTAACTTCGTTTAGTTTTCTGTGGCTTAACTGTTTGCTGTTCCCATCGTTGTTCATAACAGCATTGTTTGTAGGTCACTTGCAGTTTTAAGTGCTAATTGAAGGATCGGATTTCTTCATGTGTAATTGTTTCGTGGTATATGGCTTGTTTTAAAACTTCTCTCTTTTTAATATAAAAAGGCTTTTAGGCATAACTATATGGAGAGATATATAAATAATATTAATTTCCCCATTTACTTCTCTAACTGTTTTTGCAAGAATGAATGTGGATTAACATTGTTATCCTTTCCTAACAATTATCTTTCGCTACTCTAGCTAGTTTAGTTCTAAAAGACAGAGCCATTGACAAGGGAAAAAAGGGAACCTTCTCAGATTTTTCAGCTCAGCGGTGGTAATGTTGCACTGAACACTAATGAGGGAACCCCCACTGATTTGCCTGCTTTGTGACTTTTCTATTTCATAATTATTTTTAAAACGCAAAACGACATGAGGTAGCCTAGTCATGTCTCTACAACTTCCTGGTAGCTCAGTTCTTACTGCAGATGGCAATTTGTTCTTGTAACATATATGTCTCTCTGACCATTTTCATCTAATTTGTATGGGTTCTACCATTTCCTTTCTCTCTTTCAGGGACCTTGCTGTGTGTGAGCTAGGGGGTGGCATGACATGCTTGGCTGGGCTCATGGTAGGTCTTTTCTCAATTCCAATCCCATTCAGAGGAAGAAACAAAAGGAAAAATGTTCCAGTGCCTCCAACTGCTGGGTCAGAGAACTGTCAACAGCCTCAGCTGCGGTCAAGCTGCAGAGTCTTGAGAGACCTTCTAGATTGACTTGCTTTCGTATCATATTGATTTTATGGTTGCCTCGATGAGCAGAAACATTTTACCTCCGTGTAGTCAATATCTCTTGTTGTGATATTCCAGGCCACGTACGGTCTGTCTTTCATTGCCATAGCCGAAGCATTTTTTTTTTTTTTTCAGATTATAGTCCCATTTGCTAAGATACAGGAATAGCCTGGCGAATCACAGTTGGAGCACCATGATATAGCTGCTAATGTTTTGCCTGCATTATTACACCAACAAACATGATCCAGAGCTCTCGGTAATTAGATTCTTTTGAATTAGATTGGCCATTCAGGAGAGTCGTTCACCATTCTCTGGGTTCTGAGTCATGTATTCAGGAGATATTATGTAGCAGTGCAGTGCATTAGACAAGTTTTTATGTCTCTACAAATAAAAGCATATTGTTACACTGATTGGCATTTGACAAACCTGTCGCTCTTATACAATGTGTCGAGGTTACAGCCCAATGTGCGAGCATGTCAAAGCTCACAAAAAAATTACCCTTACAAAGCCATCTGCCTGCAATGCAAAGTTATATGAAGGGCATCAGGCAGTCAGACAGAAGCAAGCTGAAAGGCAGAGTGACAGCCTTGTATGATGGCTCTACTAGATAAACAGAAGCCCGCAAATGAAAGCCTCTCAGAATACCATCATCCGCTGTCACAATGCAATTACGGAACAGAATGATAGCAAGATAGAGGCTCCCGCAAATGGAATGATAAAAGTATTGACTGATTTGATTGAATGATTAAAATAATGCAGACATAAAATGAAAAAAGATTGAAGATTGTTACAGAGAAATAGGTGAGGAAGCATGATACTGAAGGCTTGTCACTCCTGTCTTCACTTCCACACAGACAAGCATATTTGCTCATTGTTTGCTGTGCTCTTTTTTTCAGGTTGCTATTTCTGCAGATGTCAAAGAAGTTCTGTTAACTGATGGAAATGAAAAGGCCATCAAAAGTATCCTTATTCAGATAGAAAACTGGTTTGTTGTGCTCGTTCCTTTTTACTGGCTGAGTAACAATCGATATAAAGACAGACAGCATGGGGTATATTAAGAAAAAGTCCCCACATAAGTAATTAAAAAATAGATGTAGAATATCTTCAACAGAGCTACAGCTTCCCCCACAACAAATGCCACATTTTCTTCTTTAATTAAAAATGTGCACATTGGTATAGAGCAAGTATAGTAGTAAATATTGGTCTTATGGTTGAGTGCTGAAAGATTCCTTGTGTGTATGCTGCACGTTACAGGAGGTGTAGCAGTGAATCAAATCATTAGCTCCCCTTCACATACTTGTTTTGCAGAAGAACTAGATTTTTTTTTTTTTACTTTCAGATACTAGCCTCTTAAAACATACCCAGTATTTGTATATTGTCATAGCTTTTCCAGTGTATGTTGAAATGCATGGTTTCATTGTTGCTGCTAAGTTATAACTGCCTACAAATTACCCATTTAGTGTGCTTAATCAATTATCAATTTATCATTATTTCTCTTGATGTAAGATTGCAAAACTCCTCTGTCCCTTGTAGAAGTATTTTATTATATTTCTTATATTAGAAAAAAATTGCTATTATGCCCTTCTAATATGAACACGTAGTTCAGAAGATTGAACTGGACTTTGGCTAAGTGAGAGAATGAGTGAGCATAATTTGTGGCTACATTAAATATCAGCACAGAACAAGAACAGATATATACAGTGAATACTAATAGCCCTTAGAAACTGAGAGGAAAAAAAAGGAAGATATCTATTTGCTTTTGTTCTTTGGTAATCTTTCCATTTGCATTTTAAGGCAGACTAGTTTTTCAGATTTTGGCCACTGCATCTTCAGAATTATTTAGATTTGAGTTTTGTATGTATTTGAGAGCTAACATAACGAGTACTTAGTGAAAAAAATAAGTTAAACTAATTTGTGGTTTAAAAAAATTGCAGTTGCTGATGACTGTTAAAACAGGAGACATTGCAGTGCAATAATATTAGCTACTACCTTTAACAAGACTTTCTCAGAGGTAACTGAGCTAACTATAATTGCTTACAACACTTTAACAATTTTATGGAGAAAACAGCCAATCCTAGATCATATCTTTTAAAACTTGAAGGAAGCCTTATAAAAGTCTCCTTTTTCTTGAAAATGCAAGTTCTCAGTTGTGTTCCAGGGATTCTTATTTTGTTAAATTCTAGTTTGTTATACTCATGTCTTGAGGAGGAAGTATTCATTATTCTGTGCATTTTAATCAGCATCACCCCTTCCAATCTTTCTTCTATGTCATTACGAAGATAAAAAATGTGAGAGAAAAGAAGTGTTTCAAAACTAGCCTAACAAAACAAAGTGGTGTTTTATAGAAGCATAGGTATTTAACAAAAGGTCATTTTACCCACAGAAAGCTTCAGGTGAGCTCAGTAATCATCAAGTCAGCAAATGTCTTGCATAGCAGATTCCATAAACATACCTGGACTTTTTTGAAATTTAGAAGTCTTCTATAGCAAGGAAAATTGGCGAGTGCTAAAAGTATTCACTCAGTCTTTGGAATTAAACAAATTAAAGTGCTTTTATTCCTGAARAAGATACTGTTCATGTCATCTAATTAGCACACCTTAGTTTTTCACAATATGTTTTAGAAATATCTTCTATTTCCAAAAGTCTTACAAGAAGTCTTCATCTGTATTCACTCAGTGAATCCCTTTCAGAGAAGCGATTGGTGGAAGGCTCTAACAGGAATTTATTTTTCTTTTTTAACATTTGGTGCTCTGAAGGCTCAGCATTCAAAGTGCTTTTATTGTGTTGGATTTTACAATGGGCTTAATATTAGCAGGGTGCCAAAGTGCAGCAGACTAAGAACTTTACAGTGTAGGTGGAATGTATTCTTAGAAGTGCACATAATAAAATTTAAGTTGTATTTTATGTGGTTTATAGACTTCAGTAGTAATTTTATGATCTGTCTTATGGTAATTTTCTTTTGCATTCTTTTCTATAGTGACTAGCTATAACAGAAGTTTAGGCTAAATTTAGATCTGTTTCAGCCACACCACACTCACTGAAATCAGTAAGAATGTTTAGTGTAATTGGAAATAGTATTTGGTCCCAAGTGCCACAGACTACAAATGATGTATTTCTGCTAATTTTTATTATTGCTGATGGTATTTTTTAATTGTTTAGCACACCAAATTAAATTAATGTGGGATAAAATACTGTTTTCTTTTCTAGATTCTGCTCTTCAGGAATAGTTAATGCCTAGTATTATGCTTTTTATGTAGGTATTATAGATTAAAATAATCTTGTTTAAAAATTACTGTTTACATCTTCCCTTTAAATTTCTTAGGAAGCTTAAATTACATGCCAGTCATACTATAATATCCAAAAATTACTTTCCAAAAAGTAAAAGTGGTTGWCAACAAAAAAGGAAAAAAAATCACTGTCAGAAGCCAGGAAATCACCAAGCAAGCATGCTAATTATTCTTAATGGGCAAGATGAGCACATTAAGAAACAAATGAATACATCAGTGAAATGTAATTGAAAATCGACCTGGCAATAGTGCATTGCATCTGAGAATCTGCCTTTGTATTATCATCATCATCATAATTATTGTTGGTTTTGCTGTTGTTATCGCTATTCAGTGAGCGTAACTAACAGCTTTGCTTTGTGAAGTCTCAAGCTTTTGAGGATTTGATTTTTCTTTTAATTTTTGACATTCTTCATATTATTCTCCATTTCATACTGCCACACGAAGTATTCACTATGTATGTTTTCAATATCTATATTAGGATATGTTATTGAAATGTTACAAGTTAAAACAATTTACAAATATGTTAATTTCAAATCATTGCTGTCATTTTAACCATTTCACTGTGAAATATATAGCTATATTTTATATTAATCAATGGTCTTATGCATGAGGTTTATGGAGGTTTTTAAAAGGATATTATGATTCAAGTTACTAGTCCATTTAAAAGACTTCACTCTAACTCACTCCTTTTGCTTATCATGGGCAGATTTTAATTGATTAACAGATCATTTATATTGCAAAATCAATAAAATAAAGACATGTTATTGCTTTTGCAGCTTTGTTCAAAACTTTGTTGTTGGTTTAGTGTGTTTTATCTAAGTTCTTTCAGGATCATTTAAATAAAGAAAGTATTAAAAAGAAAAGTATAGATATTTCAAGAGAATAATGAAGATATACATAGGCAAAGTTATCAGATTCATCCCCCTTTGTAATTTTGGGTGATACTCATTCAGATACAAATTTTCCAACTTAGGTAATATCTATGACATAGTCAGTCATGAACATCAAATTCTATTTCCCCAGAACACTGGGAGCATCCATGCTCCGTTCAACATGTCCAAATCCAAGGATGAAGTTCATTTTTAGTAAAAATTGCCTCCTATTTCAGAGAGGCTGTGTACCTTCTGCCTTAGCTCTGTTTCACACCATGGAGTAGTGACTTGAACTACTGTCTGAAAGCGTCAATAATACAAAACATTGTTGCAGAGCACTATAATGACCATTAAAATATAGTGTATGGATCTTTCAACAGTCCTGGGAAATTTAGGTTAGAAAGGTCATGTTCAGCCTGAATGCCTGAAGACATGGGCTTATAAATTATTTAAAAAAACTAGTGTTAACATGTTTACAACAATTATTAATAGTTTTGCTCAGTTATATAATTTAAGTGCAGTGTAGCTAATTTATAACAATGTTACTTCTGCCTCTACTTAAAAACAGGATACTTTGCTCACGGAATTATTTATGCCTTCCTTTTGCTTCACAGGCATAGACCATTCATTACTATTTCTCATTGCATATTGTGGAAAAGATTTAAAATGCATGTCCAAACTACAGAGATTTGTTTAAACCAGTTTTCTGTCATTCCATTTCTAGTTTTTGGCTTCACAAAATATCAGTTGTCTTTTCTTTCTCATTGTTTGAATAGAGGCTTTCCTAAAATAACTTTTCTTAAATAGTCAACTGTGTTGGAAGGACAATTATGTGATTTCAGCAAAGCAAATAAAAAGATACATTAGTGATATTTTAAATTAGCCTGACACTGTGTTCAATTTTCTTATAAGAGCACTTGCAAAGAAGAATTCAATGTATTTTGTGCACCTAGAAACATCCTCCTAATTAGCATTTGAGAGTGATTCATTCAAATAGGTATGGGCTCACACTGGGTGCCATTTAGTATTCTCATAGTTCCTTGGTTACTTGCTACACCTTTTCCTTCCTATGCCTTCTCACTAACCACAAATGATTGATTATGAAGGTTATCTTTCTAGGCATAGATGACTGGACACAGCTTCCCTCGAAACTTTTTCATTGACAGCCTTTGCTTTGGCGTGCCTGAATGGCTACCCAATTTTGTGACCTGATCTTCCAAACTGAAAGAAGCTGAGCCATGAGGCTGAGGCATTGAGACACAAGGCTGAGGCACTGTTGCAGTGCCTATGGAGAAGAAAAGGCATTTATTGCTTTATACTRTCTTTTATGGTGGTTCCAAACCATTCTCAAGAAAGCAAATGGACTAGAAACTCCCTTGCCTACAGGTTAAGGTGCTCCTGTTGTGTGTTGGATTTCACCCAGACAGAGCCAGGAACAAAGGTATGTGTCTTGTGGCAGGGCAGAAACTCAAAACCCATAAGCCTCCAAACCTCAGCACCATGATMTAGTGATCCAGTCAATAGAGGTAGGCAACAAGAGCAAGTTGCTGCATAGATTTACGGCTGATGTGCTGGAATAGCAATGTAGAATTTATGCTTCTGAAAAGACTGGCTATTAGCACAGATTAAAGATGACCAAACAGATAAAAGATGTTATGAGGGTATTAACAGTGGGAAAAAGTATTTTTTATTATTTTTATTACTGCTCTAGTTTTAGAGATAATTCTTAACGAATATGCTACAGATGTAAGTGAGATCATCACAAGAAACCAAAATGCAGGAGTATTTAAGGCTCAGAAAGTGTCAAGCTGGTAAGATTCTACTAAACTGTTTTACTGATTCTTGCATGTAATTGTATATTTAATGTAAATGTGAAATGTATGCAAAAGTGTGAAAGTGTGACCTCTATTACTGATGCTGACACGGATGTATATACAATATAAGTAGGTAAGTGATGCGAGACAGAAATTTGGAAGTATTAAAAAAAAATTTAATTGCTTTTTAACATGGCAAATATAGTATGATTAATCTTGATGACATAACCTCTCTTTCTTTTTTATTTTTTTAACATACACTATGTCTCTTCAAGCTGTGGTTTAGYGCATGGTTGAAATTTGGCTGCTTCAGAGTCAACATTACCCGTTGTACTGAATATGAGGCTTGGAATGAATGTACCTAAATCACTGGCAGGTTTCATTTTAAATAGCTCTGAGAATTCAGGGTGGCAACAAATCCCATTTGCCCCTGAGGCAGATGTTGTCGGAGCATCCATGGGAGGTTTTTGGTCATCCTGTCTGTGCAATCAGTATTGTGTTGTTGCTGCAAGGACAGATGGGGAGCAGGGGAGCCAGGCACAGCGTGCTGGGGCCCTTCTCTCATTGTCTATGTCCTAAGGTGCAGGATGCACCCAGCATTTTTCTCATAGTGTACCAGCTCTGTTGTCTCCGAGTTAGCCCCGAAGGCGTGCTCTGGAGGGTAAGCGTTGTAGAGTTTCGGAGAATTTGGTTTCAGATCATCTCCAGAGCCCTTCCTGACCCACCCTGTACTGGTGGTGCCACTGAGGTTAGCTGTTTAACTGTCTATTTCACTGAGGCATCTCCAGGTACAGTAGGGACTGGAAGCAGCTGAAAATTTGAAGTGTGTTCATCTCTTGTAGTATTTTAAAAGTAAATTGTAAAGTACTTAATATTCGTGGTATAAGATTAAGAATTAGAATGTGCTTAGAGATGGATACCTAAGAGCAAATAGTGCACTCTTATTTGTTTGTCTAAATCTTCTATTTTTTGATGATTCTTATTCCAGAAGGGCTCTCAGTCCTTCTCAAAGTGACAAAAGTAAAGCTGAAAAAGGGCTGAGAAAGGCAAGCTGTTACAGCAGAATAAGCTTATTAACATAGAGGGTTAAACCCATACAATTTTAATGGCTATCATTCACATCATTTATCCCTATGCTTATGTAGCCATTCTGTGTAGAGAAGTTCTTTTAAGTGAGCACTTAGGGTTAGAAAAATTCTGCCTTCATTAGGGTGTACATGCATATAACTTAGAGACATATCTCTGCATCCTAATAAGTGCCTGCCAAGTAGACAAAGGCCACGCAGGCCCCAGGAATGGTCTTTCAGGTTCCATGTGCTGAACGCTTCTTGTGAGCAGCCTCAGACACTCATCCCTGCTGAGGAGAGGCTGTGTGGTATGTCCATCCAGAAGCTTAGATTTTGTAGATTGCCAATTGCCGTCTACTTTGTATGAGATTTCAGATTTCATCCCTTGTCAAGACTTCAGACCTGGTCTTTTAGATATCAATCAAAAGCACATTTTCTACCCTGTCCTCATTTACATTTATCTAATGCTTAAGGTCATTTGTGATCATTTGAGTGTATTTCAGCATATGGAATCAGTGAATAATAGATTTCAGCCTCACGCTGTGAAGAAAGATTGTGTTTTTACAAGACATGATGTTGTTTACTGGGTGTTAATAATCACTAATTAATAAACATATCTAGATGTCATAAAATGTTGCATTTTAAGGAGTAAAAATGTCAAGTGTTTAACTTCTTGAGTGCAATAGCATTTGGGGCCTTATTTGCACAAATAAAATAATTAAATTACAAAATAATGTGAAGTACTATATCAAAACATAAGGCTTATTATAATAAACACATAATTTGATTTTTAGTTGTACATTCTTAAGGCTTTTGCAGATTTGTTGTAACAGTGTAAAGTTTTATAAAATAAGTATTCAAATGACTCTCTAATCCCAAAAATAATGATCATCTTGCATTTCTCTGTCTTATACACATTAATAGATGATGTCTCCTGTCAAAATTAAGGTTATGCTTTGGTTAGTTATTTGAGAAGTGCTAATGGGTGGATCAGTCCTTCAGATTCAGTAATGACGTGATGAAGGCAGTAACAAAGTTATTTGATCACTTCTCAAGGCCTTGAAGAAACTAAAAGGCTGATGTAAAATCTGAAATATTACCGTAACCCTGATTCACTTTTCCTACAACTGAAAACCTTAGTTATGTAATGATAATGGGGGGAAAAAAACCACAAGAAAATGTAGTGTTTTGTAGGGAAGAATGCAACACTGGCATGCAAAGTGACATTAGGTGACTTCTTTTACGTTGATCAGAGCTTGCAGGCAAATGAATATAGTGATGTATTTAAGTGACTTACTGCAACATTAATTTAATCTGGAGAAGGCATGTTCCTCACTCCAACRTATCATTTAAACAGTGTCCAGTCTTTCAACTTTGCACAGTGGCCAGTACAAAGTTACAAGATTCTTTCCATAKAAAAGATAATTCAGAATAGACCCTTCTCACTGCACCTTCAACTCATGTCGGGATCTTGTACTCTTTTCCTTGCACATGGAGCAGAAATTATCAGTATAAGAGTCAGTTTGTGACTGTTCCAGACTTTTAAGTCTAGACTTGGAAAATATGCCAAAAAATGTATGGCACAAAGAGGAACAATCCAGTATCAGCCAAGAGAAGTTAGATTAGGACAACCTGCCATACATTTATTTATTTAGATTTATACAAAATGCAGTAAATGAGCACTTACCTAGCTCTCTGCCAACTCTTGATTATTGTTTAAAAGTACAGTAATGTAAGCCAAACTGGCAGTTTGTCATATTATGTGTTATAATGTAATAATAGATATTTAGTAAACAGTTTACTTCAGCAGTGGATATAAAATTCTATTTTATTTTTAGCTTCCATGAGTATGTTCAGAATTTCTTGCCTTACGCTTTCTGGAAATAGGTACAGTAATGCCACCAAGTTACTAATAATGACTTGCCATAGTAAGGTGAATTATTAATACCATGTATGGGTTTGATGATTTGATTTTTTTCACAGTTCAAATATTATGCATGAATCATGTTKTTTACCCCATAACTTAGCATATGAGTTATCCTGATAGCAGTCTTTGTACTATCAACTGTTGTTAGTTTGACATGCATTATATCATTGTTTTGAACATGTCCACCAGTGATTAAATTAGCAATAACAAGTCAAGGAATCTCTGCTCTTTTTATTTTAATGTGGAAATCTTTCTGAAGCAGGGGTTTGGGTAGTAGAATTTTGAAAAATTGTTGATATTACAAATGTCATGATGGAAAAGCTTTATCAAAGAGGAAGGCTTGCAGAATATTCTAAAGGTTAACAGACTCTGTCTTTCTTACCTACCAGGGAATTTGTTCTTCCATCAGAATCCCTTGTCCAAGAAGACCAAATCTGTTAAGAACAAAATTTATATACTATTGCTGATATGCGACCTGTGAGTTTTAGCTGTGGACAAGTCTATTGTTTTGCTAAGAGTTGCCTCGGAGAGATTACATTCCACATAAGAGTGTAAACAATTACGTATAACATCAAGTCAGTGAGAGAAATGCTTGTGGCGTGATGCACCCTTTGATTTGATTAGTAATAATGTATCATATACTGTTTGTTCATTCTACAGTCAACATTAGAACCCACATCAAGAATGTATGACCATGTGACCAAAAGTGACAATTCCTTCTCCTTAAACGTTAACAGATAGGTTACAATCTTATCCGAGATTTTAGTGTTCCTTACAAATGTAATGAATTTACAAGCTTCCAGAATTAAACCTAAAAAGAAAAAAAGTCTTTTTAAAGACTAAATGGCATCCAGTATAATAGTGGATGAGGTCTCAATGACAGAGCGCTGAACTATATCGTCCTGATTCCGTTCTTATATTAATTACCTCTTTCTCTGTAACTGCCAATGTGAATATTTTACCTTACTGCAATGTTCTTCAAATATGCCAACTTTCTAACCTTCCTGATTTCAGCTGGTCATGTAACAGGTTCCATCAACATAGGACAGCCTTAATAAAGACTCTCTCTCTGTTTTCATTCATTAAAATGACCTGAGTGTTGCTAAATTCAAACTTTTTGAAAACATATTTATTGAACTTGTTTTGTTTGTCAGCTTAGCAACCCCTTAGGAATCCCTTTCTTCCAACTACTTTTCCAGTCTCCTCATGTAACACTCTTGCATGACAGCATCTATTGGCAAGGAGGAAGCTGCCAAAAGGAACATTTCCTGCTCTTTGGTTAGAAAGAAAAGGCTCCTGGTTCCTGCTCTCTTAATTTGACCACTTTATGTATGTGTGGGAAGAAACAATGAACGGTATGTCTGTTCATGCCCATTGTGAATTTGTAGCTCTCCATCACAGAAAACTCAACTCAGGTGGAAACCATTCCATACCTCTGATCATACTTGCCCTGCTCTGTATCTTTTCCAGTTTCAACCTACTCATTTCCAGATGAGAGTGATAAGTACTGCATTCAAAGTGTGCATAAATGATAGATATGTGTAGTGGAATAATTATGCTTTCTGTTCCTCTTCTAATGCCTAACAGTGATATGCTTTTTTGACTGCAGTTGAGCACCGAGCTAATATTTTCATGACACTGTCTGTCACAACATCAGGAGCTTTCCAGTGATGGTCAGTTTGGAGACCTTCATTTTCTTTATCAAGCCAGAATTATTTTTCCCATTGTGCACTTTGCATTTATCCACACCGAATTTCATTTGTCATTTTATTGTCCAATTACTCAGTTTCATCCTTCTGCAATTCTTCACAGTCTGCTCTTTTCCTTACGATCTTGAATAACTTCTTAACATCAGCAAACTTTGCCACCTCAGTGCTCATCTCTTGTAAACATGTTGAATAGAACAGGTCCCAGGGGAACTCCACTGATTATCTCCCTCCATTGTGAGAACTGACCATTTACTACTACCCTGTTCCCTGTCTTGTCTTCTATTATTTAGCCATGCCAGGACTCTTCTCCAGTGGCTGTCTACTTTCGTTAAATGTTGTTGGTGAGGATCTTTGCCAATAGCCTTTTGGAATCAGAAGCAGCCTGTGTTACCCAGATCACCGTTATCTGAATACTTGTTGACACCTTTGAAGAGCTCAAGGTTTATAAAGCAGGACTTCCTTTTACAGAAGACATAGCAAAAAAGGCTTCTGTGGTGAAATTGTCTTCAGTTTCTTCTACTGTGAACGCTGATGCAAAGAATTAATTTCACCCCTCTGAAATGTTGTTATCCTCTGTGAGTGCTCATTCTATATCCTGATTATCAGCTGGCAGGAAGATTTAGAACAAAAGAAAGAGTACACTCATTTTTGGCCTGCCTAATTTTATTATATTTAATTTTCCAAGTTTGTGATCCTTTCTTCATTTGGGTGTGACTTCAACTTTTGGAGGAATGACATCTTGTTTCTAATAACCTTCTTTACTGTTTGGCCATACCAGCTGACTTTCACCAGCTTCCAAGCCTCTCCTATTTGTGTATTTCACCCAGTTGTGTTGACTTAATAAAGTTGCAATTTATTTTAAATTGCATTGTAGTTTTGTCTGTCTTCTTTATGTGACCAGATAAAAATATATAAAGAGAAAAAATTGAAAAGTTAGCAAGCCTTGTAGAGAAATTTCTATGTGTTTGGAAGAACAGGAAGAAAAGCTAGGTGCTAGCTAAAAGTATAGCATTGCATTATTTTAAATAATTCTTGCTCAAATTCTTGGCTATTTTATGGTGGTCTCCTCTTAGCTTAAAAAACATGCTTTTGATAAAACTATTCCTCTTGTACTTTCTTGGACTGGACAGAAAGACTAGGTGGAGACCACTGATGTGAGAAGACTTACATCTTTCTTCCCAGGGCTTTAAAGGAAAATGCCCATGAGATGTTAGAATCGAAGATTATTTGTTTTATTCCTATGCTCTTTTGTGTATCCATCTCTTTAGCCAACATTTACATTGTTTCCTCTGGGTCATGTTGTTACCATTGTACCTTTGTCTACCCTTCCTTGTCTACCTTGGCTCTACCTTAATAGGCAGTCATCAAGTACATTTTACACACTTTCAGTAGGCTCTCTCCTTCACAGGCACTCTCGGCTAATCTTTGCCACAGACATAGGAAAGTTGGGACAAACTTTAAATTTTGACAAAATGATGCTTACAGGGGTGTCTTTGTTTATTTCATTAATATTCAATTAATATTCAGTTATTCAAACRTTAACCAAGGGTACTGAAAATTAATGGGGTTCAGGAAAGAGGCAGAAGAGTGAATCAGGGTCTGGAAACGAGTTAAAGAGCTCTGTTTACTTAACTTGTCAAAGAAATGACTTGATTGTTAAGAAGTGAATTGATTTTGATCTGAAAGTCTCATGTGGGGAAAAACACTTTAATAGAAGATCACTCTTTAATCTAGCTTACAAGTACCTAACAAGAAGTAGAAATTGAAGCTAGACAAATTCGGTCTAGAAAAAAATGAGATTTGACAGAGAGAATGATAATACATTAGAACATCTTTCCATGGGAAGTGGTAGTTTCTTAAGCAGTGAATGTGTTGAAATCAAGTTGGATATCTTTCTGAAACGTGTATTAATTTCCTGAGATATATGGGTTTGATACAGAAACTTGAAATCTTGGATGTTTATTGTGGTCCCTTCTGCCCTCAGAATTTAAGCACCTGTGAATTACATATTCTCTGCTGTTTTTCATTTTTCTTCCCATTCAGTCCTTCTGGACCTGCCTGGTTCACTTCACATTCTTTGGTTTTTCTTCTTGTTCCCTTGATTATCCTCCCCGTATTCATGGATAGACTATTTTCCATAGAGTGAGAAACCCATCTGCTTTTCCTTCATATTTTTACACAAAAGGAACTTCTACAAAGCTTTCATTCACTGATCCTACCAGTACGGTTGTGCCGCATGTGCTTATACTGTCTTGCATTTTGAAATGATGTATTTTTTTATACCATATCAGTCTGAATTAGAATGTGAGAACCATCCATTTTCTGCATAATGTACTACATGAACCTTGCTAAAAACAGTAGTCAATCTCCTAAATAAAGGCTGATTTAGAATGTATTGATGTAGAGGAGGGATGCAAAAAGGCAAATTCACAAACACCAGTGGGATTTTTTTATTAATAACATTTTTATACAAGAAATTCTCACTTCTTTTAAAAAAAATAGCCACATTTGTGCTGAATGTTGGGCTGTGGTGTGTCTATGAAATGGAAAACTTTATTCTGCAACAGTTGTATTTACTTGCAGTGTATTTATTATGTGCCAAAAATTTAGTAGCTTCTGATATGCAGCAAATGTGTGTTAGGACTGTTATTTTTGAAGACAAAACTGTAATGTTCCCATCTGAATTTTAGCAAAATATGTTGTACAGAATAAGAGAGAGGAAATATGTTCTCAGAATAAGGAATAAGGGAAGCACGTGACTTTATCATACACTTGTAAAAAGGAACTTTTAGGCAGGAAAACCTAGATAGAATCACAGCATATCTCAAGTTAGGAGGGACCCATAGTTGGTTTTGGTGTTTTTTCTTCTTGTGTATTACCACATTAATGTGATGAGGTTTCATCATGAATTGTTGTACCAGGCATTGTATAAACACAGAGCAAAAAGGCAGTTTGTGTTAGAGAATCTATGGTCTAAGACCAGAGATAGATATGGTGAGGAAGGATAATGAGGATAACTGTAGTCAGCATGGTAGACAGAATTGGAGGCACAAGAGCAGCCTAGCCTCTTTTCAGTTTTTGTAGGTGCTATTTTAAAGGAGAGTTTCAAGGATAATGGAGTAAGTTTGTGAATGTTCATGGATAACATAGTGGAAGAAAATTGTAAAGGTGCTTGCTTGAAAAGTTAAGTGGAAGATGTAGACTGACATTAGGGCTGATTAAAGAAGGGACTTGTCCTTTCAATATTGAATGAGAGATAAAAAATAGGGAAGTGAACTGTTGTGAAGCATTTGGAAAAGAAGACTTGCAACTTACCTGGAGGAGTACAAAGAGAAAGGTGACAAGATCAGGGTTGTAGGCAAGAAAAACAATCTTTGCAGCAGCCTACTGAATAAATATTAATAGGGCAAGACTGCATTTTCCAAGAGCAGAGAGGACAATATTGTGATGTTAAGATGTAAGTGATGATGACATGGTCAAGAGTTTAAGTTGAGTGGGTAGATAAGAAACTTCTTAGAGATGTTATGCAGAGAGAATAAGGAAAATCTGAACAGAGCTGAGRTATGCAAATATAGAGGAAGGTCGAAGCTAAGTCTAGATTACAGACTGGAATTAATGATTATGTCCAAAGGGATCAAGAAAAGGTGGCAACAATGCCTTGTTGTACTTTTGAGGTGATGAGCTTCTCACTCACTGAGGCTGTGAAAAATACTGAGATGTGAGTCTGGATACACAGTGTGAAGTAGAGAAGTGGGTAGTTGGGTTTAGCTTTTATGGATGAGATAGCCCAGAAGTAAAATTCAGAGGAAGAAGAGGTTGAAGTGGAACATTGTGAAATTATCAGAAATGTGGGAAAGGTTTGAAGATAATCTTTAGAAGAGCACATTGAAAAAACGTTAAGAGACAGTTAAAAAAATCCAAACAGAAAATAGTGGAATTAAAAATTCTAATGAATAGCAAGATTTTACTGGGCTGAAGAGAGAAGAAAAGTCCAGGAGAATGAGGCTAAAGTGCAGATTTTGAGCCTAGCTGAGAAAAATCATCAGTATACTTTGACAAGAGTAGGTAAATGACGTGGAAGTTGCCAAAACCTGCAAGGAGATWGTCAGAAGGAAATGTCCATCGGTAATTGTAAATATCACATTCAAACTGCTTAGAAATGTGAGAGGAAAGGGAGAATGGTTGATGTCGGGTACCTGTGGTTGAAAATTTAACCTTGGTCCCTTCAAACCAGGTATGCACTGTGGGGAATGAGATAATGGATAAGAATACAAAGCAAAGTGAAGCAGTGAAGGTAAGAAGGGCAGAAGGTGAAAGAAGGTGGAGAAATAAGAGCAACCTAATGAGAATACAATGAGAAAGATGGGGAAATGATAGCAGGCAAATTTGCAAGACTCCTCAGAGGAGTTGTAATGATAGGTGTACACATTGCCTCTGTTGCTAAATTGAAATCCATCTTCTTGATCTTCATACAAAACTGAGGAATCTCAAACAGAGCAAGGTGTGGAGAAGCATCCTGATGATGCCTTTTGTTAATGCGTTAATGAACTTGCTTGGTTAACATCATAGAAAAAGTCATATAAACCCCCAGACAAAATCTTTTACCTGAACCTGTACGCTTACCAATGATAATGCTTTTCAAAGACTGAAGCCTAAATTAAAATATGAAAAGAAGAGGTGGGTAGATAGGGGTTCTTGGTAGCTGTTCATCTGCTAAGTGGGACAATTTTTTTTGTCTTTATTAAAAATACATTTTGAAGCAAGTGAGGCTTTTGTGTCTTTTGTCCTTTCTTTTAATTTTGATTTTTGTCTTTATCTGCACAACTACTTTTCTGCTAACTTGAGAGCTACTCTAGCCTATGCCTTTCATCACAAGAACATCTCAGAGGGACTTGGAAGTGTTTCAAGTTTTAACAATCAGAGACTTAACCTGTTTTTTCTCATGTAAGTTACCTGCCTAGACACACTGGGAAGACAAACACTGAATAACAGAAGTTGAATAATAATAGYAATGAGGAATTTTGCATGAGAAATAAAAACCTGGTAAAATCAGGTCTTTTGTTGTAGATTGCTGAGATACTTTACCAGTGTAAGAAAAAGAGTGTCGACATTTGTCAGGCTATCCTCCATAATTTAGAATTACTGTACAGGGGAAGTGCAGCCTTGGCTGCCATAACTATCCCTGCAACATTTGCTATTTTGTTGTGTTTTTTTTATCTTTGAAATACAAGGGGATATTTGGGGGTATGTTGGTAGTACTTAAAGTCTCTATTTTCTTAGTTGATCTTTTTATTCTATTATCATTACAATTCTTTTTATCTTGACCTAACCACATTTTCTGGCTTGCTTGTCAATTTAAAAGATAAATCAGGGAAAAAAAAAGAAAAAATGCTTTGTTTGTTTGTGTTGTGTGTTGTTTGGGGGTTTTCTTAATGAATTTGTTGCTTTTAGAATGGTGTAAGGTTGACAGCCTAGGAAACTAAAGCRTCAGTACATATTTTCTCAGACTATTTTGATAGTATGCTTTATCCCTGACCTGGAAAAGCCACCTCTGCATGTGAGAGGATAGTTCATTCTCCATAGCTCATTCAGTCCTTGTCCTTTTTGCTAGGACTGCCATCAAGATTGCTAATTATAGTAATGGGTTTGTGACGTGGGTGCTTTTCCTCTGAAAACTGGTCAAATTCATTTGATACAGGCCATAAAGCAGCCATTAGCGGGTACCAAGTTTCAGCCACCATCAGTTTGACCTAAGTAGTAGCTGAACAGTGCAGTAGTGTTTTTCCCTCACATCCTATTTTATTTTTTAATGTTCTTGTTGTAGCAAAAAAAAGCTCCCAAACTGTTTTATATTTCCAGTGGGTTTCAGACCCTTTTCTGCTGAAACTGAGTTGCCTGTTTTCAGTTGCAAGAAACTAAACTTGCATGAGTTAAATAAGCCAGCAGAAAATAATGTCAAGAGTGGGCTTTACACAGCCTTAAATATGTTGGATTTTTTTTTTTTTTTTTTTTTTTTTTTTTTTTTTTTTTTTTTTTTTTTTTTTTTTTTTTTTTTTTTTTGTACAAAAAAGCCATTGAAGGTGTGGCTTGGACAGAAATACAGAGTAAAGCACATTTTTCAAACTTACAGAATAATTTCAGCTGTTAGTACTGTAGTGTCTTCCCTCAAAAGAAAGACATAAAAATATTATAGCTTTAAAACCTCTTATTTTGCTGGAAGAAAAGTGGCTGTAGAAAAAAGTGGTTTATGTCCACTAATTTAGCATCACTGAAAAGGGAACAAGAGGAAAATATTAACAAGGCTTGCATTTTTTCATGTTGGCACTCAGCATGATACTGGTGATTTAAAAGATTTTTTGTGATATGGTATTTTTACACTTGCATCTATTTTTTTAAAGGAAACTTCATAAAGACTGAGTTTTTCAGATTTCTATTGCTGACACTTTTCTGGGTTTGCTAGCAGTTCTTTTCTTTAAATGGAAATGCAATCAGCCCTTATTTCATGGTGCCTTTGGTATTTCTTTCAGGTCTGACCACTAAGTCCAAGAGTCACGTCCTCAATAATCCCTGAAAAAATTATTGTTCCTCACCCTCTTACTACGTGTAGATACATGCATTTAGATACACATATACACATCTTCACCTTTCTCAGAATTGTTTTGCAGTATCAGTGGATTTTTCTGTACTTCACACATGGGAATTGTGTTTGGATTACAAGAACTTGTATGGCTAGTTGATGGTATTTCTATACGTCCTGACTCTGATTCACTGCTTTCATTAGCACTAGAATTCAAAATAGCTGATTCTGATTCAGAATCAGGCTGATTCTGACATCAGTGTTAATGATGTAATAATGCTGACTCTGAGCAGAACTGCTTCTGATTCCCTGATATGCAGGGGCATGTCTGCTTTACAGGTGCAGGTGCAGATGTTTGATTGCAGCTCATGCAAATTTGTGGAAGCATTAAACGGATAACAGTGTAGATACGGTAGCCCAGAGTTAGCTACTGAAACAGTTTTGGAGGTTGCAGCTGGTATTGAGCTTCACGTACCCTAGTTGCRCTTCCCTTACTGGTCATGCTTGCTCTTGGCTAAAGATAGTATGGATAAATATATACAGCTTGTTGTTGCATCTCTCCCACCAGTGTGCATACATCCTGAGTGAGATCAGAATGAGTCCTGTTGGTATTTATTTTATAGAAATTATCTTTCGTTTATGTGATTATTTCCCCACAGGAATAAAGATTTTCCTGTACCTTTTGAAAATTTATGGCAAAGTTGATTTTGAAAATCTTGTGTGTAAATTTATCATTGGCCTTTGCATAATTATCATGTCTTCAGGAATGCAACTGTGCTGAAGCTAGAGACCAAGAGCAGTCCTGGTGCTAGATCAGGAAAATGGAGGAAGACTGGCTTATGGCTGGATGTGGTGCCCTTAGCTCACTCCTTCTAACAGCACACATGCCAGTCACGTTGCACCACTGCTCATGCTCCTGGCAACTTGTCGATTCCATATTTTGCTCAGCATTATGGTTTCTGAGCTTTTACCTACCCACACAAACGCCTTTGTGCCTACAGTAGGTGTGCACAGAAAATGCTGTATTTTGGATGCTCAGTGGGAACCTGACAGTAACATGAGAGAGGTTTTTTTTTTTCCAGGAGGAGGCACCTGTGCTGCCTTCCGAACTGCATGTGTGAAGTATAGTAAATATATGGGTTAAAAAAATCATAATTCAAATCCCTATAGTGGTACTGATCAGATCTCTGTTTCTGTAGCAATGAGAACCAAAGGTGGCCTTTTAAGGCTCACAGTTCATCTACCAATTTCCAGTTCGGCTTCAGGATTCTTAAAGTATTAGAGTGCGTGCTTTAAACCCACAAAACTTACCTTTACCTAATTTTCACCATTCTAACCTAAGTTTCCACGGAAACAGGGTTGAAAAAGCCGCTGGTAGCCAGCAGGCAGCCAGCAGCTGAGAGTGAGAACTCTCCTTTGTCACTTTCCACTACTGGATGCCTGCTGCGTGCCAGTGTGCAAAGCTACCTAGGCTTCTAAAATCTGGAATACTTTCAATTTGAGGGGGAAAAATTAAATTAATCTACTCTCTTCTCTCTTTGGATTGTCACAGTAAATTCCAGGAGGGCAAATGGGCTAATGAGTCCTGATCTGTTCAGTTACACTGAGCCCCACATAATCAAAGCTTTCCCAACCAACTGGGCCTCTCCTTTCATAATTTCCATGTTTTAAAAGCATTCTCTCTCAAATTGTGTGTCTGTGCACATGTACACGCATATTGTGGTACCTTAATTCTTTATGGCTCTATATCTATCTATCTACCTATTTACGAGCCTTTTTTGCATATAGTATAGTCGATGTATAAAATTTCCTTTTTTCCTGTATCTCGGGGAACATTTCTGAATGAACACATTATAACTGATCCTCAGTTAAATWTTAGGAGTAGGATGTGAATGGAGATGGCTTTTAACCAGAAGTAGATTATAGCTGCGGGAAGACTAAAGGGTCTATTTGGTCAAGACTCACACAAAACTGAGATAAGCATGCACAACCTGACAAGATCAGATTAGACCCTCCCCCCCACAAGTGCTTTTCCCATAAATATTTATCTACTTTCTATTATAAATAACCAGGAAATGAAAAAGAAGGATAGATTCCTTTTTTTAAAATAGCCTAGAAATAGAAACGCCGCTTCAAATCTTTGGGGTAATGATATTTTATGTATGCAGTAAATTCCAGTACTAGTTGCTGTTTTTTAAATGGGAGCAAAGTACTGAAATTCTTTGTGGCAGCTACGTAACTCAGCAACATTTATAAACAAAGAAGAACTTTGTACATATGTGCATTTTTGCCTACTATTGGGTACCTTAGAATTAAATAACTTATCACCTATGAGAGAATAGGTGTTGACAGAGTCAGCACTGCTCTATTTTTAAGCTTGCCTGAGGCAACATAGCTGGCATTGAAGTTAAGCTTGGCATTTTTTCACCCTGTCCCTCCTCCCTCCAGCCCAGCGAATGCTCACTTCATCAATGAGAAACACAACTGACTTGCCTGCCAGATGTAACGGAGATCCATGAATTCACATCTATTCTGCAAATTTGTATTTCATTCAGATTGCCAATACTTTGACTTCACTTCCTCATGCAGTGGTGTTAAGGGGTAAAAATCTGAAGCCATACATGTGCCACTAATTCAGAAATACATATTTGTTGGTGATCCACTCATCAGAACCTGTGTGGATTGCCTTTCTGTTATAATAAAAAATAGCTTTTTAGCTTTGAGATTTAAAACCTTAAAAATGTACAGAATAATATTTTTACATTCATCTTTGAAAGTAATGAGTGTGTACTTTTTAAAACACTTCTGTGTCACATAAGAATAATATTAATACTTTAAAAATCTCAAGATGAAAAATGTAAGTCCTTTTTTCTTTTCTTTTCTTTTTTTTTAAAATCTTTTTTTCCTCTAGCATTTTACGATGGGATAATGAGACAGATGTCTCTCAACTGGAAGGACATTTTGACATTGTTATGTGTGCTGACTGGTAAGTACATAAAAATCATAAAACTCATGTTAGAAAAATAGCTTTGCTGGAGTAATTGTACTGTGCTGCTTGCTGATGGCTAAGCAAAGTCAACAAATGAAGCACAAAGCCACCTTAACCTCAACAAATTAATATTCATCTCCATGTGACAGTTATAAGGTAGTCTTCTATCACACAGTAACTTCTACCACATTATTTCCCAAAGATTGATTTTGAGAAGCATTTCCATTTTCTGGAATTGCCTCTGTTTCATGCTTGACGTATCAGTAAATGGACGACTTAGGCAAATTGCAAATAATTATGGCTCAGTGAGGAACAGTCTGGAGAAAAGGGAGTTTATCAACACAAACAGCTCAATTAGCTTACTTCTTAGGAAAGATCTGACTATTGATATAAGGGGATATATTTTTTGCTCCCCGGAAAATCTTTCCGAGATAAAAAAGATTTTCAAAACCTTTTTTTCCCCCATCACATTCTGTTTCTTAAATCAATTTGACAGCAGTATTTGTAGACATAGGCTTTATATTATTTACACAGGCACATGTTAATTGTAAGAGAATTCTTAGTAAAAAAATGAGAGTGCAGCACTTAATTTATGAAAAGGTAGATACATGTTACAATATCGTATATTGTTTAATAATTTATGCAAATATATTTGATTATTGACACAACCCTTTTCTGAAACTGGATTTGCAGAATTGTGCTGTGCTATATCTGCTGCCTGCTAACTTTAAAAATGGTACATTATTAATTATTTGTGTTATATAAATGGAGACAGTGTAAAAAAAGATGTGCAAATTCCATTTAGAAGAGTAGATATTTTTAAATTAATCTGTCTTTCCTTCATGAATATTTGCTCTTGACCATTTAAATGTCCAAAACAGAAAAAGCTGTTTATGTTTTGTCGCACATAACTATCGTGAGAGACCAAATTCTGGGGCTTCCTAGGACAGCTCAGTTCAGCAGATTTCTGTACCTTACTAAGAAATAGTTAAAGGAAAAAGGCAAAGAGAAGTACGAAGCTGTCTATTGTCTTTTTAAACAATGTTCTTTTTAAGTGGCTTCTGATAAAGCTTTTTTTTGTTTGTTTGATATTTTGCTATTTAAGCAAACTCTTCTTATTTCAGAAAAGTTACTGGTTTTGTATAGCACTGGAGAAAGCGTATTTAGTCATATTTTTTCCTTTTTCTGATACCTATTTGTTGACAGAATGCAACAGTGCTTCATTTCTCTTAGCATTTAATTTCAGAAAAGTTCTTTGTTCCCAAAAAGGACAGAGAAGGGTTTCTAACTAATCGCTGATAATGTGCCTCAGAGATGCATCATCTGATTAAAATAAGGAGCTAAACAACACCATATGATTTCAGCAAGTAATTTAGTAAATGCCTTCCTCACCAAATATTAGAATGGATACTCCAGGTTTCATTGCACAGATGAAGTTAATGCTGGACAGGATTAGATCAGATTAAGTATGAAAGTCAGATCAGAGTGCTGGCGGACATGAGCAGGAGGGCAGCAGTCTTCTCGGAGGCTTAGACAAGGCTCACATATGGATGTTCTCCAGATTATGTGGGTGAAGCAAGGTCTTGCCAAGAGATTTAGAGTTAAATTTGTTCTTCACACAAATATCAAAACAACCTGGCTGTGCCATCTCTTGTATTCTTGATACTCACACCATGTCATCCTATTTGTGCTGGGAGTACAGCAGAGTGGAGCAAGACTTAAGTTGTATTTTCAGTAATATTCTTGCCTAATACTCCTCCCAGTCTGTTTGGAAATAGTGTAGTTTCTTTAGGAAGCAAAGAATCAAACATGACAGGTAAAATACATAATGCATTTGCAATCCCTGCATTTTGTACATTTATTTTGAAGCACTTAAGATGCAGGTAAGTGTATAAATATTTATAGATTTCTAAAAAATAAATAGAAATGTGCAGGTTAGTTTAAAGTATGTGTTTTTATTCACAATTTGTCTCTATTTTCTTAGTGCAAGTGCCCATATATATAGTTTAATAAGCATGAAAATCCCTTTATTGTTTGTTTCTTTTAGAAATCATTCTTTTAGTTATGGACACTAGGTTTTCTGGTACATGAAAAGGCTGGGGAAATAAATGTTCCATGCTTTATCAATCTCAAATCTTCTTTTCATTTTCATGTATTTCTCTTCCGAGATATAGAATTGGCTTGAGAACTGTTGGCAGGATTTTTGCTCTCTGAATTTTTTGGGCTGCCATTGAAGAGGAAAGAAAAATATCTCTTTTCTTATAGCTCCTCGGCTGAAACCTGAAGTATGCAGCAATAAAAACAGATAGAATAGATTGCATTTAGTTTAACACCATCATATAGCTCATTGTCAGTCAATAAAATCTGGGATTAGAACAGAGAACTAGAAAGCAAAAAATCTGAGTTCAAATATTAGGTATATGGATAAATTTTTGTTGAAGTATTTCCAGCAAGGGTGATATTGTCTGATTCTCTGAATAGCTAACCAATGGTACTGCTTGATCCCATTTACATGAAAACAAGCTCTATTCATAAACATATTCCAAATCCATATGGAGGTTCAAGTAAAAATGTACATGATTACAACAAGCAGCGATATGTTTATATTCATGTATTTACAGTCAGACTTTCATAAACCTTGTGTGCAGGGGTGGAAAATAAGTTATTTCCCAGAACACACAGCCTATTAGTTAACAGCTAAATTTAGTAGCTCAACTAGATTATAAAATAAATAAGAGGCAAACTGTGAAAGCCAGTCATTATTTAACCATTCAGGATTTTGACAATAAAAATAGTTTCATGGTTCAGCAGTTCCGAAAGAACTTGTAAAATGTCAACTATGAGATAAAAATAAGGAAAAAAAAATCTTGTTGAGGCCACACCTGGAAGAAGGATACACTGGAAAAAAAACCTGAAATAATGGAAATTTTAAAGCATTTCCACCCACCTCATGTTTCTGAGGGGGAATTTTAAGGCCAGGTGTGGGCTGCCAGAATTTTAGACTTTCATTTGACCTACACTTGTGGATATAAAGTCATGCAGGTGCTGGAATTGTAAGAGTGAGTATGAATAGAGGAGGAGAAATAACAGGTGCCTGTATGGACAAGCCAAAACCAAGACTCTTCCAAAGCTCTTGAGAGCCTCAGATTTCTGATTATTTAAAAGGAAGCGTATAGCCTTTTCCTTATCAAGAAAAAAGTTGCTGAGTTTTTTAATCTAAGGAGAGAGTCAAGGCCAGTAGGACTGAGCCCATAGAAAAATCTTTGTCCTTCACATTCTGGTGAAACAAGTTTTCACAAATAATTTTAATGTAGAGACAGTATAAGGTCTAGATCCCCATATCATTCTGGAAATGCATAATATCCCACTTTACTTAGTTAGACTGATTATGTTCTTAAAGTTTGGCACATGCATAAATATTTGCACAACAGAGGCCAGGGGGGCTATCCCACATTACTTTCACTGCTGAGATTTTTGCTGAAGTCGTGGCGAGTTGAGGATTCACCAGGAATGTAGAACTGAACTGAAGGTATTCTTTAAATATCTTAAAATATGTCAATTATGTCTGCATTAGTATTTCATTTAATGTAAGGAAATCTTTTTGCAGGAATGCAGTAAAATCTCTGTCCTTCTTCAGTTTAAATTTATTATTCGTTTTAAGCCTGATTTCTTGTACACACTTTAAAGTGCATTGTAATCTGACGACATGGAAGCAACGTTTTTTTCAGTTTATGTCAGCCGTGTAGTTGAAGGCGAACAAAAAGATAAATGTCTCTATACACTAGGCACTGTACATGAATGTAATCATGTCTGATGTACACTTGTGAACTAAGCTCTTTTACCAATTGCAAAGTATGCAAAAAGAAAAAGAAATTCACATCATAGCCTATAAAATATATGTCCCTTGTTGCGAGGCACAAGATAAAAGGATATCAGCATGAAGCAGACTGAGAATCTACTTGTTTTTTTAATTTGTTTCCTTGTGGCTTACTGTTACTTCCATATAGTTTTGGTATAAACTTTCATTTTGGTTTTAATGGTAATTTAAAATTTAAAAAAAAAAAAAAAACAACCAAGAGGAGAGAGGTGACAAGATTGCCTGCCTGTTCATCCAGATTTCACAGGTTAAGACCACTGCCTAAACAAAGGCCGAATCATAAACTGTGTTCTTGCCTCTCTACTGCTGTGCTCCAAAACTTCCTTGCTGACCTGAGAAACCCTTGCTATTCCTGTCCTGAGCTACTGCTTTCACAGCGTCCTTACTACATAAACATGAGACATTACCACTAAAGTAATGGTGAGCTAAGCCGAATTTGAATTGAGCTATGAGAACTGAGTGAGAATGGTTTAGAACAATGCATTATTTAATTTCACTGAGCTGTTGTGAGCTTTAAAGGATTCTCTCGGGTACATTTTCAGTATGCTGTGGTAATATTTAGTCATACAAATTCTACTGGTAAGAGAAACTGCATGACTAAATCTCCTTGCGTGGGCCAAATCCTGTGCTGGCCCTGTCTGCAGCACAGATTATCTAACGACTTTTTCAGGATTTTCCTCATTCAAGGCGTCCTCCGACTCCGAGGGAGGATAGAGATGTTCCCTGGAGTCACTGCACTGCATTAACATTGCTTCCAGCCTTCTCYGCTCCCTCTGGTCAGGGTATGTGGCTCACAGAGCAACAGACTGGAAATCGCAATATTGGAGACTATTTTCAGTTGAAGTAGGTTCTGTTCCCAGGGACAGGCCTTTTGGAGGGCAGGGACAGCTTGGGAGCAGAGCCAGGGCAACTGTCCCAGGTTATCTGGGTTTCCTAAGCTAACAGGGCTAAGAGTCTACCTCCCRTACCACCAAAATATCAAGTGGGAGTTGGACAGAAAAGGTATTATTGAAGTTGTCTAATCTCTTGGCAGGTCATGTAACCATTTTAAGTTCTCAGACACTCCGTTTCTGTTGAACAAAGGCCTGTAGTTCTCTCATTGTAAAGGAACAAGATTGGTAGCAGCAGTTGTGCCCCGATCTCATTGTAAAAGGAGAGAATGGTATGCAGGTCCATGAAGAAGGAATTTTAGCACTGCTAAGCTGCCCCAAAATTGTGTTTCCACTACACTGCTTTCAAAAACAAAAATATTGTAAGTGCATTTTTCATTTGGAATGTATGTCTGTCTACACAGGATCTCAGCAAGTCTTAAATGTGTGCATGCTTGCGATGTTTTGTGTTGAAGAAAATTAATTCTTTTCAGCGATTCTTTTGGGAGGGGACCTCATGCGCTGTATTCCACTTCTTCTGCAGGTGGCTAAGTTCCCGGTTGAGTAGTGTCTTATGGTATCTATCTGCATAGGGATCTACCTGAGGTGAATGTGATTAAAACTCCCAGGAGACATTAGAGATACCAGCTGCTGTTTCAATGAATTAAATTTAAACAAGCGTTTTTTCAGTAAGGTTCCTTCCAGTAAGATTAATCAAGGCTGAGGGGCAGCCATCATGCCAATTGCTAAAGTTTAAATTTTCTTGTGGGCAGGCTATCAGAGAAATTGTTAGCTAGTACTTCGATATCTTAAGAAGAAATTCAAAAGGTCATACTTCTATATGAAATGTTCTTTAAGAAATGTRTGGATGCCCAGTCTACCATATTTTCTCAACGATGTGAGGTTCTGCCAGTTTTTACTGATGAAATTTGGTCACTGACAAGTTTTCTGATAGGCGCGCTTTTTTTTCCTGAGTAGCTCTTACACAACTGCTTTACCCTATGATATGTAATATTGTATTCTCCTTGGTAGCTGTGGAGTGTCCTTACCTAAATATCCACACATATTCTGTTCTTGATGACTGGCATGTGGTTGGCAGACCACTTTTTTCTCTTCAGTGTTTTCATGTATTCTTTATATTCTTTTAGAAATTTCAAACCTGGAAAAAAATTACCCACATCTCTTCAGAAAGGGATGTTTGAGAGTAAAGGAAAGGGGAGTATAGAAAAAAATCATAAAGAATGGACAAAATGCCATGTAGTGTGGAAATTGAGCTTGACAGAGGCTGGGAAGCAGTTTTATTACAGAGAAAGCATGAAAAATGATGAAGAAAGAATCACATCATTTGTGGCCTGCTTGATAGATATCTGAATTGACAATATAAATGCAGCCCATGGTAGTAAGGACTGAAAGGCATCAGTTGCTATCCGATGGTTGTTCACTAACCATTGTAAATGCACTCTCATCCACAGCAGCTACATGTCCACAAATATCTAGTCAAGAGTGGTTGGCACCCTGGTTGCCACTATTAGTATATACATTAAGGTACTGAGGGCCATGAAGAATGAATTATCACTCAAATGATGAGGAAATCATGCCAAAATAGGGCTGAGTATGTTGGCAACATTGCATAGGAAAATTGACTCTGCTGCTATCCTTGCGGGACCCATGCTGGAGATTAAGGATTTCACTCTTGAGAGAGGACAACTCTCTACGATCTGGGTCATGTATTTGAACAGTGTTTGAGTGAGAGAGGAGGTAGGGGCTTGTAAATTTTTATAGGGATAGGTAGAGATAGACATATAAATAGTACAAATATGCGTAATAGATAATAATGAATTAATGCCACAACTGCGAAAGTAAAAGGAAAAAAATACCCTTAATAGTAACACCTGAAATACAGTAGAAAATACTTTAAAAAAACTCCACCCCCCCTTGTATAAAAAACCATGTAAAATGTTAACTTTGTATATTGGTCCTGATTTCTGATATGCTAGTATTTTAATAGCTAGCATATGTGATCTGTGAATTTCAGCTGTATAAAGATCTGTTTCATGCTGATATTTTAGCTTTGGTTTAGATTATATTTGGTTTTATGTATTTTTTTAATATTTAAAAGTACCTGAACTGGACAGAAATGTAGACCACAGTTTCTCTTTTACAGCATTGTGTAAACATATGTAATTAGCCTTGTACTTATCTGCATTAGTATCATTAGAATTGAAAACCCATTTTAATCTGGATTCTGTTCTCTTCTCAATGTCAGCCTGTTTCTGGACCGGTACAGAGCTAGCCTTGTTGATGCAATAAAGAGATTACTCCAACCCAGTGTAAGTATGTTTCTATTTTCTCCTGAACACTGGCTTCAGAATAATTAGTCTGTGCACAATGATTGAGAGAGTAATGGAATGGCAGGATTAATGTCATGTAATACTTTAATACTTATTATGTCCAACTTCAATTGAGTCTTCTAATCTATCAGATTCTTTCCTAATCATAAACTAGGAAACTTCTTATACTTGGCCTTCTGATAAGGAACACAGTGGGTAGTAAAATAAATGAAACCGCTTCAAAGATAGCATGAGATTATTTTTATCAAAGCGTTTCTCAAGTATTTTGCTTTGATAATAATGTCTTCATATTAAAGTAAAAGTACGATATTGAAAGTTTTTATGTTGCCTTCTGTCATTTGTAATCCCTTCAATTGTAACCTTTGTCATTGTGTATTTATTTATTATGAAAGAATATTTTTTCTTTTCATTTCTGTTTATATAAAATGAACAAAATCCTTATGCATATATTGTAGGCTAAAACTTTTTTTCCATTAAGCCAGCCCTGTGTTTACATGTTTTATACCTTAGAACATAATGAAATTAAGCTCTTCATAAAATGCTTACATGTTCTACAGGAGTGTCACTGACGAAATATTTTACCGATCTCAATCTATTAGGCTGTTAAATCAGAGAGACCTACAGCCCAAAAAAAAACCTGTTATATGCATATACTTATGCCCAACAAATAATCTTGAATCTCAAAAAAAAATGTTAAAAAGAAGATACCAAAATGAGAATATGAGAAAACATGTGAAGTAATTCTGTAAGTAGGAATTTGAAACAGGAATTTTACCTTTCACGCTTACCATACAAATCTTCCAGTAAGGTAAACTTTCCATTTCAAAACAAAAGTATTTCATGTTAGCAATGCATTCTCCAAACTTTATTTAAAAATTGTATTGTAGTTTTTGTACAAGAGATTTTCTCTGTAAAAGCAATAGAAGATCCAAACGTGCAAAGGCTTAAGAAACCGAGTCATTTTAGTCATGTAAGTAATCCCATTCTTTGCTAAGAGTGATCAGGTTTCTATTCTTGGTTCTATCATAGACGTTCCTGAGTGACCTAAGGCAAGTTACTTAAGACTGAATTATTTTAATGAGCTGTGGGGCAAGGCTGCCAGGAAGACAGGAGAAATGTAGCCACCCTGAGGAAAAGGTTACCCAGATATTTCTGTCAGTGGCAGCAACGGGAGGTTAAGCAGCTCCTGCCCAGAGTGATGCATTCTGACTTTCATGATGTACCATTAGTTATCAGGGTGCAATAATTTTTGGGACCAGAGGTGATCTGGAACACAAAGCTGACCCCAGTTTAAAAAAATGCAAAAAGTATTTTTTTTCAGCCCAGATCAATGTCTGCACCTGGTTCTTCAGGTAGCCCCATACTGGCTCCATGAAATGATGCTGGGGAAGAAGAGTATGAGTGGCAGGAAGAGAAGTGTATAAGAGGTGCCCTGGTACCTGTGATCTGGCTAGAGCCTCTAGCTGGAGTGGAAGAGTAGCTGTTAGTTGCTTTGTCTCCTGCTCATAGCTAATCATGGTCTGGTGGTCTATATTGCCAAAAACATGAGTACACACATACATTTGTATATGCACACACACACGCATTCTTTACCTGGGCTGATTAGCCCAACCAGAGAATTTGATTTAAAAAACAATGACGGTAAGGCAGCCTGAATTTTAAGTAGTGTTCATAGCTCAAGTTCCCATCTATAGACAATTTAGGAATTGTTAACCCAACTTTAAACCAAAACCGGCCTGACTTTGTTGCTTTTTAACTCCAGTCAGCTAATCCAAATTCAGAACACGCCTTTGTTTTTCAGAGCAGAWGAACTACAGTCCTTTGTGAATGTAGATGGAGTAAAGGGAGATAACTTTTTGTTTCCTGTCTTCCTAGTCTGGCTTGCTTCTGCACATTGTGATTAATAGTATAGCCTGTACTTACTTGCTCTGCATTTTAGGCCATGATTCCTATCTCTTATTGGCAAAGCTAGCTTAAGAAATTCTTGCTCCTTGTCGGAATTTCTGTTGCAGAGTTTTGGACCACTGTCCGAACTGTATTTTTAACTAAAGTGATTTGCCTAATCCACTTTATGGATGGTCATATGGATGGATATCCAGTTATGGCATGGCCTTACAAATTATTGTAATTCATAATTAAGAGGACAGCAAACTATTGTGTTGGGTGGAAGCTGGGAGTACGGACACCTTAAATGAGCTTCCTTGTCCAAAAAGGACATGTTGAACAGAGATGCCTTCAGGCATATGCTTTCATGGTTTGAAAGACCCAAATAAAAGCATATACTCATTTGAGATCCCAAGAGAAAATGCAATCACAAGTACGTAATAGTTATTATTTTTACTGTTGTTCTTAACCTGTATAAATCTAAGGATAACATCAGAAGAAACTTTACTAAATGGCGCTATACTTTGTCCTTTAAAGGAAAAATAAATTAATAGTGAACTCATTTGCCAGTTGCAATAATTAAGAACAGTTTATGGGCATTAGTTTATGCCCAAGCTAAGGCATAAAATACTTAGATTAAGTTCACTGTTCTACATTAATTATTTAATCTCAAATTTAGAAGTTTCATTTCCTTATTGGTAATACTTTGCCAAATTGATAGAGGAACGATTTCAAATTGAAGACACATCTAGATGTAAGGCATCTTTCAAGTGTAACTAGGATGCAACTAGGATAGAAGAGTTCAGGGAAAATAATAGCCAGCAAAACCGAAAGGAAAAGTGGAGTAAACAGAAAATAACGGGTATCCTTACAAAGCGGTCTTGAAGGAGAAGTTCAGAACAGGTAATTATTCTTACTGTTATTTTAAAAAGAGATAAATTTATCTGCAGTATTTCCTTTTTCATTAAGGATGTTATTTGTGGCTATTAGAATCCTTATGGCACAGAATTATGTGTTTTGGGTAACTTTTTATTTTCCTGGAAACACGACTCTGGTCATTTCAGTCATCTGATTCATAGTGTGGCCCCATGGACAGTTGTATTGGCACAGGAAGAGAGGACCAGAAATTCACGCAGGCAGAAATGAGCAGCTCGTAGAGTTACTGAGGGCTGAAATTTCTTATCTGAATTTGCTACAAAGGCAAATGTCACCTGTAAACCAATTCCAAGAATTAGGCACTGAAATTTTACATCAAACAAATCTATCTTGAATGGCTATGTTTTATTCTTCTTATAAGCAAGATACTTGATTTGCTGACATTTAGTTTTATTTTTTCCTATCATTAAAATGTACTTTTCATTTCAATCTCAGAATAAGCAGTTGCTTGTTTGCATATTTCCCTAATTAAGAACATTTTTTATGAAGGCTTTGATTCTTCTGTGGCCTATCCATTCAAAATCCCAATGAAGTCAGTTGTGTGCTATTGAACCGTGATTAGTACCAGCAAATAAGACTGCATTTAATAATGATTGATGAGTAAACTTAGTCATAGTCATGTCCAAAATGTGAACGTCTGTCCCATTATCTTACTGCAACATTTTAGTGACACTTCAAACTATTATAACTGACATTTTCCTCTGTGTTTTGTTCACGAGTTTACTGGAAGTATTTTCCCRGCTGGGGAAAGGCCATTCTGAACTTTAAGCATCATCCTAAACTGAGAGGCACTTTTGAATTACAAGCTTTGAATTAAACAACCTTGGGATAGTCCATCATGTGTAGATCCAGGCCACTGGTCTAATTTTTTTATTGTACAGCAACTAAGAAATGAAAAACATTTTAAAATTAGAAATGTGAATGCAGTTCTACAACAGCTAGCAGAATCACAGCTATCAGGCAGTTGACAAGGAAGTGCTTTAAACCCAGATTATGATAGACCAGAACTGACCACAGTACCTCCACAGTACCTGCCAGTTTTGAGGAGATTATTGTAGTATTAAACTTAATCATGATTTTTAGGGTTTTATCAGTAAGGGCAAGATCCTCAGGTGTTTAAGCTGCACACTAAATTCAATAGAGGAATGGATTTTTACACCAACTAAGGAGCTGGCCAAAAGTAACTGTGTAGTGATTTGCATAAACGGCTATTCTCCTTTTTCAAAGTTGTTTCCAGATTTTCAGTCTGGTTTTAACAGGTATTTCATACCATGTTACATTCTACATTACTGTATTTCTCTTTCAAATTAAATTTGAAGTGGTCTACAGAGAGTAGAAGAAGGAATGACCGCATGGACTGCTGACTCCAAATGGAAATCTGTAAGGGGGTGCTGTTGTGTGAGCATTGCTTCCTCATCGAAGCTGCTGGATCAGTGGCTGATGCAGGGCACGTGGCCCCTCGCCGTCTCTGTTCACGAGGTTTAGCCATTTCTGAAGTCCCTGCGTGAATCGTGTGGTCAGTAAGCCCTGGGTGAGGGACATTTTTCCCATTACAGTGACCTCTCTGTGAAGCTGCCCATGAAGATGAGGAACTCCAGAGGAGTCTCATCCTTCTTATGCCAGGAAGGGTCTCTGCAGAACAACGTTCTGGGCAGTGTGAGATGGCAGCAGGAGGAGGAGGGTCCTTGGCTGAAGGCTCCATTTGCTGCCCACTTCTGTCTGATGACATTAAAGCATGCCAAGGATGTGAGGGAACCGATTGTGAATTTCCTGTGTTTAATGTTTTTCATCCTGAGCTGAGCCTATATTCAGACCTAACATTTACATAAGCAATTCCAGTGCCTTCAGTGGGAGTTACACCCCTTTGCACCTCGTATTTAGCCACAGAATTAAAGTTATAGCTACACAAATGAACAGAAGTGAGTTGCTTTGGATATTGCCCTAGGTCTCCTTTGTGCTTAAATTTCCCATGAGAAAGTTGAGGATAACAGTATTTCCCTATCTCACAGAGGCATTGTGAGAATACATACAGTGCTGTGGTATTAATGATTGGAGTCTTTTAAGTACACATTAGTACCATAGATACCAACGTAGAGTTTTTATTGCTTCCTCACTGCGCGTTGTCTCAGCGTATGTGTGCGTGAGCTGTAACACACAGATTTGTTCCCTCTCCTCCTCACTAGGTATCTGTGTCAGCACTGTAACTTTCCAGAGTTCCCATTGAAATTCTCTCTTCTGATCACTTTTTTTCCTGTGGTATACAAGATTGCATTTTCTCAAGCCAAATATTCTTCTACAGCGTCTAATCATTTTACAACTTCTTCAGATCCCTAAAAATGTTTTTTGTCTCTTCAGTTGATTACAGCACCTCACAAATTAGTCTTAGCTCTCGTTAAGATAGAAGTTAAATACAAGAACTCACAGTAAACTTTGTGGCTCCCCTTGGTGTGATATGCTGTTGGCTGATATTAACCTTTGTTTACAGCTCTCAACCAGTTTTCATTCCATGTGACAGAACACAGTATTCAGCCAATTAGAATTAATTTTGCAAATAAGATTTCAAGAGATGCTGTATCAAGTAGGTTAGGTTCTGGGCTAGTACTTTGCACAGAGTGTCTAAAATCTATCAGTTCAAGGTATAGTCATTTTTGTTTTCTTAAATGCAGAAGGATGAACAAAAAATTAGCTAATGGACCATAATGTATGGCCTGGGCATCATAAATGGCCTGATCATCTTGAAAGATCCAGAATTACTATGCAAAAACATTAAGTCCTGCTTYAAATGCAATTTACCAATTTAAGGTCAAATTCAGTTGCACTGCTCAGGTAGTTCAAAATATCTTTAAAAAATTAATGATCAGGTCTGATTTTCCTCCCATTGTGCCTTGTTTTACACTGTTGTAATTCCACTGACAGCAAATGGGAGAGTATGTGTGAGAGTAAAAAAAAAAAGAAAATCATTATTTACAGACTTTGCATGGTCATGAGCTAACAAATGGATTTTGCATTGAGTGTATGTTTCGCATGCTTTTTCTGTGTTTTATTTTGGTAATTCATAGCCACCATTGTTATAGAAAAGGAGCCGATGTATGGCAGTTGGCAGTTTTCTAAAGAAAATATTTATTTATTTATTACTTTCTATTTTGCATTTGTTTAATCACAGAAATCTTGCATATTTTCAACAATTATTTATATTACCCTATTTTAGTATTTTACCAAGAGAACAATTGACTTTTCCAGCTTGAGTATATTAAAAGCTTAGTCAGGTGTATGTTATATCTGGTTCCCTTCCAGTTTTAAAAATGTGTAAATTCTCTTTTTAATGTTCCAGGGAAAAGCAATGGTATTTGCTCCACTCCGAGGGAATACTTTAAACCAGTTTTGCAATCTAGCTGAAAAAGCTGGTTTCTCTATCCAAAGACATGAAAATTATGATGAACACATTTCGAACTTCCACTCCAAGGTTAGTTTTCTGCTTGTGTTAGATAACACTTTAATCCGCATTGCATTTTGAAGAGATCATGGTCCTTTTGGCAGGTAACCTAAATGTTTGATTAAAGTACTCCTTAGGTGTGCTGTTTCTGAACAGCTATTTTTGTATCTGATTATTTTGTGTGGTAGAACCATCCTTTATCTCTGCACGTCTAGAAGAGTTTTGCAGAAGCATCTCCTGTTTACCCTTTTTATTCATAGAAATCTAATTTATGAGAGTCTTTTCTTGATGTTGTTAGCTGCCTATAAATATACCGCACACTAGCATTTACATTTTAATAAAAAGCTTGCAACTTTTAAGTAGGTTAAATACTGAAATGGACTGAAATAAATAGGAGGTGAATGTCTAATTGTATCATATCGTACCTTAAATCCTTATCTCTGGCTGCTTTATGGCTGGGTCAGTTGGCAGCTTCAAACTGCTAAATCTCATACAGAATTTCACAGTTGTGGGGTTATATGTCAGATCGAGGCGCTACAAGATTTAGGTCAAAAGCACTTATCTAAGCGTGATTTCTAAGCTTGCTTACATAAAGCTACTGTTATCAGTCTCCTTTTTTATTATTTATAAGTATAGAGTAATACAGGACATGAAGAGGAAGGTGCTTCACAGAAAACTTTTTAAGAATTTCTTATTTTCGTGTGTAGATGTGCTTATCAAAATCATATTTATTACTTGCAATTCTGAGATCTCTATTTCATAACATAAAGAAATCTACTGTTGTAGGTCCATATGACCTTAGACATAACCTCTTGCAATTTTCTAAGAATTACTCTTGGAAAATACAGACATGTTCAGAATTGAAGTGAAATGCCTTATTTTTATATTTAGCACCACTGT
>JAYKAV010000411.1:750842-885842 GCA_035582835.1 Phoebastria nigripes | reverse complement strand
AATTTGGGACCTCGCTTTTTTTAAAAGTAATGTTCAACTATTTATTGTGTGAATTAGTTTGTCCACAAACTCTGACCAACTCCTGATAATATTTGACATACTGTTCCATACCTGTGATAGTATTTGACCTTAAGATTTCTTTTTGTAGTTATTAAATGTTTAATCTTTAGTAGTATCATTTGCACTAAGGAATATAGTTAAGCAAGAACTGTCAGTATTTTAAAAATGCTTTCATACAGTTTGCTCACCTTATCCATTTTTTATTTGCAGTTGAAAAATGAAGAAAAAGATACATATGAGGAAAACCTCCATTACCCTTTTCTTCTCRTTTTAACCAAACACACATAGAAGATGACACTTTTTTTTTGTTTTAAGGTGGACTACTGAAAAGTAATCCATGTATGTGGATGGTCAGGGAGTGGGGAGGATTCAGTTCCCCCTGTTTTGTTCCTGAGTCATCATTAGAGAAGTATTTCTAATCTAAATGCTGAGGAAGAGGTCGTGGCGTGTTTCACAGTGTGTAAACATTGAGACATCTTTTTTGTATCATTTTAGAACTTATTTTTCCAATTATATTCCAGCCTAAAACCGATCAGACTTCACATGTATACATTAACAAATGTGTAAAGCTGGCTTGCTTCTCTTTTGTGCCTTTAAACTTGCATGTACTTTGTTAATCTCTTTTAAATGTTTTTTTGGGGCTGTGTTTGAAAATATGTGAATAATATCCTTTGTGGGCTCATATAACTGGTTGTAAAGTAGTAAATGCATTCACATTTAATTAGTAAGGAAATAGTTGTCTTAAGATCTTTTAAAAGCGCACCTATTGAATGCTCGGATTTTTCTGCCTCCTTTTTTTTTTTTTTTTTTGAAATTCCCCAGTTGATTTTTCTATCCATGATTGAAATGTCCTCATTTGCTTCAGTGTTAAGGGCTTTTTTTTATATATGTGTGTATATATGTTTTTTTCCAGCAGGACTTTTCCTCCTGTAGATGTATAAGGAATTATGCATCAGACAAAAGCCTCATAAACTGACCATTTGTCCTTTGGACACAATAGCCTGCCCAGCCCCTCTGCTCCTCCTCTCCAATTATGTGTGATTAGTCTCAGTGTGTTGTGTCAAGAAGGGGGAGTGTGCTGAGTGCTTATTATCTGTTTAGGTACAAGAAGAGCACATTTAGGTTCTGACTATGAATGGAAAGTGAGCCTTTATCAGGACTAAAATCTAAATGCTACTATCCTAGAAATCGCTTTTAAAAAAATACATCCTTTTCTGATAAATTCCGAGAAACACTATAACAACTAAAGGATTTTGTAGTGTAATCAAACTATCTCCCTTGAATTAGTTTATGTTGTGATACATTGTGGCCCAAGTATTTGAGAAACATTTAATGTGACTTTTCTTGTACTGGGAAAGACAAAAATCCTGCAAAGAAACAGGAGCAAGTTCTTATTTTCTTAACAGTTTAATAGACCATTTTAATGACTTCTCAGAAAAACAACCTGGATCATTAAAGAATCCTGTACAGTCTCTTAAGCCACAACACTTTTAAAATTATGAAAAAAGAGAGAGGCAGAGAGCATGACTGAGAGAGGGAGGTACTAGATGCAAGGAAGTGTAGGGGATCATGCTGAAATACATTAATTAAAAGAACTGCAGTTTGGCAATAAGCGTTCTTCCATATTTAACAAATTGGGCAGCATGTAAACCACGAGCTCATGAAAGTCCCTTTCTCTTCGCTCTTCTTCTCAAACAAATTTCTTCACTACCGGTTTGCATGTCCTTGTATTCAATACTTTTTATGCTCCATTAGAGCACCTAGATGGATCTCAGAAGGCATAGGTCAAGTCGCAGTTAGATCATACATTTCTTTCTCACAAAAACTTGAATTGCAATGCCAAGTGATGGGCTAACATCACAATAACAGCAATTTATTCCTTTTTTGATAAAAAGCAGCCTATTCTCAGTGTTAGATAAAGACCAGGGGCAATGCAAACCAACCATTTATCCTAGAACTGAGTAGTATGTCTCCCCTATAGCTGGTACGAGTTTCATATTCAAACTCTTGTTGGAAGATACTTGCCTAGTAAGAAATCAAAAGCATTTAGGAGTAATTTAGAATTGCTGTGAAGGTGGCTTTAGTTTAATTAGTTTTGTTTTGTTTGTCCCACACAGCGGTGCCTTTGTTTTCTCTAAAAACATGTACAAGGAAATCTTTATAATCAACAAAGCAGCGTGAAAAATAGTGAAATATTAAAATTTGTGAACCTTTTGTTTTTGAGAGGCTTGAATGTCTGCTGTACAATAATCTAATAAAGATTGTTAGATGCCAAAAATAGAACGAGTGTCACTGAAAATCGTGGTTTTAGCTCTAAGAAGAAAACAGTTTTACTCAAATTAGTAGCTGATAATTGCTTTTTATTTCTTTAGTGTCTGTCGTTTGAGTTGAAGGCTTTGCACAGGTGCTGCCATCCCTAAAGTGTGTAATTGATGGCTTGTTTACCAAAGATGCATTTAGGCTTCATCCTGCAAACTCACATTGGAGCTCCACAGGCAGTAAAGTTACTCATCTACATAAGTGCTTGCAGGTTTGGTCCACATAGATATTTTTAGAGGTATATAAGCAAGCTCTCTTCTTGATTTTTTGTTTTAAAATGGTATTGAAAAGTCACAGATGTAGGATTTACTGTATATGAGGCACTAAAAGTGTTCTTTTTTAGAGACATCTCTCAGAGTCCCTCGTGTTGTAGGGACTCGATGAATTGTTTCTGAGCTCTTAAATTTTAATAAAAATACAGTGTTTATTAATACATCAAATATCTTTGCTAAGAAAAAGTTAGGCAGTTTATCAAATCATGCTTATRAAATGTATCAGAGCCTTTCATGTGATGTGCTTTAACTAGTCTCTGATACTTGGTATATTTTTAATGATATAGTCTACTGTGTTCTGTAACAGAATATTGAGCTTAATCACTTTGTGCTTGCAAAGCACTTCAAAGATGAATGACACCGTGCAAAAGCTATGCCCTCTTCACCGAGAATGGAAATGTTAGGCTGATGCAAGTTTTCCTTCACATGTGTGGTAGTTTTTAGAGCAACRTTGTGTCTTCCTCCTTTCTCAGAGAAAAATGGCAGAGAGAAATGATATTCTTGTGGACATCCGTTCCCCTAGGYGCAGCCCTAATGCAGCTGGTGCCACTGGCAGGGAGTTGTGATCTTCAGAATATAAAAGACCAAGAAAAAAATACTCCATTTCCTCCTGTGAGATCTGGCAAAGGCTTTCTTAAAAATTACAAACTAGTCCTATCTGATAGCGTTCTGGAACAATGGGACAAATCTTTCCATTTGGCAAATTAAGTTTGATTTGAAATGAAAAATGTCTTAAGGATGTGAGATGAGGCAGGAGAACTTACTACCCCAGGTACCAGTCCAGCTGCAAAATCCTTATTAGACAAGTCATTCATATTTTGCCTGTGGGTTAATGGCTACATGTTTGCGTGAGGAGGGAAGCGGGGTTAAAATTGTTCCCCCCATGAAAAGCATCCTTACATCTTGAGCCTGGCTGCATACGGTTTATCAAGCGTTACATCTCCATTACAACTCTCCTTCACTGTTCCCTGAACAAAAGAGGATGCAGTGGGTGGAGCTTTTGATCCACCTCTTGATATGGCAGGTGGCACAGCTGATATGGCAGGGGGAAGAGGGAAAAGGCAGCAACACATTGCAAGTCAAACAGACCAGCGTTTTATTACCATCTTTCACCCGCTCTCCCTAATGCAAGAGGGGAAGTAACCAGGTCCCTGTCTTTTCACAGGGCAAATTATAAATGCATAGTTTAGCCTGGATTTCTTGATGCGTGGTTTTCTTCTTCTTTAAATCAGGGAATGAACAGTGATGTCAAACTGCGAATTCCTTTAACTCTTGTGAAACATTTTGAGACGCTGGTGGAAGGTGCTAGGACAGCATGCACCGGCGGTTGTATCTAAAACGTTTTCTGCGCAGCATGGTCATCCCGTGTTGTTTCCTCAGAAAGAGACAATTTTGTTGCTTTCTATCTTTTTATTCACTTTTTAGATTCTCCTGAGTCTGATTAAGACGGTTTGTCATGCCTTCGCTGTCACAAATCGGTAGCCTAACATTGGTTGTAAGCACACCAGCATCTTTTGAAAGATGGTTTTAAAAGCTGGTTTTCAATATTATTCTCATCAGCACTGCAACAGCACTTACTTAATCCAGCCAAAATGGGGGCATCCTGATGTGAAACCCCATAAAGCTAAAAGAAAGCCAATACATGGCTTTGTGAATTTGCGGCTGAATGTTTAAGTAAAGGGCCCCCCCCCCCAAATCATGCCCATTCCCCATATGAGGGAACCTGAGGCACAGACAGTATTGCTGTCTCATTTGCCTATAGCCATTTAGAAAGCAGGCAATACACTCTAGAACTGACCCCAGATTTTGTGAGACGAAGTGCGGCATCTCCTCTGCAAGATCCGTCTCCCTCTCCGACCTGTGGACTCTGCTCAAACAGCTGAATGTAACAAACCTAATTTTTCTTTCCCATTTTTAAAGGGTTTAGCCTATTAAGGCTCCTTGCTTAGTCAGCAGCTGGCTTGCTGCCAAAAAGCCCAGCATATTGTTGTGGCTGGGTAAAAGCTGAATATTTTCCATCTCAGTCCAACAGCGGCATTGGATCTTCATTGTCTTCTTGTGTGTAAAGTGTGTGGAAAGTAGAGGGAAGATGCACAGAGCAGTAGTCCAGATGGCATTCCACAGCCTGAGAAGAAACATCTTGACCCTCGAATCTGGGTTAAACTCAACAGATGCCAAGCCCCCGAAAACAAAGAGCTGTCGTGGCTGACGACAGCGAAGGAGCGATAGGCCTTCAGTAACAGAAAGTATCCTTTATTTTGGATGCATTTCCCTGCAGATAAGCAACACAGTGTCACTTGTAGAAGATTTTTGCTTGTTAAAAACAAGCAAAAAACTAATGGTTCTCTGCATTAGGCACCGTCCCCCTTCAGTCGTAAAATGTTGCCCCTGGGTGATGGGTTATGCTAGCAGAAAAGGATTTGAATGCTCAGCCTGTGTTGTGCCCTGCCAGAGCCTGCATGCTAAAAGACCTGTTATTTTTTCCTGACTCTGACTTCAATTAATGTACTTTTAAATGATTAAACATATCATGCTGTGACTTCTAAAATGTCAACAAGCTTCTAAACTTGGGAGACAGGAATGTAATAAAATAGGTAATAGGAGATTCAATAGTTAATAGAGGCCCTGAAGTGTGAGTGTATACAGTAGCTGTATATTGGAAACTGCAAATGAAGATGGCTTAGTATTGCAAACTGAGGAAGAAAATTGTTTTTAATTAGCACCTTCATAAGAACTGCTGATTAATACTGTTTGGTTTGGTGAAAAGCTTTCAGCTGAGTAATTTGTACAGCCATTACAACAGTTTTGTTAGACCAGGACTCCTGTTGTTAAACACAAACAGCAGATGATAATGGTGGAAGATGAGTTTGTCATGTAACAATTTACCTTATTGAAAAAAGCTTTATATAAAACCCAATACAGTAGGTACCAGCAGAAATCACATATTTTAAATCCTTTCAAGATTGCAGTGTGCGATGCTAGTGTGTTTTTTCATGGACTAGAAACAGATTTTATATCATTTATAAAATTATATATACAATTTAAAGGTGGTGTAGCATGGACAGACCACTTTACTGGTAATGCTTTACATCAGGACAGTAAAGTGCTGCTATATTCAAACACTTCTTAAGTATACAAAGTAGGTCTAAAAATTGAAAGGTAATTAAGTAATATTGTTCACATGCAAATGTACGTTTGTGCATTATGCACTGAAATTACRTCTGGTGTTTGTGCAATGTCTAGCATTTATACCTAAGGCTTTAAGGAGCTTTCTCCCAGGTTAACTACTGTTCACTGCTTTTGCTTACTGTTCTTTTCAGTTGACAACAAAAAATTAAAACCAGTTATCCATGTCTCCATAATACAGGAGCATATGTATTTTAGTGGCCCGGATAGGAAATTTAGTGTAGTCTGTAGAAACAGAGGGATTTTATTAAACATGGTAACAATGAAGGAATATCTGCACTAAATTATGACGCTAACCAAGGATGGTAAGATCTGTAAATTATTGGAGTGCTATAATAGAACATGAGAGTTTTCCTTTAGACAGGCCTTCGGGGTAATAACAAGGGTTGAGACTCACGACAGTGCCAAATAAGCTTTAGACAGCATAATAGTCTGCAAAGAAAAGCCACAGAGCACTAATGTAAAAGAAGAGCTGTCCACCACATGCAGTAAAAATCACCAAAGGTCATTTTATGGTAGCAATTGTGACATAAAATTGGTGGTCATGCTACATGTCTAATACTCAGCACAGCTTTATAAATGATGGGCCCCTAGCGATGGCTGTCATTAAGTGCTTTCATCATAATAAACTTTAAACTGTTGGCTTTATGAATCGCCAGCCAGCTTCAGCTGTTCGTTGGATGGAGCTTGCAGTGCCTTAAGTGTGACAAGGCCTATTAGGAACTGCAACCATGTTTCAAGCGTACTTGGCTTTCCCACTCCTGGGGTGATTGCTGCCTATTAAATGGCATCTGGGAAGATTTTCCTCCAGCAATCTCTGATCAAGAGCTTTTTTGGGCTTTGACCTGCATTTCCTTCAAGACTTTCTCTGAGGAGTTTTATAAGAGCAAAACTCCAGAGGATTTATAGCCACTTCTGATTAATACCTTTTCAGTTTTTCTAGCAACTCTCCCACTGCTACATGGAGAAAAGCTTTCATTGTTCCTAAGGTGCTTATTTGTGACCTTTTCTCTGCTTTCTGATTCCCTCTAACATGTTCCCAGTGAAATCCTTGGTGTGCAACCAAGACAGTTGCTGAAGTTGCTGCAGCTTTGTGCGGAGTGGCTTTGATAGTTAAAAAAGAAAATGAATTTAGAAGGAACTCCTCCCATTTCCATTTCAACTCGCAACTCACAGGTGACAATTAAATGCCAACGGTACCAATTCGCTATCCTACATAGTGTACATGCTATCTAAGGTAGAGAAACTGCTAATTCCTTAGGACTCCAGCCGAGGGGAATGCAGCTACATAATTATAACAGAAATTTCTTCCTCGAACCGYGCCTCTCAAATCCCTGCGCGAAGAAACAGCTTCTGCGGTCCGTTYGCAGGCGGGGAAGCGAGCTCTGGCGTAGCAGGGCCACATTCTTCCTTCCAGCAGCTTCCTCTCTTTGTAAGGAAATTACCCCAGTCCCGAGTTCATTTGCGGTCCCTCGCTGTGTCGAGACGGCGTAGGCGGAGGAGCAAAACCTGGAGCGTTTACAGCTTTAAAAAGGTCATGCCAGCACCCAGAAACTCACAGCCGTCTCACTGGCGCAGCGGGTCTCGGTGGGAGACCCCTTGGCGCACAGGCTGCCGGGAGCTGAACCCGCTCTCGGCTGGGCGCAGGCTCAGGGCACAGCCCCCAAGATGGCACATTCCTGAATCCCGGAGTGCGCCAGGGATAACTATACTGCTGAAATATAAAGTTGCATATAAAGATTTCATGAACTAGATTATATTTTCATCACCCTTATACATATGAAGTCTTTTAATTTCTATAAGTCTTCCAGTGAGTTAGCATTAAATCGTATTAGTGTGAATAATAAATGTTTAGGGATCACTCATCTAAGAACTTGTAGTATTTAATTTACGAGGACTATACATTTTTCAAATCTCTTAACAAGGAACTTTAAGCACTTCTTGAGGTTTTAAAAAAAAAAAAGGATCTGGAAAGCAAAAATGCTCTATTTTTCCCAGGATCCTGAATGAGTGACTCAGGAGGTATTGTAATTGCAAAAGCTTTCTGTGTGTAAGAACCTGGCTAATACTCTTATTAGCATCTTTTTTAATCCAGGTAACATAATAGTCAAAGTGTCAGATGAATGTCTCAGAGGTGGACCATTAAAAAATAAATTGTGAAACCTTTGAGAGATTAGCATTTGAATCCAGCCAGAAGCTCCTTGAGTTTCTTGGGTGTGGATCAGAGTCCTTAAAGCATAAGTTGCTATCACAAACCACATCAGCCTCCAAGTTACTCCGAATGAGAAGACAGTAGCCACAGTTATTAGCCTTCGCTCTAGACTTGTTTCCTCTGGGAAGCAAATATACAAAATGAGATTTTCATTGTGAAAAGAGGTTTCATTTTCTGAAACCTTTCTAAAGAAGTTTGAAAAGCAAACAATAAATAAAGTACATTAAAACAATATTTTCAGGGTAAGTATTTATGGTTTAATTCATAATAATGTTAGCCCTTAAACAGGGTAGTACTTTGCATGTTCAACATTACTCAAATAGCACCACAGGCTGATAGAATAGGAAGTGGTTTCCCTTTTCCCACGTTGGAAACTGAGGCAAAGAAGTGAAGTAACACACGTAGAAAGACTCCACGGCAGGCAGAATTGCATTTATAATGCAAGTCTCACTCAACGACAGTTCTTGTACAGCAGACCTTCATCCATCCGTCAGACTTTATTTTTGTGCTAGATGTTGGCATGCCCCGGGAACTGCATTTTTACGTCATCAGGTAGCATTTGAAATTCCCTGAAGGGGTTACTGTTCTTTCTGATGGATGGTATCAGTACTGGATTTTTCAACACAAGTACTGAAATACAGGCAGGGACCTACGATGTATGAGAAGTGTTTTCATTTGTCATCTCCCTTCCTTTAATGCATTTTAGCAACAAGCTAAATGTTCATTTTCAAGGGATGGGTAAGAGCACTGAGGAAAATACGTAGAACTTCGTCATATTTCTACAGGAGAAAAAGGCTGTTTGTTTGTTTGGAGGGAGCACGGATGATTGTTCCTACAACTTCATACTGGTTTACTGTTTCTACTGCTATGCTGCTTTTCAGGGGTTTGGGGGGGGGGCACCTAGCAGCGGTGGCTCTAGGTTAACTCTTGGCTATCTGTCTTGTCAGAAATCTACAAAAATGGTTTGGGCCATTTTTTGAGGCAGATACTTCCACAAGTCCACAGGCAGTTACTTTGCTACCAGAAGCTTTAGGGATGAGGACCACGCTTAAAAGCATTTTGCAGCGTTAATTTCCAAAGGTCCGTGTGAATCACAGCAAAGGTATTAGTACTGTGTAAGCATATTCAATAATTGATGCAAACAGTTAAAACGATGACACAACAGGAAGCAAAGTGGCGATTTAACCTTCCGTTCCCAGTACAGGGAACACCGGCAGCTCAGCAGATTACTACAGAAAGGGCAGGTGTTTTTGTCACGACGCTACAACAGCTTGTGCCAGGTTAGGTGCATCTGTGCTTTTCCGTGCTCACCCTGCAGGCAAGGTACTGCCAGATAACTGCATGGGGAACGAAAACGAATCATGTCCCAGGCGCCAACGCTCTGGGCGTCTGCCAGCTTATGTAGTGAGGTAGAAATATTAGCAAACACGTGGGCAAAGAGTCCATTATGGAAATAAAGGGCATGAGAGAGCACAGAAACAATGAGCCATATTTTACAGTGGTTTATACACTGCGGAGAAAAGAAATGGGAAGGAAGAGACCGAATTCTCCTCATCTGAGGGGGAGATACTCACCATGACAAACATCATTTGGGAAGGTGTTCAGCTCAGTTAAAAGGCAGCCCTTTCGAAGCACTTTCAGAGTTATTTTCAGCTGCGAGCAAAGCAGAGGAATATTGCCACCGGGTAGAAATTGCTGCCAAACAATGATTGGTGAAAAGGATGCCTACTGCTGAACCCCAGCCCATTTCAGATCACTTTTGGCCTGCTCTGTTCTTTGTAAGGCCCCATTACAGCAATAACGACTGCAAAGCATGGGCAGCATCCCATCCTGCTCCTCCATGCCAGGGCAGCGAGGGTTGGAGGCTTGCCTCTGAGGCCCAAAGGGCTGAGTACTGGCTGCTTAACAGCACAGGGAGGGCACATCCCATCTTGGGGCACGGCATTCAGACGGCCCTGTTTGTGCCCAAAAAATTAGTAGTGAGAACAAAACAGTTCCAGTTAGGTTCATCATAGAAGAGGGACGGTGCGTAATCCTAGCAGGCGTGAAGATCGGTGAGACAGCACGCCGGCAGTCGGATAGACAGAAGATAGACCTTGCAGAGGAGAGAGACCAGCGTGGCGAGGAGTGCAGGTAAGACTGAACGGCTTAAAAACTTCTTCAGAGTGAACATAATCTGTACAATTTTGAAACTTTCYTGTGCCCAATAATCACAGGTACAGGAATCTGCAGACCGTAGAACAGGGTACGTTGGGGAGCCCCTACTTGTACTGCAGTGCATCCGTGAGACCGCGCTGTGTGTGTGTGCGCTCGCCAGGAAAGGTAAAAACTGAAGGAGCAAGCAGGCCACGCTCAGTGCTGGGAAGTTACAACCTTTCGGCATGTTTGCTTGCCTGGACTCAAGAGCATAGTGTAAAGGCAGGTTGTACGTGACGTATGGTTTTGCCTTCAGAGCAATCTACCTCATGCTAATGAGGTGATTAGGAATGTGTTTTCCCTAGGTAACCACTCTTGCCAGCAGGCAGGGGGCATTTTGTGGCCGTACAGCCAWGCTCTTATTGCTGCTGGATGGGATTCCCCTGTCCCGGAGCCACCATCCATTTCACCTGGTACTCCAATGCACAGCACTTCCCACCTGCGCCAAACAGGGTCAAGCCGAAATGAACACTTTCATGAACAGTTCAGATCATTGTACAAACAGATATTTGAGTTGCAGAAGCACTGCACATTTTCCTACTGCTATTTAGAGGCTAATGTGTGTAGCCTTAACAATAATTTGTTTATTCATCCGTTCCAGTAGCTTTGTTCCTGCTGACTTCTATCTAAAAGGCGACGTAATGCACATTTTATGAGCTCTAGGACAGTTATGGCTTAAAATGAATCCATATGTACCAGAACTGGGAAAAAAAAAGGATTTTAAAAAAACCTCATACACATAAAAGCTCCACRTCTAAATTGTTGTTAATATTCCCCTTTGCTGATTTCTTACCTTTTCATAGCATAGAAAGAAGAATAATATTAATACTTAATGGTGGATCTGAGCATATTTTCGGTGTAGGGAACATGGAGAGAAATCAGAATATTCAGAAATCTGTGCACTGGAGGACAGCTTTTCCCAAAGTGTTGAAAAAGCTCTTTCAAATGAGGAAAGAAATTTCACTGTAAACATTTTAAAAATATTGATGTAGCAATGTGGTGCTCTGCAATGCATCTTTTATGCTTGAAGCAGAGTCATTGTTATATTCCCAGATTTCTTTTAAAAGCTGACTTCCAAAGGCAGGTGGTCCTGCAGTAATAGTTCAAAACACTTGTGCTTCCATGGGGGATGTCTTAGTGCTTTAAGCCACAAGCTGACTGAGAGCTCAGGCGCAACATGGCTGCATCTATGTTGACCTCAGCATGCTAAGCCAAGGAATACACTCCAGCTGTCACCATCCCTGGAAGTATTTAAAAGACATGTAGATGAGGCGCTTAGGGACATGGTTTAGTGGACATGGTGGTGTTGGGTTGACGGTTGGACTTGATGATCTTAGAGGTCTTTTCCAACCTTAATGATTCTATGATTCTATGATTCTATTTGGGCTTCCTGCCCTGGCTCTGGCCATCTGTATTATGGCCGGTAAAAGTCCTATGGTTTGGCTGCAAATGTCCAGTCTTGGCCTGTATGAGTTTTCTTTTGCAGGGAGGAGTAGCCTAAGTGTAGGCTGCTTATAAATCCAAATCTTCCAATGGGTAGCTTCAGGACCTGATGAGCAGATTATGTTGCTACATGCTTAAATGGGACAAACAGAAGGCAATGAGCCGGTTCTTCCATGCCACAGACCTGTGCTAAGCAGTACCATCAGGCTGAACCTTCTCTCTTAGCGTTCCCTGGAGGTTGCTTCCAGCCTGTTTGAACATACATCTTCCCAGGGTGGGCTTGAGTTTGTGTGCAGTATAGACATAACCAGTCACCTGCAGATTCTCCTGTGCTGGACCTGTCATTTTTCTCTGCTAGTTTAGCTGGGATGTAACTCAGAAACCTCTGCCCTGTACTGGTGCAGTGGAAGGTAATTACCCTTCCTAAAGGAAAACACAACTGCACAAACCTCCATTTAGCTCTTAAAAGCTGCTCTGATAATTGTCTTAAAACCAACCTGAAAATGTGAACCATTAGAAAGCATTACACCAGAGCCCATTCATGCTGCTTATATAGTAAAAGTTTATTTGTACAAGCAATTGCAGTGTCTATCTCATTTAGACCCCATAGGACCTTCCTATATGGCCCTCTGACTCCATGAGAATAGAGGCAATTCTCTCTGGGCAGCTATGTATTACAAAGGAAGCCACCACCACTGTGAGTAACATTATCTTAACAAAAATATCCCTGCTGTTGCCCAAACCTTGACCTACTGTGTAGTTCTTTTTCTGTTAACATAACTCACTTGACATCTTTACCTTTGTATACCACTTTGCTGTGATTCCCTATGACCCTTTTAAAGAACTATAGTGGTGGTAGAGCTTCATTGCAAAGATGAACTGCAAAGCATAGCCAAATTTGGAGGGTCTGGAGGGAAGGACAAGGGTTGTTTGTTACTATTTCATATATAGCCCGCCCCAGAGAAGTAACAGTAAAAGATGCATGGCAGTGAAGGCAGTGTATACTCTCTATCCTCTGTAGGATAATTGAAGTGTGGCGTTCCACACAGACCTGTCCTTTCTGAAATTTCACTAGTTAGTTTTATTGCATCAGGGAAAGTAAAACAGCAGCAATAAAAATGATGTTTGATGTTTCCATCCTTCTAACATTAAAAAACAGCTGCTTTTCTCCTTTTTTCTGAAGGATCTAGGAAGGTCTGAAGCTCCCAAGTCCAGGCCATGGTCTGACATGCATGATATCACTATTCAGTTTTCTAGGGTCTTGTCAGGGCCCAAGAAAGGTCAGAGCAGAAAAGTGTCAGGTGCTACATTTCCCCTCCTTTTTCTTCCTGGTTATAGTTGTGATAGTTTGGCTTTCAGATGGTCTGATCCACCTCTGTTTCCTAGCCCCATGCATTCCTTGAGGACTACATGCTCTTATGCTCTGCATCAACAGGAGGAGACAAAAGAATGATTTGTAGGGATGCAGGATGGTGGTACACAAGCAAGACCAATTTACAGGATGTTGTGCTATAGCTCTGCTCAAAGAACAAGAGATGGATTTTTTTTCTGAAGTAAAATCAGTAACATACAGAGATTCTCAGAGGTTCTCACTTTGCTGCCTCCTCAGTCAATGCTTGTACTCTTCAGGGTAGCAAGGAAAGTTGCATCTTCTCCTTTCGATAGGAAAATAGAAGTGGGGTTATCCACGCTGACCTGCCCCTTTTGACTTTTCAGTCAACTAGCAAGCTTTATTCCATCCGATGAAGCATGATTTGTTTTACTCTCCTGCTGTTCACTGGTACTTAGATAGCTGGATAACTTAAAGACTTTGGAGCACAACAGGAGTTGTGATGCTCCTGGTGAGTATGGAAAACCTGCATACACATGCTGTGGTTTTGTTTCCCAAACCCATCAGGCCCTCATGTGAAAGGTCTTGAGTAATGAGGTGTTTGCTGTCACCAGCTAATTCACTTGTCCTTTTACACGAACTCCTGCACAGTACTGAGACAATACCCACACTCTCCTTGGGACCTGCCATACCTTTAGGATTCTCCACCCTACTGAAGAAAGGCTTAGCCCGAAAAAAGGGCATGTCTCAGGCTCACTGCAATACCAAATGCGGATGCAGAGCCCTCCTCTGGAAAATACTGCATCAATACTAACTGGCCAGTTCTCAGAGGGCCTCCCGAGTTACATGAGTAACTGTATTAATTGGACAGGAAGAAGTTTCTTACTTCTAATTTGCCCCACGTTGTTGAGTCAGCGAGAAGAGCTGAGGAGTTTCTGGCTTGAGGCTCAGCGCCTGATCAACCACACAGGTTTGCAGGTTTGCACAGTGGCCTCCAACACCCTCAGGCCTCTGTGCCGCGTCACCATGGGCCCAAGAGTGCCACCGGCTCTCACACCCTGCGTTCTGGCCAACCGTTGACAATCCTCTGTCGTGTGTCTCAGCTGGTAGGACTGCCCCGTTTCCCGTGGCAGGCTGTTTCAAACAGAAACGATGATGTGAACTGTCAGGTTTCTCAATCGTTCTCCTAGATACGCCTGTCCTTAAAGCTGTCTTGTGTCTTGTATCAGTTACRCCGCCTTCTGCAGCGCCAAACACCACCACGCTGGTGTCATGATCCGTTCATGTTGGTGTTGGTCACTCCTGGCCACTGCATGGTCTTGCAAGCTGCCCTTCTCATCTAAGTTGTTTGAATTAAGAAAACCTAGATTGGTCTGCTAGGGGAGAGGGAACCCTCCCTCTCATGGTCCCTGATGGTGATATACACCAGTGGGTGTGAGGGAAGGATCAGGCCCCCGGTGTTGAACAAAGCTGGCGGTGGCAGCATGCAATGAATATGTTAGGGTCAACGACTACGAGCTATCGGTGCGTCCCTGAAGGAGCGGGCTCAGGGTGCAGAGGACCTTCTGTGGATCTTAATGGGGGTTTAGGAGTTGAAGACTATGTCCTGTGCCCTGCAGGAGCAGATGGCTGTATCACGTATATTTTCCCAAATGCATGTCTGTTTATCTGGACTTCGTACTTTGCTGAGAACTGGAGGGATGCAACACTTTCTCTCCTTACTGTAGGACACAGAGCGCTCCCTCGCCGCGGTCCCTACAATACTGCTCCTCGGGCTGCGAAACCCGTGACACAGCCTAGTGCTGTGGTGTGGTGAGGGCTCAGATGTCAGGAGCAGTGTTTAGCCCTCCTGCAGGCAACATTGTCCCCACCCCATCTATCCCTAGCGCAGGCCTTTGTTTGTACCCCATGGGAGGAAAATAATCCCTTTGCCTCCAACCACACCTGGATTCAGCCTCCAATTTGGCACCTTGAAAAGTGGGCCAATTCTCTAACACCCTTGCCAGGGCTGAAGCCACGGTGAATGCAGCTAATTCTCACTGCTCTAATTAGGTGGCAAGTTAGCAAGGGGAGACCTCACCTGTTAGAAAAATTAGAAAAGAGAGAAAAAGAAGGGAGGAAGGGAGGAAGGGAGGAAAGAAGGCAGGCAGAAAGAGGGAAAGAAAGGGAGAAAAAGAGAAAGAAAGAAATGAATGTACTCTCTGAAAAAGAAGAAAGAAAACACCGAGCACATGATGGCTGTAACCAGGAGGGAGGCTGGGAACAATCCCTTTCCTTGCAGGTGCGGGACAGAAGAGGCTGTCTTACAGAGGTCTGAGATCTGAGCACTGGAGGGGCACCAGGGGCCTGGGGGGCAGCCGCAGAGYGAATGCCTTCCTACGTTTTCTGGCTTGCTTTGGCTGTAGGTCTCTGGGGAAGCCTTTACTGGAGAAATCAGACAAAGGTGTTCCTGTTGTTACTCATGGGAATTCATTAGTTCAGAGAAATGCCCTGAAAATATGTTGAAATCCAGTTATGCAGTCTCAGACAAATAAAAAAATAATCTCCACTAGTGCTCCACCAACCCTGCCCAAAAATCAGCATTTTCCTCCGCGTCTTTAATAATCAGGTGCCTTTCTCCCCATCCCCCCCAAAAGAAAAAAAAACATCTGCTCTAGATTACTTGAAATAAAGGGGGCCAAAACCTGTATGTATGGTTTGCTTAGCTTCTCCTACACAGAGAGCCAGGGCCATGGAAACACCAGACTAAGAGGCTTAGAGTAAATCCTGGCAGTCTCAGTGCTAGAAACTCTCCCACTGATAAACAAAGCCTAATAAATAAGTTTGAGAGAAAAACTAAATCAGAGTGCGTCATTGTTGAGCAGTTAATTAGGATCCCTCTAAGCATTCGCGCTGCAAAGAACAAGAAAATTAAAGAATATAAAAACATATGTTGGCAAGAGTGTGAACATGTTAAAAGTAAACACTGCTGTTGTTATTGATAGTAAAAATAATATTAATTAGTTGTATTACAGTAGCACCTAGTGGTGCTACTGGATCTCATCCCCAGATGAGATCAGGGTCCCCAAAACATAAAGGTCTTAAATAGAAGTTGCATATAAGAGCGTTTATGTGCATACATATATAACATACATATATAGATGTGTGTGCATAGCATATAGATAGACAGGCAATTCAAATGATGAAGAAACCCCAGCAAATGGAAATCAGGCTACAGAATATTTTGTAACTTGACTACTCTTGTTACCATTTTTTTATGTTGCTGCAGTGCAGCTGTTTGCAATTGTTACTTACGATATAGAGAATACAGGACTGTAGTTGTAGTGCAGGAGTCAGAGTGTGTGTATTCATATACGCATACATATATATGTATATATATCTGTGTATATATACACACACACACGCATACACACTCACACACATACGAAGTCATTTTTCTCCTAACTTGGACAGCACAGAAAGCTTGGCTGAAGACAGAATAAATACTACCCCAAAGGCTCCGTTTACTCACCAAGCACCATTTCTTCACTGCAAGTGAAACTGCCACTGTCCTTTCTGTGCATGCATGGACACATTTTGGAGAGTGGTGTCTCTCCCCACCTTGCACTGTAAAATCCTCCCTTAAGGAAGTCATAGTTGAATACTGCCCTCAGCTAAGTCAATACAGCTTTGTCTCAAAGGGTACAGAACTGCAAGTTTCAGTTGCTGCAGTTGCTGCTGACTTCTACTAAACTAATCCAAATAAATTTTAAAAATCCACCTTTCCTTTTCTGATGTGAATTTGCACGCCATAGCAGGGAGAAGGTATAAGGACCCAGAGGACACACAGTTAACTGTAACTCCGGATTCATTAACACATGGGAACTAATTTAATTGTTAATGTTTTAGTGCCTGAGTTTCCTAAGAAAATGAGCCCTTGCAGATTATCCAGGTTCCTGTTTCAAACAGAACGCTGCTGAGGTTTTTTTAGAAAAAAACTTGTTTTACTCTAAAATAGCAACAGCAGAGGCATTGCAGTCTTGAGGCTTCCAATGCGGAAATTGCACGGCGGGTCAAGGCGTCAATTTAATGTTCGGAGACAGGCTTCGTTTGAATGATAATTTCATTAGATTAGTTTGTAAACTTTTAATGCAGGTTGTATTATATCTCTAAGAAGAAACAATTTGTGTGACAGACTATCCTTCATAATCCCCCTCTTCAGCCTTCTGCTAACAAAAGACCCTTAATACTGAAGATGTTTTGTGGGAGGAGAAACATTTTCCAAACAAGTAGTTTCTCTATTCCAGCCCAGGTAACAAAGAGGCCTTAGGAATTTCTGTGGGCCTTGTCAGGACTGGCCCATTGGTCTTAAAGCCACCTGCTGCTTAAGCCATTGGTCAATAGATTAACTGCTGCTATTACTAAGTGTTTAGAAAAGTAAGTTATGTGGCAGAGCAAACAAAATCAACCTCCTTAACACATGTTAATTCAAAATTTAATAAATCTGCACTGAGAACAGTAAAGCAATCAAGGGGGGTGGGGTGCGCAGGAAAGCTCTTCGTATGCACCGGTCCTCTGAGCAAAGTATCACATAGCAGATAAAAAGTCTTCATGGCATCTTAAACAAAAGGATAATACTCTATTTGCTTTGCAAAACTCCCTTGACACTTCCCTCCACCCCTCTGCCTTCCTCCTTTTCTTCCGGTTTTCGGATGCTGTCCTGCGCTGCGGGTTTTGGGCAATTTCCAAACCTCAGTCACAGAAGATAAGTAAGTTTGCGATAAACACTAATAGTGGAGTAAATTCCCAGTGAAAAGGTGGGAAGCATTCAAATACCAGCAAAAGCTGTGACACGCCACAGTCCCGCATGTCATTCTTAATCTGTAATGAAACACACGTTTTAACAGAGCACATCCCCCAAAAAAGAGAAGGCCGTGCGCCTGCCTTCACATGCGGTTGGGGACTTTGCATCGCTGTGGAGGGCCAGGAGGATTTCGGCAGGGGAGCCGAGGAGTTTCAGGAGGCCGATGCAGGTACTCAGCCTCGTGTAGCTGGCCTGGGCAAAGGCCAGAAAGAAGCTACCAATTCTTAAAATAAGCCATTTAAACCTCTTTCGCCTACTGCCCTATGCTATTTCATGAGATAAAAGACAGACTTGGGAGAAAAATTTTGTACTCGCATGGAAAAAAAGGGGATTGAGAGATACCAGGTGTTGGGTCAGGTTGGCTTAGGAGTTCTTGCTTTTCTGTCACAAGCTTCAAGCACTTGCTATTTCTCATACTGCAGATTTAAGTAACTGATAAAATGGAGTTCTCATTATCATTTTGGAAAGATCCACAAAAGTTGGAATAAATTTCCATTTCTGCAATGTCTTTTCTTAGTGTATGTTCTTTTACAGTCCTATGTTTCGCTAATAAGCAATTTGTTTCACATATAACTCAGCTGTGACTTAAAACTGAAGATCAGGATTATGGTTGCCCTTTCTGGGTTTATAATCATGGGATGGATGCTCCCTCTGAGTCTGTGTTGTGTGAAAGGACGCTCAGGAGAAGAGAAAGGTCCAGAACAGCAGCAATTCAGGTCACGGCCACGTTTGCCCACTGCTGTTTTCCCACTGAGCGTTCGGCGGGGAGGCGGAAGTGGAGGAATGCACTGTAACRTGTTCCTGCTCCAGAACATGCACACTTCTACCCAGGGTGAGGTGTTGCAGCTGGCACTGGTCTTTTCTTCATAAATATGACCGTTTGTTACTACTGGGTTTGGGGTCTGGGTCTTTCCAGAGTTCCCGCAAGTCTAATACCAATTTTGCCAAGCGCATTTGGCTGGTCCCAAATGTAGACGTTGGCAATCAGGTGCAGTACCTCTGTTAGGAAAACAAGGCATCTTCCAGTAAAGTTTTCAGTGTGGATTCCCCAGGATCCATACGCTGGCTTGTGATTTCTCTGCAGACTTTTAGGTCTGGCTCTGGCAGAGCCTTCCTTAACCGGGCATGTGAATAAATGCTACTGTGAGCCTCCATGCTGTTTGGAAGACTGAAGGCTCCCCCTTCACAAGACTGCAAATCTCCTGAGAGGAGAATGCAGCAGTAACTCCAAAACATTCTCCTTGCAGACCTTGTCAAGCTGTTTTTTCTCCCTGGTAGGGGAGCATTTAGACCTCTATGAACAAGATAAGATAAATGATTTATTGTGGCATGGTAGGTATTGCTAGGCTATCAGCTGCCATCATGGAGACCAAGCTGATGGTTGTAGCAAGATATTAGGGGCTATTTTTAAAAAGGATATTTATCTCAGATTTTTAAAATACATCAAAGCTCCTTGCAAGTCTGGGAATATTTAGGGGTGAGTAAAATGCTAAGAATATTTCAGCTGGACTGCTATCCTTCCTTTTCTCCCCATGTCCAATCACCCGCCCTTCCAGCAGCCTGGTAAAATTGTGATGGAAGGTTAGAATCAGATGCCGATGCATAATATAAGATTGCCTGTGTTGCGTTCTGAGTATCTTTGACTCCAGGACCTATTCTCCTGACAGGACACAGTGTGAAGAAAGCCAGACCCAGCCCCGTACAGCAATGAGCACATACAACACTTCTATTCACAGTATCTCTTTCCAAGAAGGTGGGTGAGCACCTGTCTTCGCAGCTGACACCAAAGCTGGTTTTCAGCCAGTCTGCTGGCCAGAGATACTAGTGAGCAGGGTCCCATTTGACAGCCATCAACTCTGGGTAGTTTAATGTAATGCAGTTAAAATTCAAGCACTTGCCTGGTTTGTTGTAYAACGTCCCCATGTTGCCTCTGCCTGGCAAGGTCAGCTGGATAATATTATAAATGGATACTCCCTGATTCCTTTTCACATATCTTTAATGTGACGTCGCTTTCTGTACACATATTAATTGTATAAGCTAAGACAGAATGTGGAGTAAAGGAATATATTTTTAGATGTTACTTTATTTGGAAAGCAGGAGACGCAGTCTCTTCTGGGATTTGATACTCATGAGCTGAATGTTGCTTTACTGCCATGATACAGTTAAATCACATAATTTCCTTGCTGCCTCATAATGGAGAAACCTAAGCTCAACTGTTTTTCCGCTTTGAGGCTAAGAATTCAAACTCTGTTTGAGAAAAGGCTGATTTTCAATCATTTTCTGTGCTGAGGGTGCTAGGTATTACACAGGGTGCAAAGGCAATACACAGTGTAGCATGACACTTAAACTGTTATTACACTTATATTGCATTTAGAAAAAAAATCTTCAATCATTCATAGTTAACCTAGGCGAGCATTTTCCCCAATGTGACACTTAAATGTTTTAAAAATAATGGGATGATTTGTTTCTTTCCCCTTGAATATGAGGCAGTGAGGTTAGAAGGGGAAGCAGAGGGGGCATGAAAAGTGGCTTATATTGTCAAGGTCTCCTTAACTGTTAAGCAGTGGGGGAAAGAATCAGACTGCTTTCCTGGGTGAAAACAGAGAGATATTCTCCACTGATGACTGTCCTTCTAAGCCTTTCCTATCACAGGCTAACAGTTAAAATAATACTCACCTACTGGGCATCCAGCAGAGTTGATCTACCTTTTCTGCTAGGAGGTTCACGTCCAGTCAAGCCTGATTAATCTGTTGCAAGTCCTGAATGATCCCAAATACAACACATAACAGCTACACCTGTTTATCAAGTCAGTTCATTTCCCTTCCCCTATTCCACACTGAAAAGGAGCATTAATTAAAACAGTAAACAAACGAGCGCCTATTCTAAATCAGAGCTGCAGGCAAAGAAGAGATAACTTAGGCTCTTGAGAAGAGGGATTTTCAGTTAATTTATGGAATCTACTGTCACTCTCAGGGCAAGGGAGCTTACGTAGCTGGGAAATTGAAGCAGACAGGCTTTGTCTAAACACTTCTTTTTCAGAGAGTATCTTTTTTTTTTCTGTTTTAATTTTTAATCAAGCTCTCTTTTTTTTTTTTTTTAAGGAAAGAAATTGCTAGATTTTTCCAGTGTTCTGGTGACTCATACAGCTCCTGTGAGATCCCCAAAAGGTAGAGGAGAGGAGTGAGGAGGAGAGGCAGGGAGCTGAGCTTTAAAAAAAACAGTGTGAGAAGATGAAATGTTCTGCTGGCAAATTATTCCCCGGAAACTAATTGCTGTGTTTCCATCCACTTTGATTATTCATCGTTTCCCCAGCATTTTCATCCGGGGTCTGTACCCTGGTCCTGGACCGGCATTGATGTGAGTGCAGGCTTTTGTCCATTCAGAGACCCAGTGACTGCAGGGAGCCCACCTGAATGAAATAGTTGCAAAATAGCATCAAAAAGAGAAGCTCGGTTACCGTACTGAGGAGCTGACGGTCTAAGGCCCACCTACAAGAGCCGCTTGCTCTGTGCAGTATAGAAGTGAGCATATGAGCAAGCTTACCGGACTGTGACAAAGGGTTCAGTCCTGCCTGCAGACATCCCCAGAGACTGCAAGGAGAGCACTGGGGGAATCAGAGAGGCGAAGCCCCGGGGCTCGGCTCCTGGTGTTGCTTTACGGATGCTGTTTGCACCCATCTCCCAGACTTGGCAGCAGGGTGGGATGCTGTCCCCAGCCCCAGCTCTGTGTGAGAAGTCATACGGGGGAATTGCCCAGACGTGGGTGCTGCAAGGTCAGGGCCTCCACTTCAATATGGGTTTTGTTTTGCTTTGGTTTTTTAAGGGACGCACATACATATTCATTTTTTGATATAGGGGGAGAAAGAGCAAATAAGCAGGGGAGTGCCTCAGAGCTGCAGGAGAAATGGGGGCCAGACGCCCCCTGAAAGCAAAGAGGCTCTGAATTCCCCCTCACAAGCACATTGCTGAGCTAATTGAAACTGGCTCTCCCACATCCCTGGAGAGTGCCCTGACCTCCTACCTACGGGCAGCTGGGGGGAGGGCTGGGAGGCAGAGAAAAACCCTTTCCCTCTCGCCCTCTCTCCCTCTTTCCTTCTCCCCCTCTCTCCCTCTCTCCCTCTCCCGCTTCATTTTTTAATCAGCAATTCTACCCTGAGAAACCTTCCCTGCTGTAGCTCCTGCTGTACGCTCCCAGGACAAGTTTCAGTTTCAACAAATCACCATTTTCTGTCAAAAAATTCGCAACCWGCTCTTGTTACGAGCTGCTTTTCAATTCCAGCGCATAGCTAAAAAGATTACTGCTCTGCCCAAAATAAAATACTATTGGCAGGGAGACCGTTTAAACTCCTATCAGCCAGGATTTGTCATGATGAAGGCTGCGTTTCTCAGGAATCAAACTATCATTTTGCTTCTTACAATAGTGTTGGGACTCTCTCCCTGGGCTAATTAATATATTAGACATTTTATTTTATTTCAGACTGAGATTTGGAATAATTCAGTTTGTGAAATTACATTGAAATTGTAGTTTTCATAAAATTACAGACAGACCAAAAAAAGTTCTGTAAACCTTTGTCATTTCAGATACAAACCTCTTTTAAAGCTACAGGAATGCCTTGTACATATTTCAAGTCATCCAGCTTTTCCTGGTGGCATATCCAGTAATCATGTTGACAAATTAATGGTAGAGAATTAGTTGTACATTAAAGATTTAAATTATATTATGCGGCACATTGTCATAAAATGATATAAAACAATAGGCAAATAAATGTAAATTAATTCCAGTTACTGACATGTAAGACGCAGAGTGACATCTGTACACTTCACAACTTGCGCAGCTGCCATACTTTAAAATGTAAAGCGATGGGGGAAGCGGCATGGTGCGGTGGAGCGGGAGGCAGGGGATGGGTCAGGCCCGGAGTTTGGGAATTGCGGTGGGCCAGGCAAACCGTACCTCCGCTTCTAAACAAACAAATCTGCGTCCAGCATCGCCCCTGTGTGCCCCCGGGGGGACGCTAGAAAAGTTGCCTTTGTCAAGCGGGATGAATACCTCGTCATGACAATACTCGGGGTTTTGTATTATCCCACCCTGACCAAAAACCTGCGAGTTCCTAGCAATACCAARGCGCAATTGCTTCCCGGGGCCCAACCCCTGGACTTTCAAGGGCTCACACTCTACTGTGCCGGCTAATTATACGGATTCCGTTTCCTGGTATGAAGGAATGCATTACCTGCAGCAAAGGATGCATAAAATATTGGGCACGGGAGGCGCTAGGAGGAAGCAGAAAGCCGCCGTGAATTCAAGCCCGGGCTCTGGGTTTATACCCACAATCCAGACCCATGCTGAGAGCCTAATCACTGGGGCCATTCTTCGGGCTGTTGTCCAATCAGTCCCTGAATAGCAAAACCCCACAATGCAGAGTATGAATTAGAGGGGGGGAATAAATGTGGGCGCAGACTTTTTTTGCAACAATACCTAACCGGGCCTTTCAGCCAGGACAACTCACGGACAAAAGCACGGCGGAAATTGAAGTAACTTTTGGAGGCCCTCGGCAGTAAGAGCTAGCTCGACGAGGGTAGCGCTGGCTTCTTTTTGTGTGGACCGGATCAATTATTTGCTGGGGGGGTGAGAGGTGGAGGRAAAAAAAAAAAGTCTTAAAAATCAGACATTTGTGTCACACTGGCCTTGTAAATCACGGCTGTTCACTGAATAAAACTAAATATTTTTGTCTCCTCCTCCTCCCCTTGGCGGATGCTGCGGTGATTTAGGGGGTGGCTGGCGGAGTGCTCGCATTCCTCACCCTTCCCCCCTGCACGCCCAAAGAAGAGAAAAGCTTCTTGAGCTATAGAGATGTCAGGTCCGTGTTTTAAAATTTAGCTTTGTTTACCCAACAGAATGGAATTCATTACTGTGCGAAAGTGGTTCAATTTTCTGACCTTTTTTATTCAAAATGTTGGAAGTAGCAAAAAGCTCATTTGAAGGTCACAGGTTTATGTATCTATTCTCTTAAGTGTTTTAGAAATTCATATGGAGGACACTAAAGGTGGAATATGTGAAAACATACTGTTCATTGTTTACCCTAACCTTGCCACGATTATTAGATAAATGAGGGAAGCAAAATGGCATTAAAAGCCATTGTTAACAGTGAATTTTTTTTTCCCCCTGAAGACTGTTCATTTTTGCCCCCGATCTGCAAAGGTCATTTTTTAATTCTTTTCACTGAGTAGTTTATATAACTTCTGCATTTCAAGTCTATAAAAAGCTTTTGCAGACTTTTCATACTGTAAGTAGTAATTTGTTTCATTACCGTTTGAATTTTTATATGTAATTCCTACGGACGTTTTGATGATATTGTCAGGCTTAAAAGCCAAGAGGCTTTTCAGTTATTTCTTTTTTTTTTTTTTTAAGCCCAGATCCATTCTATCTGGATAATTTAAAATTAGTGGAATTAATCAGTCGGCGATTTAAAAGCTAAACTTTGCGGCGAAAGAGACTCGGAGCAAAATTATTTTATTTTTCTACATCCGCAGCTGATTTGAAAGGCCTTTTCAGCCGTTTATCCGAAGCTGATATTTAACTGTTACTTATTCCCCTAATTTCTGTCCTTTGTCAGGGGAACTTTCCTCGCTAGATCTTGTTGCTCCGTTCCACGCTAATTGCGGCTTACATTATATAAATGGCTTTGTAAAGAAAACTATAACCCCCAGCCTCGAAAGTTGCATGTTTCTATTTGCTCAAACTTGATGCACTTATTTTGAGAGGGTCATTTCGAGGAAAGCTGTGTAGGCACTGAGAATGTCCCGTATAATAAGCTTAAACAGAACCTTTTGTCCGGCCTCGTCTTCTCAGGCCCGAAAATTAGGCCTCCTTTTTCTGGCGGGGGGCTGAAGTGGTTCATTACCGCAGCCTCCTCCGGCAGGCCTTGGCCCAGCCATTCCCAGTACTCGAGCCCTGTAACTTCCTTAGAAAGGACGAAGGAAAACATGGCACACAAAGGTCTTGTTAGCACTTCCTATGTGAAATTAGCAGCTTTCTAAAAGGTACAACTCCAATTACCTCACATTGTGGGGACGCGCACAAACCCAACAATGAGCCCAGTCTTGCAAGTGACATGCTGTCTCTCCGGAGTTACTTCCCTAATTAGGGATGACGAAGCCCCATTCTGGCGAGTGCATCTATTTACAGTGGGCCACAATGCCTTAACTCGAGCATCCTCCTGAAAGGCCAGTGTTAAAAAACACAAGTGCTCTTTTGGCGGAGCCGTCCGTGGGGAAGCGCCGCATTCCTCGCGGCTACACCCTCCCGAAAAGGGTGGCCGCTTTCCCCGGCATTGTTCACACTTCAGGATTCATTTGGGACAATAAAGCTCCTGCCCCGTGAGCGCTGGGAATTACAGTGGACAATGGGCAGGCTTTCTTAGCGGGGTCTAATGATGGAAAAAAAGAAAAATATTTATTGCTTTTGACAGTTTCACAAGGGGCAAAAATCCTTGTCGTGGCTTCAAGTTTCCACAGCTGTTGGAGGAAGGGTGGTCATATGGACTAAAACAGTTCGGCTCCTTTGTTAAGAGGCTGAGCACAAGGGCCAAGCTKTGAAATTAAAGATTAAGTTCATTAAGGTAAGATAATTGCGCTTGCATCCTTGTTGATACAGGTGTATACAGGCAAGGCCTGGCTCACTGGACCTATTTATTTACCTCCTGGCTTCTTGCGAGACAAATCAGCTTGCGAGGGAGAGGTGCTGGAAACCTGTGTTGTTTGCTCAGCCCGGGACAGGGCTGGCGACCCACAGCCTTTGTGAGCAAGAGCCCTCCCAGGAGAGGGAGGAGGGCAGGAAATATTTGGGGGCACCACGAAACACACCTTTGCCCAGAGGAGAAACCCGCCCTGGTTTGGGGCTGGGGTACGAGTCGGCTTCTTTCCTCGGAAGAGAAACGCCTTGAAACACCGGTGGTGTTGCTGTGAGGGAGGGGAAATTATTAATTCCCTGGTAGCTTATTTGGCATAAAAGTGTTACTGATTATTAGTTTGCTGCCGCTAAGTGTTTGGATTCTTCGCTATTATTGTGTTATTTGTATTGTTAACAGTTCACAAGTTCAACAGTTTCAACTAAATTGCACTATAATATTAGGGTTCCAGTACGAAATTACTGCAGTTAATAATAAAATAAGACCTTTGTGTAGGTATATAGATAGCTTCCTAAATTCATTAAAAAAAGCCCTCATGAATTAGCGCAAACATACTGCTGGGGGTTGTGCTGTTTTGGTTCAGCAGATCAATTATCTATTGTGCTATTTCGGTGACGAAGAAGGATGATAATTTCAAGTGATTAAAAACGCTGCAATACAGTTTCCATTTTATTTCATTAAAATGAACATAAAGCGGGGACTTGCACTGAGGAGCCTGGCGGTTCACTTTTGCCCGTTTACTTTCTCTCGCCCAGCCGTCGCCCAGCCCAGCATCCCACTCGGACCGCCGCGAGCGCATCGCACGCAGCAAGGAGCCAGCTGAGGAACAGAATCGTTTCCAAACCTGGTGCTGGAAAACTGCCTTGCAGGGCCTCTCCTGTGAGAGAGCACAATTTAATTCACTGTTGCTTCCCCCACGACGATGCTGCTCCTCGATGCAGTCTGCTGTGTGTTTCGCGCTGCAAAGTGGTTTACAATAGCATGCTGTGGTTAGGACACACGTCATCTCTCTCATATATTTTCTTCCACAGGTTCTGTGCAGGTCAGTGTCAACACGTGGACGCTAACAATTTTTTAGGGATCAGAAACCCCACAGTCTGATGCCTGTACATCCCAGGATAAGCCTGTGCACAGAATTTAATTTTTTGTCCCACTCTACCTTGGCAAGCCAAGAGCTTCTATGCCCATTCGGGAAAAAATGTACGGAAAATACTGATGACAGAAATTCCTCAAAGACAACATCTTTTCTGCAAAGCTGAAGAGATGCTGTATTAACAGGCACATGAAAAATACCAGGTTTCTTCTCCTTCAAGCTAACAATACATTGGGCCCAATCCTGCTCATATTAAAGAACCGGTTCCATTATCTCCTGCCTGCTTTAATCTGTTTTCCCCATATAGGTGCCTAAGGAAGCAAATAGTAGTTCAGGTTAAAAATGTGCTGAGCTATAGATATGCTAAATACTAGAAACCCTGCTCTTTTACAGAGACACCTGTTTGTACACAAATTCTCTCTTTCTGCTCCTGGAGAATATAAACGACATATCAGTGTTTTTAGAAAGCAAGTTATTCAAGTAACTTACAACCTCCTTATGACTTCTTTAAAATTTAGGATCTAGGTTTACTCTTGTGGCATAGATAATGAATTCTGTTTGCTGGCTCGAGAGAAAAACCTGTTACATAGCTGGAATATATATCCTATTACAGTTAACATAACATTTCATCATTTGAACCATTTGATAATTACCAAGAAAGTTGCAGGCAGCTTCTCAAGGGTTCTTAGGTCTCATTTTACACTTTGGTCCTAGCGAGAGCAGTCATTAGAAGGGTGCTTTTTAATGAGGTAAAATGGTTTTGATTCTTTTTTTTTTTAATCTCAGTATGTTTTTCTATGAAGACCTGTTTATTACCAAAATAACTTAAACCATTTTCAGCTAAGAGAATAATTTTTAATGAAGCCTGTGAAAAACAATTTGTGAAAAAATTCCATTAAAAAAACTTAAAATATAGATCTTCGGCTTCTTCTGTTTTAATGTTTTTTCATAGGCTGTTGAAAAAATACTTGTAAAATATAACCGAACAGTTCATGAAATAATCTGCCTGCAAATCATTAAGGACAAATTAAATTAGCTTTGTTTTCCTGCATGTAGATGTGGCTGAGGAGAGACAAGAACTTCCAATATTTATTAAATAGATCACAGCCTAAAAAAAGGTATTTTGTTGAGGTGGGTAAAAGAAAGTGAAGAAAATTGACACTTCAGCTGTGTTTCTCCATCTATGTTTGCGTGTGTACAGGATAGACACATTACAGTATTATATTTGAAAAATAGCATCTCTCAGGTAGATTGTTTTCAAGAGGAGTTTGCTCCCTGAAATAGCTCACATGTTGCATGTGGGAGTGTGTTTCTCACTAACGTGTGTATGCACAGCTGTATTATAGGCATTGATGAATGCCTATAATACGTAAGTGTGGATATGGATGAACATAATAGCGCGTGTATATGAATACAATTTCTATATGGGTATATGCATATATATTAATTCGAATACTTTGGCAAATTCATATTGCTTGATATATATTATATGCCAGATGGATCGTTCATTACAATCTTCCCTGGTCTGCATAAAAATATAACAGATCCAGTAATAATTAAAAAATTACTTTACTTTGAGACAAAGGACTTTCTGTAGCACTGCTTCCATTTTTCCTGCTTTGCCACCATGCTGCCATAAAAATAGCAGAAAATTTTTAGAAACGCTTGCCAAATCTTTTGTCTTAGGAATTATGCACTGAATTTTCACCTGTGATTAATGATTACTGTGTTCCACTTGTTCTGTGATTGACCACCTCTTCTTGGAGAGTAATTCTTCCCTCAGGAATATATATCAAATTTGAACAGTACCTGTGTTTTGCTAAACCAACCATTGAATGAAATACAGTTCACACAATAATTTCTGCTTTTCTTATTCTCTGAAGGATAAAACTACACAGTTGCAGTTTTGTGCTAGGCACGTCTAGGGCTTATGAGAAGATTTCAGTGTGAACGCAGGATGGTTTTTTTCTGGTTTATATGCCAGGTGGTTTTGACTAACCAATATATGGTGAATATTATTAAGAAATCTATAACATTGCATTTCCCTGTGTCCTCTACAGTATGTCCTAAAACTGTAATCTTACTCAGCTGCCGAGTCCACCTCCTGTTCTCTGTGGATTAGTTATTTAACTTGGGTATTAAGTATATCAGAAAAGCTTAATCTAAGAGTCATTATATGTGTTTTAATATTAAAATTTGTCATTGCCAAATCAAATTTTAATATTCTAAAATATATTCATCCCCTTTAACAGCATGATTAGCAAATGTTTTGCAGGGAAAATAGATGGACAGATTCAGTACATGGTTTTCACATAATATGTTATTCTGTCCTGCTGGAAGTAAAATGCTCAGAGCTTTTTTTATTGTGGTGAAAAAATTTTTTAAAGGATTAGGCCGACATTTCTGAAGAATCTTGTATGGGCTAGAAAGGCTGTCACTAAGCATCCATGCTTTTTTTGGCAAGAGAAATTAGCCTTCCTCAAGCTCCATACTGTGCTGCTGGTACACAAATTAGCAAACATAGTTAGACTCCAGCGCAAGTCATTTTTCCTGCAAGTTATTTCCTGCAAAGTTAATGTTACAACTTTTTTTTATAAATGATCAGAAATTCTTGGGCATAGAAGCTTGCGGGCATCAACTGAGGGACGCAATCAGCTTGTGCACAGGGATACTTTGGCCATCTAAAAAGTCCTCTTGTGAAATCCTCTGGGGGGTCCTGGATAAGCACAGGTAGGCGTCTGAATGGGCTACAGTCACTTGTTTTATAAAAGATGCAGGAGACAGAGATTTAAATGAGCCTAGCAGATTACATGCCTAATCGATCAAAAAAGTGCGGTGAAGCCCTTCTTTGCTCCATTTATTTGGCTTCAAAATTACTGTAATGGTCTCTTTCTGTGCAATGCATGAATTTTCAAAAATGGGAGAAGTTGCTTATTTTATTTACTATCACTGTACTCAACSACTATTCCCTCTACCAGATCAAAAGTATTTGTCCCTCCATGGTGTATGTCCACTCTGCAGGGCTACAAACTTTAAACCAAACAGCTCGGGTACAGCACAGAATCTAACTGAGAAGCACAATGATCTTGCCCACTTGGGACTTTGATCTCCTGGGGCAAGACCGCTTCCAGGAGCTAAGCCAACATGTTGCTCCACAGCACTGCAGTCTTCATTGCAGACATAACCTTAGACAAAGAGTCGTCACGTAGCCAGAAATGAAAGAATCCTGTCTTGAAGAAGCTCTGTTCTCTCTTCTTTTGCCTGGTTTTGCTGCACTTCACAACATGTATTTAGCTTCTGTGGTTTTGGGGTCCATTCTGAGGAGGCTTGGGACTCCAATTCTTGGAGTCAGGCAGTGCAGAGCATGGATGCTGTTATTCATCAAGTGGGCTGCTATTTGCTATCTCACAATCTATGTTATCAAACTGTAATTCTAAATAGACCCTGAAAAATACTGATGATTTGAGTACACCGATTAATTCTAAGTATAGAGTTAATATGATTTAATTTTCTGAAGAGTCTCAGCTCTTCTGATACACTCCTGCATCATGTTGTTCCTCCTTTTTCTTGCCTTTTTATGAAGAACTGGAGTGTGGAAAATAATAATGATGGGCAAAAGGGGCTCAAAGGCTACTTGAGTGAAGGCAGGGGCCAGGGACATTGTTTCCAAAGTAGGAAAAAAAACTCAGATGCTACTTAAGGTCCAGAGTAGGAGAAACAAGTCAAGGGAACTGTATGACATTAGACAAGAGAGTAGATTCAGACAGAATAAGTGGAAGAAAATTAGAGGAGAAATGCTGGTGAGTATGCAGAAATTTTAGAGCACTATGGACAGGGATGATGAGTTTAAAGAGCATATGTAAGAAACAGGGAGCCAAAGGGAAGAATAAAAATGTCCATGATGTTGGTTGGAAGAAGGAGAAAGAAAATTGACTTAGGGGTTAATTCAGAATGTTTTTAAGAATACACTTTGAGTGTAAATACCTAAATAGCCTCACAGAAATCAAGCCGATGACTTGTAGTGAAAGCCATGTGTGCACCCATGTACCCTGCTAAACTGGAGCTTTTAATGATAGCCTTGAGTGAGGGTGGAGTTGGACAAGAAAAGGTTACAATAAGCAGGATACACGGCCAGCAAACAGAAAAAGGCTAATGCAAACTGAGTGCTAAAGGTAACATATTTCTCTTTATGTACCAGAGCTTGGATCAGGATCATGGGCAAAGACCTAGAAGGAGTGGGACAAATGCCATAAGAAGAACTTGAGGTTGTGGAATAAGTTATATGTTTTTGAGTACTTTTTGTGTCATAAAGCTTCAATTATTAAAGTAATGATAATACTCATATTTTATAGTTCCAGACTTTACTATTGACTTCCTATTGTCTCTGTAACCCCTTGGTTCTCATGGCGACATCACTTTGCTTTTTCTGTCTCCCTTTCCTTCTTTATGCATCAGTCTGTGCCTGTGAGAGGAGTAAGAGTTCAGGAAAGACAATATCTAGTGATGCTGATGAAGTGTGATGTTTGTGATGGTGTTAAAAGATGTCCCTTCCATTGTCACGGAGCCCTTTCCTTCCCAAGAAACCCTCCTGGTTTATTAGCTCAGTAGATGCTGGTAGGCATTTGATGTAACCACAACCGTGGTTGTTGGATAACTCTTTTTTTTTAAAATTCATTTAAAACCATTACCTTTTGCTCATGAAGCAGATACATTGGCAAAGAGATGCTCTTGCTAGGTGAAACTTCGGTTCCCTGAGATTCTAGCAATACCCAAGGCATAATAAAATCTATGGAAAATATTTATTGACTTCACTAAGGCCAGGACTTTACTTTCAGTATGCAATTTTTACTGTAGTTATGGTCCTCCTTACAAATGTGCTTCCTCTGTGGAAGTGGCTTTTTGAAAAGCTTTCAGAGAAGCCTTTCCGTCACCAGAGTGGCCACAGATCAAAAGCTTGCACTGCTCTGACTATGTCATAGATTTACACAGTAATATAATGAGAGCACTGTGTTCTGCATCTGGAAATTCAACTGAGAGGCTGAGATGGTGCTGAGCTCTGTTGTTAAAGAAAATGCCAGCCCTTCCCCAAGCCCCAGGAAGGCAAATTAATACAAAGGCCAGAGCTGGTCAAAAATTGTAGAAATTTTTTTTTCTGAAAATGTCATTAATTTAAAAAAAAAAAAGAACATTTCAGCCTGATTTAGTAAGAGCACTGAGCACTACACATTCCTTAATCTCCTGATTTCCTGCATCCCAGCTCCCACCCAGCCAGTGCTCCCTTTTCACAGGGGCTTTTTTCCCAGCATGTTTTATACAGGGCTGATTCTTTCTATTTGACAGAGAAAGGTAACTGTAGCCGTAAACAACCATTTTACATTTTGTAGCTGCTTTCTGAATCACCTTTTGTAGGGTGGGTAAGTTACTCTCATGTTTTTCTTCCTTAAAGCAAAAGAATAAGTTTCCTATAGGCCAGGAAAAATAAAAGGCACAAGTCAGACCTCAAATTTCCAGTGTTCCCATAGTGGAGCAGTGGACTCTGCTACAGAAAGACTTTTCAGATGTTTTAGAAATACTCAAATTTAAAAGATAGATAGGAAACAAAACTTTCCCCCTGCCAGAGCTGGTGTGACATCTGTACTCAGATGTTAAGACTACTTTTGCATTATTGGTAAATTAGTATGAAAAGTACCCGCAAATCCAATAAGCAGACTCTCTGAGTCAACTAAGGCTCTGTATACCAAGTCTGAATTTGATACTGTGGCAAAAAACCCCCCTAGTGACATTGCTGAGTATCTAAAAACAAAATAGCAGGACTGAGTGCGAAAGTGGTAGGAGCGTTAAGTCAGACCCCATTAAGTACCTCATCCCTTTGGCTTCCTTCTGATTGTCAGTCTTCATCACTGGGAATACTGCCTTTTCCTGACTTTGGTTACTGGAGCTCCAAACCTCTTGTTTCAGTGTCAGTGCTAAATATTCAGAGCCTGACCCTGGTGGCAACGCAAAGTGGAATTAATATGAGAGTTGTGTGGATCAGAACTCTTTTAAGAATATTTCCCTTGACTCTGCCCGCCAAAATCAACAAGAAAAGCCATCCTAGGGAACTGCATACAGAAAATTCTATTAAAAAACTGTTATTTAGATAGATACCTGCAATTAGGATTTTTAGTCGAGCTTCCAACTTAAAATTGGCCTCTGTGTTAGCCAGGCTTTATGATGCCTGGATTTAGTTGTTTTTCACAGGATCGAAACTTGCTTCCATTTATGTGATACATAGATGATAGAGGAAAGGATGAAGAGTAACATTGCAGAGGTAACCATAAATCTCAGTAAATCTTAGTAAAACTTAGCTGCTAACATTTAATATTCCACCAAAACTAAGCAAATAATATATTTTTTATGAATATGCACATATATTTCTAATTGGGTGCAACACATTGCTCTCTTCTTCAAATTGCCAGTGTGATTTTTTTGTTATCGACCTTGGGCACTTTCCCTCTGCTTTCGTACCTGCTCATACTACGTCGGTTGTCAGTATTTGGAGTGTTTGACATTGCTGCTGCCATTGTAAATTGAAAGATGGAACCATGGGCCAGACTGCTTTTATCTGTTATCCAGTTTTGATCTTTTCATCTGCTCTTTGCCAAGTAATGTCAGCCATGATTATTTCTAACTTGCCAAAATTCTGAACGGCTTTTAAACAGGTGACATTTTCCTATAAAAAGACTCTACCACAAGCATGTTTCTTTTTCCATCCCCGAATGTCATGTTTTCTCCCATAATTACAGTGGTCTAAGTGACACATTTCTGKACTACTGGCAGTTTTAAAGATTTGCTGTTTGTGGGTATTGCAATTACTGTGCATTACCTTCTCCCTTCTGAGAGGAGTGAAATTATTTCCATAGATGTTGCTGCCTTCACAGTTTTGCCTTTGATTTTGCACAGTTGGCTCTAGACTAGATCTAGATTTGGAAGTAGCTGGGAATAACTTAGTGTCAGGCAAATAAATAACTTTGGACTTAGCTACTGCCATCACTTAGATGAAATCTTTCCTAAACTTTTTCCTTCTTGCCTGGAAGCATTTGTAAAAGGTTGTAGCCTGGGTAGAGTTTGTGGGCAAATATTTTTGTGCCTAGGGTCACTTAATGGATGTTAATGACGCCTCTCATTACAATTATTCTCTTGTGTGGATACAACTCTTGCAAGTGTCTGCCCTGTGTAAGTGCAACCTTGTGTGATGATGCTGTATTTAGCCCATGGGCTGATGATACATGGGGTCCCTATATTTCTGCTGGCATTCCACGTCTTCATGCAGAGAAAGAGTAGGTTGAAAATGAAGCCAGTAAGCTGACTGGKCAAGTCTAAGCTCGTTGTTTACTTGGTCTGTCTGCTGGCTTTCTGTTTAACACCACAAATAAAACACAGTGATCAACAAACATTACTGACCTAGACATCGTGCAATTTAAGTGACATGTACTGTAAAAAAATCTAATAGCTCCTTCTCTCATCTTCTCTTTTGTTTCAAAATAAAGCCCTGGGAAACACCAGAGACACAAACCTGCGATCTGTTTGTGGACTCCTCATCTTTTATTCTGTGTATCATAGCAAACACTTCCAGGGCAGACTTACCCAAGTCTTCTACCAACTCTAGAAGGCGGATTCTTACAACCGTATTTGAACACTAGCTACGAATTTTAATATTTCAGATTTGAATAGCAAGCTACATAAAGCTGTTAGTCTGCACTGCGGATCTCTGGAACTAAAAGAAGAACTATACTATGAATTTGTAAAAAAATCGACTCCTTTATTGATGACTTTTGGACAATTGTTTTTTATTTTATACACATTTACACAATTACATCCAAAAATTACCTACATAAATTAGGAGCCTGAAACAGGAATTTGAAGAATGGAAAGAACAAGAGCAACAATAGACTTCACAGTCAGTCTCCTTTAAGTCCTTAGTATAGTCACGAAGTTAAGATACAAAAGCATTTGCAACAACAACATAGTGGGCAGAGAGTATAAAAGAGAGGCCATGCAGCCATTAAGGCAATTAAGAAAGATTAAGATTGCTTGTGGTGGAAAGACCCATTAATCAATAGGTCAGAAATCACAGCATGTTGTAGAATATACTTCACAAAAAAAAAAGAGAACAAACAGGCTAAATATATCCTATACCAAAGGTTACGGAGTTCTCATTAATGAGAAATCATATTAATCCCTCAGATATTGTTGGCTCCATAGTTAGGGTTTCCATTTGCATGCGCAGGAACAGTGCCGATGGAATGCATCCTAACTGATGCAGAACCGCTGTTGAAAAAATACCTGTCCACATTTGGCACCACAGATAGATCCAGCAATATTTGTGGAGGGAAAGCAGAGCTGACTCAAGAGGGCATGGGTGGATGCTGCTCAGTGTTCTGCAGGAGAGGGACAGTTATTACAGTTATTCATTGCTAGCAACAGTGACGCACAAGCCCCCATTCACAAATCTAAAGCTGCTGTACAAAGATGACTGGATGCCTGTCAGAAGGATGCGTAATTGAAAATCCTTGCATTTGCAAAATGCCTGTGGGCATCTAATGCAAGCCTTCATATGGTAATGAGGAGAGGAAACAAAGTGGGAGGGCTACTGCACGTGTTAAAACTTGCACCTGAAATAATTGAAAATTGGCTTAGACGGGCATGTAACCAGGCTGAAACCAGCTCTAGGGCACTCAGCTTCATCTTCAGCAGCAAGGTCACCACCCAATTCCAGGCCTATGCATGTTGTCTGAAGGAGCAGCTACAGGTGGGCAGAAACTGATTTGCTAACTGGTTTTGCAGAAATAGCTACAGCTGGTTGAGTTGGGTTTTTGGGGGGTTTTTGTTGTTGTTGTTKTTTTTTAAAGCAAACTGAAAAGCAGAGGTGGAAACAGGTGCTTTTTTCAGGAAGAGGTTGGTTTCAGTAACTTTTGAACCTGAAACTAACTCCTAGAACTGTTCCTCGGGAATTTTCTGCTTCTTGACTCAGAATGAATTTTCATCCACTGATTGAGCCAATAATATGGAAAAATAATTTTAAATTATCAAAACTAGTGAAATGAAATATTTTAATCAGCCAAACCATGCTGTTTTGGTTTATTGGCTCGCAAGCATTCTTGAGATGTGTTGTTGTTTCAGGGAGGGATTTATTTATTACTTTTAAGTTTTCTAATTGCCATTCAGGTGAGGAAAATGCTTTCTTACAAAGCTGAACATGATTCTGAGTATATAGAAACAATGGATGAGGCATCTGAAGTGGTCTTCTGCATTCATGAGTTAAATCATCACTTTTGGGGTTTTTTTTATGTAATCAGGATATGTTTCTTTGGTTAACATTATAGAAGATATTATCAGAGGCATTGTAAGAGCCAGGATAATTTAAGAAAAGAAGGCTGGTGTCATGCTTACCTCATAATAGTTTTGCTGTTGGGTGTATAATGATAAATATGGGACAAAAACCTATTCTGCTGCAGGTATTCTAGGCAATATTAGGCAGCTGTTTTCCCTGATTTCCAGAGAAGTCAAGTATCCACAGTGCCTCCTTAATTTCAAGCAAGGCTACAGGCATCTGGACTCTCTTAACCTCTATATACATCATTTCTTTGTTTTAGTACAGAACAACTCGCACAATTCCCAGAAAAGCAAAAAGACTTAAATAACAAATCTTCCTGAAGCAGTTGATTTTTAGGATCCTGCATCCCTGTGAAACAACTCGATCTGATATAGGGCACCTCTGCTCTAGCTTCTGCTGGCAAATAATTTCTTTACACAGGTTCTTCATAGTTAACAAAATACAGCGTGGTAGCTTTTGGCTGTACAGGCAAGCCTGAAGGGTTGGCTGCCTCCTTGACTGCAGAGAGCAATAGCCTTTTCCCATACGGCAGTCCCATTGTGCTTTTGAACACCTCAGAGCCTATTTTGATACCAAGTACGTGTTATTGTTTTGGGAGGCAAAGGCACTCGGTAGGCATCTGCAATGATAGAGAAGCCTGGGCTTTCCAGGTTTCTTGATCTTGGTGCTATTTATATTCTAGTAAACAAATATTTTATTGTTGATGTGTGGATGTTCAGCTGTCACGGTAGTATCTGAGAATATTAGCCAGTTTTTAGCTGCTGTACGTCTGTTGTCTGCCATTCCTGTTCTATATACAATCACCTCACTCTTCTCCTATTGCAGCTTCTCAATTTTACTACATAAACGCATCTTCTATCATATTGTTTATCCATGCATGGAGCAAGAAAATAATCTGACTGCAGCATTCTGGACCTCTTGACATTTAGAGAGAGTTGGGATTTAGACAGACCATAGAAGGAATTGCACTATTCAAGATGAGAAGTGATTAAGACCTGAACAAGGATTTCAGCAGAAGCAAGGTCAAGGTAAAGATGAACTCAAGCAGACTTTCAGAGGTGGGAATAAGGAGAGTGGGAAAGGTAGTCTGGTGCTATGAAAAAGCAGTTAATTGTTTTCAATTTTGCACTGCTGGGATAGAAATATAAAGGCCTTTAATATCCTTTAATTATGCCATGCTAGTCAGAGCACAGAGATGCCAAACACTTAGTGATGCATTGCTGTAGTTTCCTTTGCCTCCCTGTAATATCTCTAATTCTCCCTCCTCCCGATGCTGTTCCCTATATTCTTTTGCTAGATGCTTGATCTGAATACTTTATATATACAAATCTCTTTGTTATAACTGGCTTTTACAATTTTAATTCTGTTCTCGGGAATTCAAGAACTCTTCCTGGTGTTGAAGAAGTCACCACAGGTCTTACTCCCAATGTCTGATACCAGGGAGAAACAACACTTCCATGGAAATAATGTGCAGTTTCCAGGTCAGATTTGTTTTGCTTTTCCCATTATCTGTCCTCCCATAGTGGCTCTTTCATATGCTGAGTAGCTTGTAGGTATTAGGTCTGCTGGTGGAAAAACTCTGGTCCCAGCCACTTGGAGATTCCCCAGCCCCTCCAATGTACCCATGCTATGTGGAGGAAACTAGAAAGAGAAATGGCAAGGAGGGAAGAGCGAAGTGCAGATCTTTGGAAGGGGACATCAAGGCTGATGGACCTTTCACAGTTTGACAGTGCCGGCTTTAGTAAGATTTTTTTTTTGGTTAAAAATCTCAGTGCCATGCTTTTTGATGCTTATATGTTAATTTCAATGTGCACATGTAGATATTAGCCAAACTATTTGGCTTCTCATACTAGAGAAACCTAAACAGCTATATAATAAAATAGATAGCCCACCACTGACATTTGCCAAATGTTTTCATTCCATCTGTTTCGTCATAAGATTCTACTTTTTCCCGTTCCCTCCTCCCACTTTCTACGGCACACTTTCTTCCACTGAGTATTTCTGCATAACACTTTCTTATCTAGAGATGAGCTGTACATCTGATAATGGAATAGGTTAAAATAAACCAACATTTTACTTGATAAGTATGCATCGTTCCATCATTCTGTCCATTCTTTGTATTGTATTACTAAAGTAAACGCAACTAGTGAAAATCAAAATGCTTTATGAAATCATGTCAATTCATTGAAACACAATTCAGGAGAAAATTTTTGGTTAAAATGTCCTGGTATAGTCAAAACATCTTGTTTTGATGTCTTTGAGAATACAGTCTTTTCACGTTCCTCTTTCTAAACTTTTTTCTTTTGAATGTCTTTAAACATTGTCTTAGGTACTGTAGCATGATGTAAAAAATAAAAGTTAATGTTTAATGAAACATCTTTACTAAATGAAAGTAAAACTTACCTTTTTTTATTTTTGGTGCCCCAAGTCTTAAAAATGTTTGGGCATTTTGCTCTTGGTTGGAGTTTTAAAACCCTTCATATTATGAGACTTCTCAAGCCTCTGCAAAAACCAGATTTTTCATTTTCTTTGTGGCTTTTATTGGCTCTGGGCATCAAGAGGGAAAGAATTTTTGAGTCCAAGTTCCTGATCTCATATCCTCCTTCAGGTTAAGCACCCTCACTGATTACCACTGCTCCATTTAAACAGAAGGGAGGCAACCTCTTCAGAAGCTGAATGCCATTTAGGGCTCTTAGGGTGGATGCAGTCACTGTGTTGATGAGAGGCAGTGCGGGCAGCACCAAGTTACCCTTTCACATGTTATCGAGCATGCGCTATCCTGAGTCTTGTTAACAGGGGAAGAAAGGTACCTCCCACTCAACTCTCTTCCCCACTGATAAATTGCCAGCGTGGCTTTAAGTCAACAACCTTAAATGCCATCAGGAAACCGGCTGGTGGCCAGCATGGATCCCAGTGAGACAAACTGTTTCGCAAACCTGTCACACTGCAACAATTTCAGTTTCTGACTCGATAGGCTGCTTCGAATTAGAGATGATGAAGGCATACACAATGGTAATGAAGTTTGTCCTTGAGAGAAGAGCTTGCACCACAGAGCTAAGAACAGGAACTTGTATTTTAAGACTAGGAATGGTTACAAAGATGTTGTTCAGCTTTCCTTTGCTCCCTCCCAGTTTTCCACTAGCTTAAAACCTAACCCCACAGCCAGGCTGCCAACACAAATAACAAAGGGCTCATCTTTTTTGACAAAGAGCAAGCTAAGCCATACTTCTCATTCCCTTCCATAACATCTAACTCTTCCTCACTTACATGAAGTTCAGCCAGTGAGCTGTTACGCATGTGCAATCCTCCTCTGGGTGCCAGGTGAAGTATTCCACTCCTTCAACCAGAATGGAAATGGAGCTGGACATGAGAAGTGCTTCAAGAAATTGTGAATTTTCTTGTTACCTGTTAGATATCAAACACAGGGCAGGTACTTTTATAATGTCTGTGAGAACTCCCACAAAGAAAACGAGCTATTGCTCCAAATATGTCACCTTAGAGACATTCACCAGGAATGCCTGCTGAATGGGCCTGCTCATTTTCATTATATTTTTCCAAGAAATAGACAGATCATTTTACTATTGCAGTCATATCCATCTTGATTGTAAATGCCACCTCCTCCTTCCAGACATTTAACCCACTAGTAGGCTTTACTTGCTGACTTGGTCAATAACAGCAGCCAACATTTGGTATCACTCTATCTTCTCTGTCATATAAAAAGGTCATTCACATTCTGATTATTTTTGCTAGTTTATAGTGCCAGACAATATCGATAATTCTCTTTGGGGGGTTGTTTAATGGGATGACCTTAACAAGAGTAAAGTAGCTGGATATGGGCTTTTTTTAACATTGTGTGTCTTTCCAAAAACATAAAAATTATCTGTTCCGAATTGTACATTTTTTTTGTTTTGTCCATGGGTTTTCCATAAATGAGTTAAATTTGTTCACATAAACTTTACATTTTGTATTAAGCCTCTCACGGAAGAGGTGACAGACATAGTGGACTTTCAAAAACTTAAACAGTCTCCACCACCATCTCACGCATTTACATCTCCAGTTCAGAAGGTGCTCTAGGTAAATGTGAGCAGAGGAGCAGTCCTACTGATGTGCTTGAGGTTAGACATGTCTTGAAACAGAGCACATCAGATTCATTCATATTTGAGGTTTCTGTGAAACTTTCCTCTCAAATTTACTATAGTAAATTTCTGGCTTTCTAATGATTAAAGTATGAATAAATAATTATACAAATACAGTTCAGTAAATAAATTGACTGTATTGATGTAAGCAGGCATTATGAAAGTTAAGATACATGGGAAAATAAAACAAACCTAAAAAGACAGTTCACTCTCACTTATAAAATGAAAAATGTCTAGTTATTCATTGTTCATTGACCAATATTTTTATAGCAAATGAGGCATAAAGAAATTGTGCACAAGAACAGTGCTGGTAAAAAAAAAAAAAAATCAAAAGAATCCCTCACTAGATGTGACATTGTGAAATACTGTAGCTTTTTGAGCTCCACATGTATATTTATCTGACTACTGTTTGTATAACTGAAAACATCAAAGAATAAAAGGTTGATATACACAGCAGAGGTAGCTTTTCTGAGATGTTTTACCTCTTGATGCACAGGCAATCTAAATATTAATATTCATCATGTTCTAATTTCCTTATTCCTATGCCAAGCTCAGAACCACTTAGAATTAAGACTCTTCTGTTTTGCTGCTATTACATATTGTTTTGTCTGATTTCACTTCAGCTTGTACACTCCCACCTAAATAAGCAACCGCATGATTGCTTTCCAGCTTCAAACTGTGATGTGTGGAGGAAATAAAATTCCCGACCCGTTTCTGGTAAAAGACAACATCTGCATGTCCATTTTAACATATGATTGGAAACTTACGACCCAAAAATCCCAGTCTTGCAATTAGATCTGTGTAGTTCCTGTTGCCCTTTTTCTGTATCTTTTTAAAACCTTCTGTAAGGCATCCTGACCCCTTGGTGCAAGTTGTTATTGTCTTCAACATATCCCATTTTTTATTCACAGTGTTTATGTAGATCCTTTCTTTTATTTTTTTTTGCTGTTCAGCATCTTGGCTTCCAGAGATACATAAATTCTTATCTTTCCATGTAGAATCTGTGGAACAGAATTTGTTGTAGGCAGTGAGAAAATCAAACTTGATAATCACTGAGAGATTCAAAGTATTTCCATAACTCATTATGCTTCTCCAAAGAATTTCACTGATGAGGGGAGCTGAAGCTCCACCAGGACAGAGAGCATTAAAATCATGACATTGTAAAATGACATCATTCAAAGAAATATTATAAACCAGCAATACCACTGTAAGAATTGCAACAAAATTGCCAATGTCTGGATGAACCCAGAGTCTGGATCTAAAGACCTTAGAAACCATACATATTCTGGTGAAGGTTGCGAGGCCATGAACAGAACTATTCTGCCTAAAATCTCTCGGGACTTCAGACTTGGGAATTCTTGCTATTGAATCCTTTTTTGGGGGGATGGTGCAGAGACCTGTTTCAAATGCCTTCATAATGGTGTATTTTACCAGAGTCTGTAGTACAGGTTGGCTAACATGTTTTTCAGGATGAAAAAAATCCCTGTCCATGTAGATAAAAAAATCCTGCAAAGCTCTTAATGATAGCAAAATTAATCTTCTATGTCTGGTGCCAGCACAACTTCATATACTGATGCTCACACTTTTTTTTTCTTTATTAATTTTCCAAATCTGAAATGATAAAGAGAAAAGGAATTTTGCTACTGAATTCAAGCACAACCGGGTGTTATCCAGAGGCTAAATTCTTTTCCTGCTTAACATAAGAACATAATAAGAACATAAGAGGCATACTGGTTCAGAACAAAGGTCAGTGTAGCCCAATATCCTGGCTCCAACAATAGCCATAAGTGGGTATGCAGGGAACAGTAGAGAACCAGCCTCGCATATCTGATGCCTCCCCCTAAATATTCTCCTGGCTCTCAGCTACTCGCAGCTGAAGATTTTCCTGAAATGGGTGTAGTTCTGAAGTATCTAAAAACTCTCTATACATTTCTGTTCTGTGGTCTTGCCCAGTCTCCCGCTGAGGCTATGTAAACTTACAGTGTCTACTAACTGATGCCAAATGGAGTTAGGCACCTGGATTTTGTGGCAAAAAGTGATTAATGTCATTAGGGACTCAAGGATAATACTTTCTCTGTATCTTCATGTCCTGGTTTCAGCTGGGATAGAGTTAATTTTTTTCTAGTAGTTGGTATAGTGCTATGTTTTGGATTTAGTGTGAGAATAGTGTTGATAACACACTGATGTTTTTGGTTGTTGCTGGGTAGTCTGCTGGTCAAGGACTTTTCAGCCTCCCRTGCTCTGCTGGGTGCACGGGGGGCTGGGAGGGAGCATGGTCGGGACGGCTGACCTGGCTGGCCAATGGGGTATTCCATACCATGTGACATCATGCTCAGTATATAAAGCTGGGGGAAGAAGAAGGAAGGAGGGGGACATTTGGAGTGATGGCGTTTGTCTTCCCAAGTAACCATTACGCGTGATGGAGCCCTGCCTTCCTGGCGATGGCTGAATACCTGCCTGCCGATGGGAAGTAGTGAAGGAATTCCTTGTTTTGCTTTGCTTGCGTGCACGGCTTTTGCTTTACCTATTAAACTGTCTTTATCTCAACCCACGAGTTTTCTCACTTTTACCCTTCCGATTCTCTCCCCCATCCCACCGTGGGGGGAGTGAGCGAGCGGCTGTGTGGGGCTTAGTTGCTGGCTGGGGTTAAACCACAACACTTCATTAATACAATAGTTCTAGAACAAATCTGGTGATTTACAGGTATATGATGAGAAGAAGTGAAGATATGTTCAAAATATTACCATGTTTTCTTTAAAATATCTATGCAGGCATTGTGATCTGAGACAAAAAAAAGAGAGTGGGTTTTGGCAGGGTAGGACACTAATAAACTGTTGATAAATGAGTAGCCTATGGGCTGAATGAGCAGATACTCAAACTGTTCAGGCAGGGTGCTAGAGGCAAAGAAATAGGTGATTACTTTTGAATTAAGCAGTTCTGAATAAGAGGAGAATAACTACAGAAGCCCATGGACATTTTTCAACCTTGCCGAGGAGTAGGCAGACATGAAATGATATACCCGTTCAGTGGCAAATTCCAGTTAGATTGCTCTCAGACCAGATTACAATAGGTTCTTGCATCTGTCTTCCTCAATTTTTCAAACATTTCCTTTTCCTTTTTTTTTTTTCAGTGAAATTTATCTGTTGTTTATAATGATATAAATTAACTTTCTGAAATCATGGCACTCATTTACATTTCCCCGTATTTGGCAAATATGCAAAATGAACCAAATGCAAAGATATATACAACAAATCTTCCTGACTGTAAGTCCTTGCAAACAACAAAGGCACTTGAATATTCTGACAACAGGGCTTGTATAAGGACTGATGTGCCTAGGCAGAGCGAATCTTTTATTTTCTCTGCCTACTGTAACCAGCCGTATCTCCTGCTGTTCTGAATCACTAGGTTCAAATCATTGGCTTCCAAGAATCCTGTAGTTGGAAATGTTGAAGACAGAAAAACTCTAATGGGTCATTTTGGACAGCCTCCTGCCAGGACATTATTATTCCCTCCAGAGCTATGTTAGTGCTTGATGAACAGCAACACTATCCACAAATGAGGCAATGTTGTCCATAAACATAGACGAGCAGAAAGAAGATACTGGTGAATGTGGTCAACAGGTATCTTCCTCTGTAGGCTGTGCTTTTATTCTGTGTTGTCTTTAATTTTATTCCTCGCATTGGAAAGACAGGAAAAGGAAGGCTTGTTTGAAAAGCTCCAGGAGAAACCAAACTGCTGAATTTATGAATTTGTGTTGGTTTCATTGTGTTTGAGTAGTGAGGAGTACTTTAAGGTAACCACAATCAAATGCTTCTCAGACATCTGCACGTTTTCTCTAACACATTGTGGTTTTTATTCTGTGAGTGTATGTATGGATTTTGTAGGGTGGGAGATGTTCTGTTACCTTTTAGTAGGTTTGGTGTGTCCCTCAGAGGATGTCTTATTTGATCAACAGATTGCTGCTGGTACCTGATAACTTATGAATCCTCACTGACATCATCTGATCACACAGTTGGCTATTTTTCCAATGAGAAGTTTTAATAAGATTGTTTCAGTCAGGGTGAGGTCTATAATCTTAATTTCTGGGGGCAGTAGAGTCATTTTTTGGAGTGATGGTAAACGTCTTTGTTACCTGAACAAAGTGTCACATGTGCTGGAGAAATTTTTAAAACAACCTGTAAGACCCCCTCCATAGTTGGTAAAATCTTCTGATGGGGTGAGACCCACATGAGGGAAGGGGATTGTCAGTGGTAGTCTTTAGCGTTCATTTTTAATGAAATTTTCCAAGCTTTTAGTATCGACATTCTTGATCTGCAAGTCCTTTAGAGTCCTTAATGGTTTCTGCCTATGCCCACGGCAGTGGCTATGAATGTTTTTATCTAATCTACTTGGTGATGAAGCTGTATTCAATTTCACCTCGTGATTAGATCTCTGCAATGCACCTACATCCAGTTACACCACGAGACCAGAGCCAAACTTCAGCTGTGGTTTGTTTGTAAAGGGGTGTTACATGAGCAGCCTGCAATGTCTCCACTCTATTACTTGAAAAGAATTTTTTATTGTGGTTTTCCCCTTAAATAGTTATGATCCTTGCTATAGAAACCATCTCCCTTTTTGTGTGATTCTGTGTCAGTGAAGATGAGCTGATGTGCCTTGAGGGATCAGGAATGTGTCAACCTTGACTCTGATAGATGGCTCCTTGGCCAGTGGAGCTATGCATCTTATAGTCTCTGCAGAGCTGTAAGCTCTCAGGTGACACTGTAAAGCTCAAGTTTACCCAAGCTTTGGGAAGACGGGGGAGATGCCAATAGGGTATGATGACAACAAGGCATTTTTATGTTTTGAACTGTGAGGATTTGAGAGTATCTTTGCTCTGATGACAGTCAGTGATGACTGAATGTGAGTCTAGATAGGTGTATTTTTATATTCTGAAACAATAAGTGAGAGACACTCTCTGCCCAACCACAAATCCTTCTCAAAAGCCAATTTCTCCATTCTACCTGTGTTACACCTAACATGCTTGGGGTTATACTTTCGTGTATGTAAATAAATTATTCTTAAAGAAAATCAAAATGTATGTGTGTGAAAGACGGTATTTTCGGTTGCTAGCTAGCAAGGTTTTGTAGTTCTCCAATTCTAGTTTCAAACATATTTATTGTAGTAGGTAATATTTAAGGCTGAGTGGTCTATTTTCTACATCTTTTCTGTGTTCCTTTTGCTGCAAAGCATGACAGAGATACGTGGTGCATAACCTTTAAGGGCTCATGGCCAAGGAAAAGTTGTTTCTTTATAAAAAAACTTCTTCCTCTGTGGCAATCTCAGAAGGAATCAGATTTTCTATGGTTGGTTAAAGACCTACATGTCTCACATTAAAACTATCAGCCCTTTAATTTATGAAAACGTGTCAATTCAGGATGTTCTGCTTCCCCCTCCTGAACTGAACTTAGATATGAATGGGACTTAGGTACTTGGTGTCCCGAAATGAAATACTTTCCTCAGTTGGAGCCCAGGTTGGGTGGAGTAACAGGATGGATGGGGCAAAGGTTTACTGTGCTGGTGACTCRGGAGGTGTGCTGAGAGGACAACCTGGATAATTTTACCGGAGCTCCAAGAGAACCTACAGAGCCTATCCGGAGCCCACTGCTGTCGGTGGCAGAAGTCCCCACTCATTCAGCAGGAGCAGGCTCAGGCCCAGTGTTTGTAAAATGTAGGCTCATTATCCCCAGGTTTCTTACACAAAGATGATTACTGTAATATTTTATATGACTTTTCTCTGAACCGACTATTCTTCTTATCTGTTGAGCAGAATTGCCCATTTTTCTCCTTGATGCATTTACGCAAAGTACCTTTTCTTTTTCTTGTCTTTTTAGGTAGGATTTTCTGTCAGCATGTTTTATTTGGGAAATAGCATGTGACACTGATAGATCTTCCCCTTTCCTTTCTTTTTCTGATGGAAAACACCTGCAGCATAGAACAGCCTTGGAAAAGTCAAGAGCCTGTGTGCTGCGATGTGCTGCGGTAGTAAATATATTCTAGTGTACACAGAGCAGCATAAATATGTAAATATTTTACAACATGTGTACTTACATATCCTACCTTTTTTTTTTTCTTGCAGAACATACGCTTAAAATAGGCACATCAAGTTACATATGTCTAGTATAGTGGCAGCAGAGTCTGCTCTGTTAATAATAATACTGAATATGTAAATCCCCCCACTTTTTATAACCACTGCTTTGGGTTGCATTTACTGTAAACAAAGATGTATTTTGGGGGGCAGTTGGTTTGCGTTTATTGTTTATGTAAATCTCTCAGAATGTGACATAGCCAGATAGCTTCCTATGTTGTGCTGATCCACATTTTAGGCCAGCAGCCAAAGTATTTTATCTTTTACTTCATTATAGTGATCTTCCAATTAGCTGTGGTCTGTAATACCCTGATTTTGGTGGCAGTGGTTTGGGGAGGATTGTTTGATAGTTCTGCTCGAGAGGCAAAATGAGGGGCCTTATTATAGAAAGTGCAGAGGTTGTGCAGTAGCTGAGTTCTGTTGCAAAGTTTGCCGATAAGGGAAAACTGGCCCTTGAGCATCCATTCTATTCTGTATATTAACACTTCTAATCTGCACTGCTGATAAAACTGCAAGCCATTTGCCTTTGGAGGAATTAGTTCTGCCTCACTTGTGTAACCAGGCGATGGTGATTAACCTTTAAACTGTCCAATATTCTCAGCAGACTCCTGCTCCAGATTAGAAACTATTTAGTTATGACCAACTAAATTAACAACATTCCCTCCTCTGAAGAATAAGATTTGGAAGGTATGCATTTTAAGGTGGAATGTGGATAATGTCCTTATTTATTCACCACTTTTGCTACATAAAATGTATTTGTCGTTTAAGAAGAAAAAGAAAGGAGAGAGGGAGATTGATTTCAGATTGAAACAATCTACAATTAGTTATGTACAGGAGACAATTTGGTTGAATTTGTCTTGGGGTGCTGCTTTAGATGGCTGAGACCTGTTTCTGACCTTTCATTCTTAAATAAAACTTAAGGTCCAGGGGATAAAATGGGCAGGATGGTGCTCTGGTATGGGCAGCAGTTTAGGAAAAAGATTTCCTTCCTTTGAAAGGAAAGGCAATTATCTCAATTCTTCGGGAGAGTAATTTTTGGAAGTTTACTAACCTTCCTGTCACAATCAGGGAAAACAAAAGGTTTTATACATGGTGGTTACAGACCGACATATCCAATGGACTTTAGCTGCTGTGATAACCTAGTACTGTACCATTGTATCTACATATTTAAAATGTGTAATTTATCAATTGAAACATACCCTTCAATACATGTGCCATAAAAGAAAAGAGCAAGGGCAATTATGTAATAGTATAGTGTTTGTCTGACGTGCCTTAAATCCCCATATTGTTATTCCTCACCGAATAACAAATACGAAATCCCTGTTAGCAATGTTTTCCGTTTTACCAGTTTTATATTAGCTGCCTCCTTAAAAATTGCTAATCTAGATACTACATTAGTAGGATGTCAGTCAAACTGCAATCCACAGTGAAGCCTTCTTCATATACCAATTTAAATCATTCATGGTGCTTTCTTTGGCATTATTCAAAAGATCATAATAATTTTCTTGTGCCCACAGCACAAAAAAATCAATTATTTCCCCACAAAGACTTGAAAGTACTTAGCGAGTGCTGTAAGAAAAGCTGAGGGTTATATCAAATTGAAATTGCACTCATTACACACAACACAATTAGTTGCCACTAGTCTGGCCGGTGCTTTAATTCTGAATGGCATATCTTTATTATTACAGAAACAAGCATGCAAATGGCATTGTTCAGGATTTGCAGAAATCAATAGGATATAGTGCTGTGTGTTTGGTGGCCACTGTCACTCAGTCTGCTGTGGATTTGAGATAATGTGTGTATTTGAATTAATGAAGGGAACGTGAGACATCATAAGTGACACCCAAATAAAAGAAATGGGTACATGATATTTGTAATTATTCTACTTGTGTTTTTGTTGTAAATACTTGTGCTTTTTGTTTTTTAATCAAAGGATTAATTGCATTTTAATAAGGCATTATGATTTTCAGAGCTTTAGTTAATTAAAACTTGTAGTATATAATTATGAAGTGATGCTGAGATTCGTCTAAAGATCACCCATACGTTTAGAATATGTATATTTTTCCTTGTTAAGCAGTTGCTACATTTTGGGGGGAGGATGAATTTTATTAAATGTTTGAAAGATGATGGCAGATCCAAAAGGATTTCTATAAATGGCAGCTAGGAATGTAGATTATGTTGTTGGACAAATTAAAGTGGAGGAACTACTGGGGTTGGAAACACTTTTTGGCTGTAGTGCTGGAACATTCATTTGCACAAATGTTAGCTTTCAGCCACAGGAGTAAGAACAGATGTATTTGTTCAATGTATCATATCATTCCGCCCATTAGGTCCCAGTGAAATTGCTGCAGTTTGCAATTCTGAGTACAGGCCATAAATACTCACTGGTGGTGCATGGTAAAGATTATTTTCCATGTGACAAAAGGGTTTTAAAAGGAGGGAGAAAGTAGGTGTGCGTGTGTGTGTGTGTGTACAGACAACTCTATGTATCGACTTGTTTCCCTAATAGAGATGAATATTCCTGGTACAAAGCTTTAATCACTCACAATCTCACCTGGGACATATATTTATATATAAAAAGACTGTTTCCTGTGGGAGTATATTATGTATGGATTGATAGACTAATTGCTAGATAGATAAAACAGAGAGTAAAACAGTATTAGAAAGTTAAAATCTTAATGTTACAAATGAAGCTTTCCTTTGGCAGTATTTAAAAAAAAAATCTCCTCTTATATTTATTCCATTCCTTTTGTAAGTGTATATTGGAAATAAAAATTAATTTTGCTTTTTTTTTTAATATAAAGAGGGAAAAATATTGCTTTGCTGTTGAATGGTGAGGGGTTTTTTTTAGTTCCTGTCAACTATAAAATGAAATACATATTTATCCAGAATAGTCCAGCACAGTCATATATTCCTACCACATAGCCCCATGAACTAGAAAGGGTTTCTAATGTTCTCTTTTGAAGGAAGGGTCTTAAATTATACCTCAGCATTTCCTACTTGGAAGCTTGGCTCTTGCAATGCACGAATTTTTTTTTTTTTTTTTTTTTTTCGCCCTGGCTTGCAGATACTTTTTGAGACAAACCCACTCAAGAGCTTAAAATGTTCCAAGCGAGGTGGGAAGACGAAGCCTGCAGAGAGGGCAGAAGAAGGAACAAGAATTCTCAGAAATTTAYGTTGACTTCAGCACTCAAAACAGGATTTTATTAGGTATCTATAAATGGATTTTAAGTAGGATTTTCCCATGTTTTCTCCCAAAGCTGATTTAAAATCTAATATTATTAGATTGGTCACAGCCTTCATATTTTAACTGTCAAACCCAACGCCTGAAAGGTGACTTATTCAAAGCTTGCTAAAATATTTGCTCAGCAGCACAATAGTGTGTGATGGAAAATAAACTCCTCTAGAGCATCTCACCCTATCAGCCATGGCCTGCAGCAGGAAAAGAATGAGGGAAGGTCAGTCAATTATGTGTGGTAATCACCGTAAGCATATTATCTGAGACACAGATGTCTTCCCTGACCCCACACGACATAGCTATTAACCCCACAGTAGTATAAAAATGGGGAGGAGGAGGAGCCGGTCCCCTAGGTAAACCAGACCTTTTCAGTCAAGGCTTGTCCAGCAGCTCGGCAAAGTTGTGGCGATGAGGACGCTGTTGCAGGGAGCTGGCCCCACGCACGGCGGGCGGCACGGCCGCCTCTCCTCTTCGGGGACCTTTCTATAGACCTAGTCATGTGAGATAAATAGTTGCATCATTGGAAAAATGAGACTGGCAAATTGACTCGTGAGATATTTCGGGAGTGTAAACAGCCCTGGAATGCCGGGCACTGCCTGTGTTTTTACAGGAACAACTTTTGTGTTCCTGAGTACACTTACATAGTTGATGAATTAGTGCTGATAAAGTATAATACCACTATCATGCAATCGTCTAATGCTTCTAGAAAACAGAGATGATTTTCTCATTACACTGAGTAATGTGCTGATTACCACATACGGCTCCTTTTGAGTTCAAGTTTCTTCTATATTTACTTCAGAAAAATGATCGGCTGCTTATTCAAGTGAAAGGGTTTTTTTCAGTGCGATTGTTCAAACACATCAAGTAAGCAAAGCAGATTTTTAAACTGGCTATTTAAACTGTTGCAGTTGAAGGCTCATTTAAAAGTTTGCATGTAACATTTGGTTGCTGTGTAGGAAACATGCATTAGTAAAAGAAGCAGTATCCCTCACCAGCTCTAAGCTTTCTAACACCAAGCATTAACCCTGAGAGTAGGTCTGTTTATTTCTTGTAGCCTTTGGATAATCTTCTCTTTAGGTGATGCTTTGTTACCTTTTGGGAGGCCATTTTGTATTTTTCTACCAAAAAGATGAATGACCATTAAGCAATGTAAGCTATTGTGGTGCTGCACAACATACAGTGCAAAAGAGTCCATGACCAACTAGATTTGTGTTTTTTCTCCTTTTTAAATAATTGATTGCAATGGCATTCTGGTCTTGTGGCATCCTTGTAACTGCGATCAAACTGGGCCCGGTGAATACCAGAGCGTGAAGGGAACGCTTTGCTCGTCAGATTTGCCACAGAATGTAGCAGAGGAATCCCTGGGTTTCCTTTCTGATGAAAGGAATTATTAAAAGATATTGTCTTTGATACTGTCTCCTTTCCCAGGGCTAATCACCGCGTGAGTGAACATTTGCTTGCATTGCTGAGCTACAGGTTACAGACAAGGAAAGTGGTGGGTTGAGCACTGGGATAAGCCTAACCACTGGACTCCCAGGAAAGGAAAATCTATTAGAGATACAGGATTTTGACATGGTGCAGGGTGAACACAGGTTGCCTCTGCCACTGACCTCAGGGATGACCTGAAAGTGGATGAAAAGGATGGTGGAGATGACTCACTAGGATAGCTGGGCTGAAGGGGGTGTTGCAGGTTCTCATCACACAGCCACTGCTGACCAAATTCAGCTGGAGTCCAAAGAAGAGATTTGGGCTATCCTGCCCATGAGTAAATCCCCTGTGGGAGTCTCGGCTATGTGGAAAGATACCATTTGCACTTCCTCCTATTATTGTGGTCAGTCTTGAATTTTGGTCCTCTTGTATTCCCTTATTAAACTTCCATCCTATTGTCATTTTAGCCCTATGTCTAAATGTTGCTAAGTAACCTCCTGTGTCAAATACTTTTTCTGCTGGGAGAGAATCTTGCATCAGTCACCTATTGTGACTGCCAGATTAGATACCGTAATGTGCTCGACGTGGGACTGCGCTTTACTTCTATCTGGAARCTGCAGCTGATACAGGATTTGGCAGACTACTTGTTAAGCAGCATCTTTTCCTTGAGCATATTAAACCAGCCCTGAACAACTTGTACAGTTTGTTTACTAGTCTCTGGGCTAATTTTTAAATGTTGGAGATTGAGGGTTTTTTGGATTTTACCTTTTAGCTCTAAATCCTACCTGTTTGTGTAAGAACTCTGCTGACGAACACATTGCTCCATTTGCAAACAGTGAAGGCTGTAAGTTAAGACCTTACCTCTGAAAGAGAGCAAGCAGTGCATGCCTGGAGCTTTAGCGAGCCGTGATTTCTACGAGGTTTTTTTATCATGTTTTCCATGGGGCCAAATAAAAGCCAAATTCTGACGATCACTTGCGTAAGTAGAAATCAGGAGTAATGCTATTTAAATGATATGTAATTAGGCTAGAGTGAATGAGAATGGAACTTTGTCCCAATTGATTATATATTTCAGGTCAGTTGAAATAATGGAACAGCCTTTTCTGTCTCAGCTTAATGCAGTGGTTCTGAAGAGTTCATCACCTGCTCTTGTCTCTCTTTCCTATTTCCAGCTGATAAATCATCTTTAATGTGTTTCCTAATATTACTTTTCCATGTAAGCACTGTTATAGTTCTATGTGACAGCAATGCAGGGGGGCGGGGGGAGCAGGCAATAATTTCACTGACACAGAAATTACTCTAAAAATGCATTAATGTGTCTTAAGTATAATTGACATACTTTGAAATATATATTGCCTATAGGCAAAATTAAATTTTGCTAACCAAAACCAGAGGTAGGTAGAACTTTCATAGCATCATTCCTGGATACGTATTAAATAGTACTGATGGATTCCATTGATATATTTGTAAAATATTATCAAATTTCACATGTAGAAATCACATGTCTTATTCAGTCACGTTTTGTCAGTTAACCTTTTCTTATGTGATAGTTTATTTTTCTAGAGGAAATATTTGCTAAAATCCATAGTAATTTTAAATACACTATTTACCATGTTAATTCTTGTAACTTATCACATGCTCTTCAGTTCCTCCTTGCTGATATTCTGTTAACCTTATGTGTCACAGCAAAAGCAAAGCATTTTCCATAAAGCTGTGGGAAGTCAGAATTTAAAATGGCTTTTCTTTTCTAAATTTTGTCCTAATCATAAATAATCATGGCTGGTGAAAAAATTTTTAAAAAAACCACCTTGCACTATGGTTTTATCATTTGCCTAAAGCCCTCCCCTGAATTATGAGAACAATCTGAGAATTGCTGAGTTTTATTCATCCAAGTAAACCAATAGCTGTTTTAGATGCCAAGGAGCCCAGAAGTACCCATTTCTCCATGGTACAGAAGGAAAATAGATCTCTATGTACTTGGTAAGTATACTGGTTGCAGGGAAACTGATCACTCACATGCGATGACTTAAGCATGAGAAACTGCACATATGAACTGCATTCAGTGCGCATGTTTGACCACTTCACCTGCACACTGCAAACCACTCCCTCTGCAGCATTGCTAGCCTTGCTGAGAAGCTTCAAATAGCTGCAGCTGAAAATACAATATGAAACACGGTGTCCTGCCTCTCTCACCCATTGCACTAGTTTGAAGGACAACACAAAGACAGGTCAAGTTTGGTTCAGTGACAGATAAGCTGCRTCTTCACTGCCTTTTTTTTTAAATGTGGCTTGGGCTTCCAAATCATTTAGACTGATGTAGCTCCATATGTCAAGAGATGCAAAAAAAGATATTTTCCGTGAATGCTACAGTATGGTGATGAAAAGATTTTATGCAGATTACAGTGGTGTTTGCATGAAGTTTCCAAACACCAGAGACGAGGGAACTTTCGTATGTAGTTTTTTGTATTGGATCCTGCAGGAGATACAAAACATTTTATAGGTGAGATGTCCCAAACCAAACCCAAAGTTGTGTTGGCTATACCTACAGTGTAAGCAGGAGTTTGTTTCTGCAAACTGATGTTTACAATTTTATGAAAGGACTGGGAACCTTTGGGAAATGCATGGATAATTACTAAACACAGAGGTCTGTATTTAGACAAGGTTAAATATAGGTGTAAACTCAAAAATATGTCTTTGCACCAACCCAATTTTTCTCTGTATTAAACGTTTCTGCCTACACCTGTCAAATTATTTGAGTCAAAATGTATTTTCAGTATGCCTTTAAGTTAAAGGGTAAAAGGGTTAAGTTGCTGTCATAGCAGCTATGTGATGCCCCTTCCATTTTTATGAGAACATCTCACCTGTGTTTTCATCTCGAACATCTATCTTAGGAAGAAAAGTATGGCTTGGGTATAAGAACTAGGAGTAATTTTTTATCTCCTACTGCTCTGTAATCAAGCACAGTAAATACAAACACTCGGTCCGAACCTCCTGTGACATTTAATAAGACTTTGATTGTGAGTCAGACTCAAAGTACCCAAATTTTTTCTGCGAAAGTATTGTTCCACTGTTAGCCAATAGAGCATTTCAAATGAAGTGGATACAAAGTGTACTACACTCTAAAAAAAAGTCAGGTTTTTGACGTGGTTCATTTGGGTTTTAAGGAACATATTGACAGAAGAAATTGTATTGTTCTGTCTGGTAAGAAGTAGGGACTGGAGTACCTCCAGTTAATAACTGACCTCAGAGATTTCAGGTAATTTTCTTCTTTGCCTGCTAAAAGTTAGGCAGAAACAATGAACTGGGAAACTTCAAGTTCTAACACAATATGAGATAAGAAAAACAAAATACTCACTTCCAGGACTGTTCAGTGCCCAGTGACGGCAGAGGCTGTTTACTACTTTTGAAGAGGTCTTCAATATTAGCTACAAAAGAAATGATCTCACAGAGTACAAACCTGCAGAAGGAAAAGTCTGGAAGAGAAAGCTTAGAAAGAGGAATCGTGGTTTTGCTCCACTGATTCCTGTCTGATGCTGTCCAAGAAACAGTAAATTGGATGCCAGTCCTGCAAGCTCTTGAGCGAAGCTGAGAAGTGTACAAAGAGACTGGCTTTGGACTTCGATTTAGGGTCTGAAGTGTCAAGGTACTGAGCATTTTGCGGAAGATCGCCAATAGTTTTTACTGACCTCTGTTGTGCTCAAAATCTTGCAGAATACTGTTCCCAGAGCTCTGAGTGACTAAATCCTCTTCATCACAAATGTTGCTTGTTGCTGTCACCTAGGCCTGTTTAAACCCTTCATGCCATGATTTTTTGCACTAGTGTTGCACACATGCTGGGCTTGATATACTGTAGGGCATGGGTGCCGACGCTGTGCTCTTGCAAGCTAGCATATTGGCCTTCTTGTTTTCCCATCATGGATTCTCACCCTGTCCTGCTCAATCACTGCATCCTTTGGCTGTTACTTTACCTCCCTGCTACCTTCTCCTCTCATTCTCCTTCCTTGCCTCCAGCTGCATCAGCTCTTCCTCTCCACCAGGCATTCAGACTCAGACCTCAGTCTTTCCACATTTCTCTTCCAGGTCCTTTGTGCATACTGAAGACACAACTTAGAAGAATGTCACTAACACTCACAACTTCCATCCACATCCTTTCCTGATACTTGTCTTGCACATCCCGACACCTGCCCAGATGCAACTTGTGCAACTGCTCCCTCCCCTATGGATGCCTTTCCTTCCCCACAGGTTTAGCCTCACTCAGCTGCAAAGGCATGCAGCAAAACAGCTGGTTGGCTTTTTTCTCCTCTGCCTTTAGCAAACCCTGGATCAACTCTTCTAATCCTTACGAAGGTTACATYCTTTGCCATTTTCCCACAAAACACTGCTCCTTTCTGACCTCTCACTTTCTACATTCCCCTCTATGACAAGCACCTCATCTTGTTAACAGATTTAAGCAAAAATAGTGGGTTTGCCTTGAGGAAAAAAATAATCAAACCAAACCTGGAGAAAAAATTGCAGACAGCTCTGTTTAAAGTATTTTTATGCTAGAAAATCACAAATTTACATTTCCATTCCTGGCATATTTCCTTCAATCATTGCAGCATTTCAGCTTATCTGCCTGTCATCTCTTTTGAAGATGCTTTATCTTCAGCTTTGACTTGCATGGCTAAAACTGAGCTCTTCTGCTTCTCTTCTGTACTCTGACTCTACTTTGACTCCTGTTCTTGGTTACACTGACCAACATTATTATCATTCCTGTGATCTTAGACCTGTTAACCTGCCATTTTGTCCCTTCAAGATAGGGGCCCATTTTTCTTTTGCTACTAAAACAAGGAAAGCTCTCATCTAAACATTTGTAGTCTCTTGCACCTCTTTCTTTGTGGTCTTTCTTGCCCTTAAACTTTTATCATCTCTCTTTGATACACACAGAAAACCAGTCCTAGTCATGCCCATTACTCCAAGCACTCAGTCCTGCTCATTCCTTCTCTCTTATGACTTCCCATTACTCGCACCTTCAGGCCTATCAAGCAGCTGCCTTGCCTCCTAGCTGTCACCAGCCTGCACCCTGTTCCTGGTTATTAGCCTCTATGGACATCACCATTTCTTTTTAACACAAATAACACCTGATGGGCTCATTTGTAAGGCTCTCTCTTCAGCCATTTCTTCAAAAGCCACATCTGTTGCCGCAATGACTGGTGAAAACACCCTGGGGTCATAGTTGGCACATAAGGTTTTAATACTATTAGGAGAAGGGAGAGGGGCAGGAAGGTATGCAGATGCCTACAATGAGAGTAGGCATACATCTTTTTGGTTTTATAATTTTTGTTTTCCAACTTCTGTGTATTGCCTATAAGCTGTGTATTGACTATAAGCTCTCTGGGGCAGGGATGCTTTGCCTTGAGCTGTGTGCAGCACCACCTCTGTGGGCTCCTAATCCCAGCCAAAGCCTCTGTGTGTCACTGCAGCAAATTCCTTGGCTCATACCCCCATTCACAGTGGTGTGCATTCTGGAAATCCTCTGTGTTTGCATCTGTACTCCTCACCCTCTTTCCCATACTTAATGATATATCTTTCTCAAGCAAGCACAAGATGAGGGGCTCCATTAAATGCATCAACGTGCAAAAGGCTTATGTTTAAGTTGTGTATGTCACGTATGTTTTGTGGAACTTTCACAGTCATGACGTTTATCTTAATTTAGTGATATATTTTTCCTCAGGAAAACAGGAGCTCCAGGGCAGAGACGGACTCTGGCAGCTGTAAGGAATGATTACTTTCCAGTTTGGCTAATAATATAATCCACTGTGGCTGCAAGTCTTGCTCTCCTCTTTAGATGATGTCAACATTTCCATGAGCTACACGTGTTGTAGTCATAAGTGGTACTTAGAAATATGTGTTCTGTAATCTCATCCTTATGCCTGACATTTTACACATGTGTTTATCTACAAGGAGTGGTGACATTAGCTTGCTAATGTTGCCAGTGTACTGTACCAGTGAGGGTGTGAGAGACTCAGAAGGATATTTAAACTGGCAAAGAGAGAATTATTGACATTAGCTATGAGTACTTTATAAGACTCTGTTTTGGAATGTCATTTGTTAGAAAATCTTTGCTGCTGAAAGTCATCCATCATTCCCAGATGGACCTACAAGCCTTACAGAAACCTCTTTTCCCAAATCCCACTCATTGCCAGTGGCCAAAAGTACTCACCTATTGACATTTGCAAATTAGATATACAGATATTATTGCCTGAGAAGAAGTGAAGTGTGCAAATGGTATGATAAGATATGGTTTTCTTGGCTGCTGAATGGACTTCAGTGGTGAAAAAAATGCTCATTTGCCAGAACTCCACCTACATGCCCCTGTGTATCTGTGGAACTCAGGTTTTCTTTATTAACTAGACTGTATGCACAATATTCACACGGTGAAGATCCTCAGCAAGAGCTCACACTGCCCATATAAGTGTTTTTTTAAAGAATCAAGCTCTTACCTCTCAAAATTACATTCATATGGCATTGTTCAATATGTATGGCTGACTACTATAGAAAGCAGCAACAACGGGGTACAATGCACTAATTTTATCCCACTTTGACTTTGAAAATATAATCAGTACTTATAAAAATTGTAAATACTACAGAATCATGCTAGTAGGATTATTCTAAAATGGAAGTGCTAATACATCAAGCAAAATAGCTTTGCTAGTCCTAACTGGCTCCTATTATCACCATTATCAGAGAAGATATACCTCCGGCAACAAAAATGTGCTGGAACACAAATGAATATATGCAAGAGAGCCAAGATTTAAGGAGGTGTTTCTTTTTATCTTACAATGAACTTTGTTCTTTTGAGTGCCACAGTTAGAGTAATAAGTGCAAGCTCTTACGTCCAGTGGCCAAGTCTCATCTAGCTAATGAAACGGTAGCCCAATAAAATACACATAACTACCCATTTTGGCAGTACACTATTCCTATCTGCATTAGGCGACAAAATACAATCACTCTTGATGCATTATGTATTTATAATATTACCTATAAGTGCCTATTGTAAACAAGCTGTTAGATTAACAAGCGCAGCATATAAAGTATCATTATAAAGTAATCATTCAATCAATCACTCAATCAGAATCATCACAGGGTTGTTTTTTTCCATATGAAAGACAATGCCTGAACTGAGGGTTTTTTCCCTCAGGTTATGCTATAGAATCTATTTTTGTATATCACTGTTCTGAATGTTAAATTGCCTATCGTGAGAAACTGCAACAAGAACAGCATGGTGACTTGGACCCGTTTGGGGGAAGAAAGGGCTACACAGCAGTGTTTGATTTCGACTGAGTTGAAGATGGCATAAACACCATTGCCCAGTCACCAGTGACAGTCTTGATCATTTCTATCGTGTCCTTTTTCATGAAGTTTTCAGCGGCTATGTTTCAGACTGCTGCAGCCTGCTCCTGCTGGCCTGAAAGTTGTGCACCCTCCACGTGCGCAACTCCAAGTTGTTGTGTCAGCACCTTGTCAGAGCATCCGAAGCCAGAACCTCGCCTCAGGAGTCCCATCAAATGTAATTGCACACAGCCAAAGCTTCCTGGACTCTGCAGGGATTCATCTCATCCTCATCAAGATGACACCGTGTCGACTTTGTGACTGTCACAGCAGCACTTGTAGGGGCATGGCAGCCACAAAAGGAAAACGAAGGAAAAAGATAACCTATACCCTCTACCTACCTTGAGGGGGACATTTTTGCAAACGAAAGCAAGTGTACACAGACCTCACTCTCTTTTGTAGCCTGGTACACATCAGGTCAGCAAGACAGTGGTGGCTAGCCTCTCACTGAAATAGTGCTCTGCTTAAGCCTGGCACCTTAGCACGGCAGCAACGGATCTTAATGTCTCTGTATTCCCAATGAACAAAAGGGCTAAATCTAGACATTGCCCCTTCTATAAATACCTTCTGAAGTGCAATTTAGCTAGTTTGTAGGTTGTCTGGGATGACAGATTTGTTTAGTTAAATGCAGACAGAGTTTGTGAAATGGGCCCTAGTCCTGGCAAGATCTGCTTCATACTCATGGAAATGACAGTAGCAGTGGAAGTGGTAATAGAAGAATGTAAGAATTCGTTCATTAGCAAGGTGGGTAAGATGAGACAACTGAAATGATTGTACAGAGAAATGCAGACAGCTTCAGAGCTTTTTATATTCTGCCATGCAAGTTAGAGAATCAAGTAAGAATAAAAATTCTCAATTCACGTTGTTGAGTTCAAGATCTTTGGTTACTGATGGAAAATGATCCAGCATTTGTTATGGAACAAGGTTGGAACTGCATAACTGAGACATGTTTAGGTGAGATGGAAGGATTTGTTTTGGTATAATTAATACAATGTAAGAGTACAATGTGTATGAGAGGATTCTACTGGCATTGATGGGTGGATTAAGTCTTTGTCTTTCATCTTATTTAAAATGGAGTTGGTTACCAGCTCCAAAAAACAGTCTGCTAGAAGATGCTGATTAAGTAGGCAAGTCCTGGAACAGTACTAGGGTGAGACATATCTGCCAGACAGCATCTGTTTTGACGATTCATGCTCAGTATTTAATAGAACACTGAGTCGTCCAAAATGCCTTGAGGTAAAATAAATTGTTGCCAGCAGCCTGCTCTCTTGCTGGTTTAGTACATCTTAATAGCGATCTTTTGTCCTCAGCTGCAAGGTGATTCCTAAACATGTCTTCCAAGGTTTTGTTTGCAAAATGACAATCAGTAATTTATACAATAAGTGTTTACATTATTTACAACAATAGAGAGCACTGGCGATAGAATTACTGTGTGGAAACTAACTAGTTATATCATAAAGGCACAATTTGTCGAATAGGCAAATTAAAGTGTCTATACCCTCTGCAAAATCCTGATGAGTGGATTTATTTGGGTTGGTGGACATCTGGTTAATCCTAGCTGTCTTCACTTGGCCGCTGATGTGAATTCCTCACATTGCGAGGMAATTTCTTGTTAGCTGTTCGCTAAAACCAATGAGATTTGACTGAGCTCTCCGTACGCATGGAAGGCAGCCAGGATGTTGTTTGGAGAATGCATGCGAGGTGCTTCCTGAGCACTTCTCAGCTGTTGCCTGTTCCTGGTGCTCTGGATACAGGCAAAACCTCTATGCCATAACTGATAGGGTAGATTCATGCCTTTCTGGGTGGAGAAGACTGCAGAGTCTTTTCACTTTGATACACGCTCTTCAAATAGCTGTCTGCTCCTTGCTTTAAAAGAGAGGTATTTGGTGCCAATTCTAGTGGTAAGTCACTAGTACTAGAAATACCTGTCTGTCTACTTTGGGGCTGGAATGTGAAAGGAGAAGTGTTGAAAGTGAGCAGAACATCTCGAACACTTTGATTCCTCAGTATTCCCTGAACTTTGTCTTTCAGGACGGTGACCCGGATGTAGCCTAAGCGGGGCATTGTTTCTCTGCACATCCATCTCCCCTCTACTGACGAAGATCCACTGGAATACAATTAGATCTCACAGCTGTTTTCATTCCTGAGGGTCATGAGGTATTGCTGAGTGGAGGTGTACGGAATTGCATTTCTTTCTCTTCAACATCTAACAAAAGGTAATCGTGGATAAATAACTTCCCTTTCTTGAGGTATTTTACATGTGTGGGATAGCAAAGGTTCTGTGTTTGTTCAAAATCTATGTAAGCCCATTAGAAAAAGAAAAATGAAGTGAAAAGCTTTCAATGTGATGATCAATCTTTATCATATGACTTTACTTCAGGTATCCAAAGAATGTGGCTGAGGATCTCTTCACAGCCTAAAAAGTCTGGATTAAAGATGAGTCATTCTGATAAATCTGATGTAACAACCATAAATCAGGGGAAGCAATTGGAAGGGCTGACTGCTGTTATATCATTCCACTTGACTGAATGCATTTGTTTGTTTATTACTCACATTTGCAAGATGCAAAGACCCCACCTGGTTGAAAATGTGAAATATTTTTCTGTCATTCAATAAAAAATCCCTAGTGACATTTGCTTTCAAACGTTACTGATAGAGGGGTTTGGAGTTTAGAAATTTACTGGTGCAACTATTTCCTAAGCAATATTACTAGAGATCTCTGCAAAATATGGAGTCGAGATTGACAGTCTGATGGAATCAATCCTATTTGTTATCTTAACTATCACAAACACTTACTAAATCTGTACATGCTACTTATTACCTTGGTTAATGTTAGTGAAACACTAGTATCTATGACATGCTCCAGGAGGGCAGCGTGCTGTAAATATACGCTGGTTATATTTGATAACCAGGAGTCCTCGGACATAAAATTTGCATACAAATCCTAAAATTCAGATCAGGATTTGGGATTTTTTGTTCCAATTCACTTATGACCTTTAAATAAGTGCTCTCCAGGCCATGTGTAATAGCCATTAGCCCATAAATGATTGAATGTTTAAAACCTATAAGGATTTGAAAACACTCAACACCTTTTAAAGTGTGCTCAGCCCCTAGTTGAATCGGATTATTGAAGTAGGAAAAGACATGTCTTCTTTATTTCATGGTTCTTTGAGAATATTGCTTTCCCCAGAAATCTTGTTGCAGTTTACCAAAACTGGGGATGGAGGCAGGTAATTCAATAACTTAAATTAAGAATTATTTGATCTATTCTGTCCTTTCAAGGCGCACATTTTTCTCTGGTGTAAAAGAAAAAGCTGTATAGCCGACCTAGATAAATGTTGAATCTTTAAGGTTCTTCTGAGCACCCTCTGCCAAGGACTGGCTGTCAGAGGTGCTCAGCACATGCCAAGATCACATCTCACATTTATAGAAAAAAAAAATGGTACTTAAGAAATGACACACATGTACATGAAATGTAACAAGTTGCCAATTTGCAGTGTAGTTCACTTGCACATAAATACATAAAACAACAACAAAAAAAACACCTGACAGAGATTTATAATTTTTGTAGAGTAATAAATAATTTTATGCACAGCAGAATCTGTTAATATGAGCAATTATATCTCACTTACTGGGTTTATAAATACATATATATATGTGTGTGTGAAGAAAAGTCCTTGTAAATATCCATTGTATTATCTTGGAATTATTGGCCAGGTAGAATGTTACAGTAGAACGCAAAATCATCTTCTTGTCTGAATTACTGTCACCATGGAACAAATTGGAAAAAAAAWTATTTTGTGTCAACCAGTCGCACCCCACTGCACACATGGATGTCTCCTAAAGCCATCAAGATAGTATCTGAGCATGTAATCATAGCTGGAACAGTAAGGAATCCTCTTTTTCTGCAACAACCAAACAGCACATTGAGCCCACAAAGACACGACCAACATTGTCACTCTCAGCCAAAGTTAGAAACAAGATTTCTGCCTTATGGCCTTTGAGATATCTTTTTTTTTTCAAATGTGCAGGCAGGAAATTTTGGAGATGACTTTAGCATACTAAATAACTTGTGTAGCTAAGGTAAAAACTGTAAGCTTTGCAAGGCACTAGAAATTCCAAAACAGAAACAAAGTAAGCTTAAATTATGTTCAAGTATTTCTAGGTCTATACAACATTTCGTCCTCTGTTTTTTTTCCAAATCTTCTTTCTATGCTGAGGATTACAGATTTAATCATTCTTAATGTGTTTATCATACTAAAAAGATTTAATTGCTTCAACCAAGTTATCTGACTATATATATTTTATTCAGAATTCATTGTATAATTCTTGTACAAACATACTGGCTATATAACTTGCGTTTCTAACAGTAAAGCTCTGTCTCAAAGAAAGCAAAGTAACTTTCTTTTAAAGGCCTTATCTTGTAAGATACTGAATGCTCCAAGCACCATAAAATCTGCAATGGGTGCTCAGCACCACACAGAAAGTGCACAGTTGTTGACAGCATCTTTGGTTCAAGGCTGAGTGAAATCAAAGAGAAAGAGATCCCAGTGACTTTGCTTGAATCGGACCCAGGCTCCTTGCAGGTGATCCAACGAGGTAATGTGCTGTTTGCAAACCACCAAAAGTATGAGCCCTTACTGTAGCTGCAGTTTCTCAGATGAGGAAAGTAACCAAAGAGTGATCCTCAGTTCTAAGGAATACCACTTTGGGTCAATTTTGAAATTTTCAGTGACCTACAAAGCTTTTAATTTTAATGTAAATTACCCATCAGGAATACACTAGGAAAATGATGGTAATGTGCAAAATACTCATTTTCTATCACTTTTAATGCTCAGAGTTAAATATATGCTCTAGTGATCTCTGGAAAAGGGGTATCTTAAAAACTAGTCTGGACTGCTCAGAAACCCTTGATACTGCCTTCTTGCCTGCACCGAATGCTGATCCTGAGACACAGCAAGAAACTGCTCTCCAAACTGGTTGGGGGTGGGGGTGGGGGTTGAAAAAGAAGTTTTCCCCCTGAAATTTTCTAGGTCATGTGTATTCTACTTGTCCTTATCCTGAAGAGGCACTGGTGTCCTGACAGAGTATTTGTTCGTATGCAGCTTGTTAACATTTATTGTAGAAAGCTCTGTAAAGAAATACCATAAAGAGAAATGACAAGAAGGCTTTGCCCAAGGACTATTTACCCTTCCATTAGCAGCTTTCTGTTACCCCAAAGCTCCAAAGCTACTATACATTTTGGGTTTGGAATTTTTTTTTTTTAATTGAAGAAATCTGTCATTTTGGTCAATTTTGTTTAAAAAAAACCAAACACAGCTAGGAGATATAAATATGCTTTTGCTTTCACCATATTTTCTTGCTTATGGATCTAATTTTAATGTAAAGTGCTGTAGTTTGGTACTTCTGCTTTTAAAGGTAAGCTGAACATATTCTACATTGCAAGAAGCCTATGGATACTTACTTCTGACCGTGGAACAAACAAATGCATTTGTTTTCTAAATGGTCATTTTCCAGTGTCGTGGTTTAACCCCAGCTGGCAACTAAGCCCCACACAGCCCCTCGCTCACTCCCCCCCGGTGGGATGGGGGAGAGAATTGGAAGAGTGAAAGTGAGAAAACTCATGGGTTGAGATAAAGACAGATTAATAGGTAAAGCAAAAGCTGCGCACGCAAGCAAAGCAAAACAAGGAATTCATTCATCACTTCCCATCGGCAGGCAGGTGTTCAGCCATCTCCAGGAAAGCAGGGCTCCATCACGCGTAACGGTTACTTGGGAAGACAAACGCCATCACTCCCAACGTCCCCCCTTCCTTCTTCTTCCCCCAGCTCTATACACTGAGCATGACGTCATATGGTATGGAATATCCCTTTGGTCAGCTGGGGTCAGCTGTCCCRGCTGTGTCCCCTCCCAGTTTCTTGTGCACCCCCAGCCTGCTCGCTGGTGGGGTGGTGAGAGAAGCAGAGAAGGCCTTGACTCTGTGTAAGCACTGCTCAGCAAAAACGAAAACATCCCTGTGTTATCAACACTATTTTCAGCACAAATCCATACTAGCTACTGTGAAGAAAATTAACTCTATCCCTGCCAAAACCAGCACATCCAGAAAGCACATTAAAGTGCAATTTATCCAGTTTACAAAAACTCTGTATCATTTCTGTGTTTAGCATTATGTTCATGGATGGATGACTCTTCTACAACAGAATATAGCATTTACTGTACAAGCAACAGATTTTCTACACTGCCTGGCTACCAGTAACTAAGAAAGAAGATGAACTATGAACGATTCTAATGGATCCTAGTCTATTAGTACACTGCAGTTTTATTTCAGAATAAACTGGCTGGGAGTGCAGGGAAAGAGCATTACTTTGTTGATTTGAGTGACCTCTTGCAGCCCAGAATCTGGGCCTTATCTATTCTGGGCATTTATGAAGCTGAATGAATTATTTACCATTACTGTTTAAATACGATTCTTGCCAAACTGATTCAGGGCCAGATTTTCAAAACCGCATTGCTAGGAACATTGCTGTCTAGCCAAAGGGAGAGGGGAAAGTAGCTACACTGACTCGGGGACAAGACAGGAATCAGAGAGCAGTTTGACTCTTTTGATGCATGGGATGTATTTCTATTAATAAAATTACCCACTAACAAAAGCAGTTGCCTGCAGTGGTCCACTGTAGCCTACCACAAGTGTTGGAATTATTTTGCCATTAATGTAGACAGAAACAAGTGTGACTTAACACTTACACCAAGCCATAGACTAGATTCACATCACCCTTAATATGCTGAATGTAGCATCATATAGACCAAAATTAGTCTTTGGTGCAATTCCTGACACAGCCAAGTGGCTATAATTTGTAGCCTCTGCCTACAAATTAGCACCTCAACTACTTCGGAGACTAGCAGACCACAGCAGTGGAGACATGATGCATCCAAACATTGCTATTGTAGGCAGAGCTCCAAAGTCCAGCTTTCTTCAGGGAACAGTTGCACAAAGATTTTCCTACTCCATTCATACTGGTAAATTGCTTGGATTTGATCAGCGTGTCTGAGTCTTTAGTAACTGTTGTCTTGACTTTAATGGCTGTAAGTGGTTTTAATTCCAAAAAGGGGAAAATTCAGTTGTGTGCTTTGATATTTTGGGGGATCTCGTCCTGCAAATATCAAGAAACAGAACATTGTTGATCAAAGAAAGGAAGCCACAAGATTTTGCAAGATGCCTGGTAGTGCCCATCCTCAGCTTTCCTAGCAACTTATTTCTCAGATACTAGATACAGATACTTTGACACGTGCACTGGAAGGGACCCCGCTATGTAGAGAGAAAGGTATATTAGAAAGTTGGTGAATTGTGCGTAGTTTTTATAAGGACTGTATCTGCATTGTGGCTTCATGAAAAATACTTTGGTTTTGAACAAGACTTTTTCTTTTGTGATACAACTATTAATTCATTAATATCTCATCATATTTTTCGCCACAGTTACAAGGAATTGGAGCAAGCTGGTTGGGCAAGATTGTGCAACCTTGTACAAACAGCAGAACTGAAGGTCATATGAAGTGGTGTGACCAAAAGCAACTCACTGAGCAGTAGAGAGTCAGTAGTAATTTAATTAGCTGCTTACATCAGTCATAGCATGAGAAGCCAGCTGTGTAACTGCAGTCTCCACAATTTCCAGCAGAAGTGTAACACCAAAACACACCCAAATATACTCTTCAGGATTGTGAAGTCTGAGGGCATTTATTTGCCTTTGGTTACATGAATAGTAAACTGCACAAAGGATAATGACCACATACATTTGTTATATTACATATGCTTGTGACGTTGGATTAGCAAAAGGAAATGGAGATGTGGACATAATGTAGACTTTTTGCTGTTGTGGAAATGGAAATCACAAAATAACTTTGGACTTTCACCCCATGGAAGTGTTTTTGCAAGGGTTTTGAACATAGACATGTTCCCCATAGTGAGGAGATGGGAAAGCAAGTGATCATCATTGTAAGAACTGAAGCAGGGCAGCAATATTCCTCTAAGCAGGAGCAGAAATGGAGGCACGGAGGGGATGCGCACTGCGGCAGTGCCTCACGGGAGTTCCTGGGCAGCCCGAGGTTCCTTCCTGTCCTTGCTTCTTAACGATATGACCTTAAGAGCCAAAGGGGATTGCTGTGGGATACGCTGCTGTTGTGGAATATGTAACAATAACAAACATCTTTAAGAAGAGAGGGGGGTTGGGTTTTTTTTCCCCAAAAAACTACCAGATTGGTTTCCACTTACTGACGACGGCAGTCTCGTGTAAGCTCTGACCCAGGCCCAAACCGGCCTTGTGCTAAACATACAACTTACATGGTTTGCTCTTCTCCTTTGGATACTTCTCAGCGGTAAAAATAATATTGCCCCTCACAGCCCCGCAGACACTATTGCGTACTGGGGAGCTGGAACTGTCACCACCGACCATGAGTGATTCATGAGTGCACAGCTCATTTTTGGAACTAATTAATTATATCATGGAAAGGAGATTTATTCTTCCCCCCCTTCCAGCCCCCACCTTCCCCAATCCTTGCTAATCTTGCTTTCTGGATAACAGGGGGAAAATGAGGAAGGTGTTTAGCAGTCCCAGTTGTCTCTGTGATTCAAATCACAGAATGAAGCCAGACAGCAAAATAAGTGCAGACCAGGCAAAGACTGCCTGCTCCACTTGTGCTTTCTCTGCAAGAATCAGTTTCAAATATTAGGTGGATTTTTTTTTTCTGTTGCAATTAACTAAGAAAAATATTTCAAAGCTGTATAATTAAAGGCCAGCATTTTATTAGGGTTTAAAATAGTCTTTATGAAATCTACTCCTGCCACTGGTAATTACAATGTACATCTTAATATACCTCTGCTAGGCCTGAGCTGGAGATAACAGTCCTGTGTGTATTGCATTTGGCTTGTGCATAGAAGGTAAAATCCTTTATCTTATCTCAATCTCCACACAACAACCAGCCTCTCTTCCAATTCAGCCCTAATCTTCTTAGTAAATAATACTGATATTTTTCACCATAACAAAAATGGAGCTGCCAGATTCAGACAGATAACACCTCTCATTTACACACCATTCTCTGTCAAAATCTGCCTGATTTTTCTTAATCTCTTTAACTCATCAAAAAATACTTTTTTACATTCAGCCATGGTAAGTTCCTTGCTACCAAATAATATTCTTATAAATAAATCCGTTGACTACAGCTGTCTCTTTGGATAGATATTGGAACTCCTCTCTTTCCTGGCTTGTTTCCTTGAATGATGACAAATTATTGTTGTCCAATGTAATTTTACTGTAAAGTTTGGTATTCTAACAAAATGACCTAAAAGGAGTGTTTAACTGAGAGCATGCCCAAAAGGCATCTTTTTTTTTTCTACAGGATGTCATCTCAGTTCACTTCTCTTGAGAATGCTGTCTTTGCACTCCCATCCTTTCCCTTGCAATGGCTTATCTTTAAAACAAGGGAAATGATAACCTAAGTCCTTGGATTTTTATAGCCTATTAATTATCTCTGTATGATTTCTTAAATTGCAAAAAAATACTGCCGAGAGAATGGCAGGAAAAAAAGCTGGATAGCAGGATTTCTTCTTACAGTGATTGAATGGAAGTAATATACTTAAATGTGACTATTTTATTTCAGTGGCAACCTGCCCTCTGATTGACACAGACATTTGGGGTACCTGTCCTATAATGGCAAACCGTCCATGTACATAAACACTGGACTCAATTATTTTACACCAAACCTGCTTTCACCCACTGCCGTGCAACAGACTGAGGGATATACAGCAATATTTACGTCAAACTTCCCATATAAGAGAAAACAATCTGAAAATCTGTAGCAGAATATGGCCCAGAATTGCCAGGTGTTACAGCTGGAAGGAATAGGGATTTGTCTTCTGTAGCTGTGGACCTGAAACGCTAATTCTATCCCCGGGTAGAATTCTGTGGGATATCTTTAAAAGTATGGCAAAAGGGGTTTTGTTCCGCTAACTTTATGGAGGGTTTTTCAGGGTCATTTTTACACCACTCTTACTTATTAAAGTTTGCAGAACTGTTTTTCAGAAGCAAGGCTACACATGTTCATTACAAAGTAATAAGATCATATTTTGAGGCTTGAAACCTTGCTGACATGCTTCCAAAGTGCTAATCAGGCTCTTTTAATAGCGAATAACCTACAGCATCACTATCCATGTCAGGATTATGGAAAAGATGAACCATATTGTTTAGATAATCTGTYGTCTTTGTACCACTCTGAGAGAGGTAAGAGCTTGTAATATCAGTGAGTACAAAACTGACATCTTGTAAGTCTGGTGGAGAATGAGACGTGTGGTTAACATGAGATGTGGGGCATTGGTCTTGGCCAATATGTGACCGCTGGCAGGGCTCCAAAACAGGTCCGTGACTGTTGTACACTGGCACTGTATTTAGTCCACACATTAGGACTTTTCCTGCATCTAGTGCTAAGCTGGCCTTCTTTCACTGCTCTGCACAAGGAATAGAGAGCATAGCTGAGAAACAGGGCAAATACATTGGGAACCAAAGGCAGGACATGATTGCCGATGCTATTATTACTACTACAGCTACAACTACCGCTACTGTTACTGTTGTTTCTGCTACTCATTAATCACAAAGGCGTTCTAGAGTGCCAGGGTTCCTTATTAGGAGGCACTATACGAAACTGGGACAAACAGAAGATCCCTGCCTGATGGGCTAATGTTTAAGTCAAAAAGTTACATACACTCATGGGATAAGTTCCCTGAAAGATGTACGTAGCTCCCTGTAGTCTGACCAATTGTCGGCACTGACTACTGATAAGATCCATCACACAGGAAACACAAAAGACCAAAGTCTTCCTATAGACTTGAAGAAAAAAGCATCTGTCCTGAATATGAGTTAAGGTAAATGTTTTTTTTCCTAATGACAGCCTCGGTATTTATGTGTATCCCCGATAGCACACTTGTTGGTTTACTCTCTATTTTCCTTACCATTTTGGTTAGCCCTCCTCTGCACCTGGTCCAGTTTTAATTTATCTTGCCTGGACTGTGTAACAGGACTGTGTCAGCGCTTACGATGAGGTATCACCAGAGACTTTCATAATGGAGCTAGTCCTCCTCTATTCACCTAAAATACACCTCCTGATGCATCCCTCATGTGCCCTTTTTTACTGCAGTGTCTCACTGGTCTCTCTCAGCTGTACTGTGACTGACAACTAACCTGGGGTCCCCCTCTAGCTCAGTCTTTTCTAACTGATTCCTAATTTTTGTTATTAGTTTCCAAATGCATTATCTTCATTTGGGGATAAAAGACTACCTTCATTATCTTCAAAATACTGTTTCTCATCCTATTCTTATTACACCTGTCCTTACTGTCATCCAGCCTTTTTCTGCATGATATATCCTTCTCTCCTGTGTATTGATAGTGCCAACCTATGTAGTATCACCACATTCCTAATATTTGTGTCATGGTCTTAATTGAAATAAGAAGAAATTGAAATCAGACCCAAAACTGATCCATAAAGAATTCCACTGCTAACTGGTAACCCTCCCGATACTTTTCCTTTCAACACCATCTTTTGCTGTCGTTCCTTGAGACAGTCTTTTACCTATCTTTCAGTTCCTCGACTAATCCCTATCTTCTCCAGCTTAACAAATAATTTCCCAGGTGGCACCATACCATACGCTTTACCGCAGTCTATCGAGAAGAAATCGACTCCATTTCCTTTGTCTAGAAAATCAGCTATCTTATCAAAGGAAGCTATTAAGTTAGTCTGCCTAGATCTCCCTTCCTTTATTGTATTTGCTACTGCACTGTATCCAGTATTTCCTTCACCTCTGTATCTTTATTTATCTGTTCCTTCAAAACCTGTTCTAAAACCTGTGTACTTTAGAGGTTAGGTTAATGAACAAATATTTGCCCAAATATTTTTTTTTCCTCTCATTTAGTATACTTTCCGTTCTCTAATCATATGGCACTATCTTTGCCTTTATTCATCTAGGTTTTGTTCCCCCTTTTGGCTTGAAAGACAAACTTTCTCAAGTTTTTAGCCCCTTTGACTTCAAGAAATTCGAGGTCTAATTCTAATTCAAACCTCTGAGTTCATCGTTCCACACGATCTTAGTAACCAATTGCGTTAGTTCATTAACGTTTGTTCTCTAGTAATAAGTAAAATATTAGTTGCAACCTTTTCCAAAGGTCTGTCATTTAATTGAAACTGCTTAACTCATTACCCATTTTTATCTTTCATAACCAGATTTTCCATTGGCTCATGACGGTTTTGATGATGGGTGCTGGAGTCTTGCATTGAGACGGAGAGGTATTTTGTCCTTCATAAGTGATATCAAGTGGATCCAGATAACTTCAGTCGAGAAATACAAGAGCAGTGGGGGTCTGACTGTGAAGGAAAGGGAGCCTAGGATTGAGGTGGGATGTTTTGCTAAGAAAACTGAAGAAAAATTGAAGTTGGGGGGAACATTTTCAAGTTGATACTTACTTCATGCAATTGTTTCAGATTTTAACCAAAGCAAGGCAGGAATGTAATTTGCTGAACATCCACTCTTGTGGACATTCATCTTTACAACAGGCAAAAAGGAAGATACTATGAAATAGATGACAGAAAATCAGGGCTAACCCTGAGGTCTCAAATCACCTTACTTCGTTTTCTGACTTGAAAATTCCACATAAACTATCCTGGTTCAAATATATGTGCGACTATCTCACTCAGCATTCACTCAGTTTGTTTCCATTCAAATGTTTGTGGAAGGTTAGCAAAAGGGGAGAATAGACATCACTCCTTGTATAAGCATACGCTTACAAACATTTCTTCTTGTTTTAACTTTTTTTTTTCAGCTACTCTATCTACCTAGTTTTATTGATCTCCTACTCCCCAGTAAGCTGTTAATCAAAAACTATGAATCCCACTTCCCATCAGATGGTGAATGAGGTTTAACTGGTATCCAGTCAGGGAGATACACTGCAAAAGCAAAATGATTGCAACACAGTGTGCTCTATGCTTTTTTAAACTTCTCAGTATTKCCAAAATTAACTGGCCTGTATCTGACATATGCCTGTTTCAGTTGTGTGTGTGGAAGTATTCCCCCTTGTACAGCTAGTGAGCTGATTTATGGAATAGTTTTAGCAATTTGTACTTAACCCTTAACTTAAAAAAAATTAAAGCACATTCCAGAACTGACAGAAATGTGGGTGTTGAAAAGTTAATTTCCTGACCAATATTTAAGGACCAAATGCTGTTCCTGATTACACCGGCCCCATATTTTTACAGGGACTTTGCCAGATGTCAAAGACGACATTTACAAGTGAGCACGCAGCTTTTGCATACACTTTCTGAACTTTGAAGTTTCTGCTGCCTTCCCGCTGAGCAGAACACATTCAAGTTCAAGTGGGATATAGAATTGTTATTTAAATCTTACAGTCAAATTAGACCCTAGAGACATGATTGTATAGCGTTATTGTCTCCGTCCCCATGAAGTTAAGTGTTCTCATATCAAATATGATGTGTTTCAGCTTACCACCTACCACACAAGTATTCATCTCGTTGTTAAACGATATCAGGCACAGTGGCATTTTATTTATTTTTACATGTGTCAGTTATTTCTAGYGGTAATGCTAGTGTGACGCTACTGCCTTTTCCTGCGAGTCACGGAAACATGAAGCTGCTACCTAAAGTTCTCAGCCATGTTCATGATAAAAAAGCCTCCAGGCTTTTCTTAAAGATCAGGATTGCATTTTTTGTTGTGTCTTGCTTTTGAAGAAGGATATTTTTGCCGTGAAGTGCTGCTCACAGGAGAAGTGGGCTTTCTGAATGCAAGTTTCGGTGGTGGCCCAAAGGCGCAAACGTTGATGAAACAGCAGAGCCGCATCGCTGCGAGCTCGGTGGGCAGGGAGCACCGGCCTCGCACTGGGAGGGCTGCTGCCGCCCAGAGGGATCCGGGGCAGAGGGACGTCTGCGAGCCAAGAGGGACAGGACTTCGCATCACAAATCAGACAGAAGGATTTTTAAGGAACTACCTCTTTGAGAAGTTGTGGTTCCACTGAAACCAAATTGCACAGCAAACATTCAACTTGATTTCACCTGAATTCTCTTTTGAAAGAAAACCAAGAAGAAAATGTCAAAATAATCCATTTCAATATTGTTAGGGTTTCATTTTTCACTTGAAATGATTTTTCACTTTTGTATTATATTTTCTCTAATACAATAGATTATATATTACAGCACAAAATAAAGCATTAACATCAAAATGGGATATTATGAATGACCTTGAGTGTTTTTTAAATAGTTCTTTGTAAGAAATTTTGAAATATCCGTCTTTTATTCCTGGCACAGAATGAAACTCTTGTCACCAAAGCTCCTTCTGCATAGCCTCAGAGTAAGTCTGCAGCTGATTTGGGAAGCAAAGATTGAATTTGCCTACTTGTCTCTCTGGCTAGCTCAGAAACACTTCCGTTTCTGAAAATGGTTTCTTACATATTCTGTGATTTCTGACAAGACTTGATCTGTAGTCCTCTAAAGTCACCAGAAACCCTTCCCCTGCGTGGAGTTTGGGCTGTAGACACAAAACTTTTGTACACTTTAGTAGTGTTACTATCAGTATTTGTCCCTTTCTTTAGTAGGGTAATAGGTGATACATGAGGCACTCTGGAAGACATTTGTAGGCAGGCATTTCTGGAAGGTGAGGTGAGATGAGGGCCCTTCTGATCTTAACATTAATTACAAATAAAATCCAGACTTCCTAGTCTCCCTGAGCTATTAAAGCAGTACACAATTCTGACTAAGAACTCCTTTTTCTTAACTTTTTTGCAGTGATTTAGCAAAGATGTATTTTGCATTAGTACTTTATTGTACACCTGTATAAATTATGCTGTTGGGTAGCCAATGTTTTTTAAAACAGCATAGCTGTCAATTGCTTGTGTAATGGCACATTTTGCGATACTATCAGATGACATATAACTTGTTAAACTACATTGAAAAAATATTGGAGAGAATTGCACTATAATTAAATGACAATAATAATGAGACCAATATTAGCTGCTGCCATCAATTATGTAAGACTGAGCGTTTATTATATATTTTTCCAAAAAACCTTGCCTATGGTTTAAAAGACATTTCATTCAAAACCCTGCTCGTTCTTTTAACATTTAAAAAGATGTTAACCTCTGAATTCACATTCAGATGTTTATGCCRTGCCCAGAGAAGAACTTCTATGTGCAAGAAGTTTGCAAAAGCTCTGTGAGGTTCTTTTAAAGACATTTTATTAATCACTTAAATATTGTGCATTTTTGTTCACTCTTTTTGTTTGTTTTATATCTAGGTGATTAACAAGTTGTTCAGCAAATTCAGGCCTGATCAACTGATAAAATTGCATTCACTTCCATGTAAATGTTTCATTGACTATTGAGTATTGTTCAACGGTATTGTGTCTTGGTGAGGGCACATCTCTTCAACATGATCCAATTAGTGCAGTTTTCAAACAGCAACACTATTGCTAACACTTGCATATTCTTACATCTGAAATATCAACACCTAGTTACTTTAACACTACAGCAAATATCTTCTGTTGCATTTTCAACAGACGGTCTGATTCTGCTTTCAGCTGCATCAGAGCAGCACTCCTAGGCATAGAGTCAGAATTGGACCCCTGTATGCACTGCACACATGGCCAGAAAGCCATCCTTTGCAAATCTGTTCAAGTCCTTTGGAGGAGCCATTGAGTATGTGCACAGAGGAGATCAGCTGATAAATTTTGGATTTACATTTTCAACAGGGTCCCTCAACAGAGGCTCTTAAGGAATTAAGCTGACGTGAAATAAGAGGTAGGAAAAGAATTTTATCCTCTTATGATTAAAGGGTAGGAAACAAAGTGTGGGAATGACTGGTAAATTTTCTAAATAAAATAATGTTTCTAGTGAAGTCTCACAGAGACTTATTTGTAAGTTATTACATATTTGTAAATTATTTAGAAAAGAGGTGGATACTAAGGTGGCAAAGCCCGTTGTTGGTTTGAGTTTTTCAGGAATGTAAAAACAAACTGCATGTGAGGCGCTTCAGGAGGAGTTCATGACACCCAGTGTCTGAGCAATAAAATGCTAAAGGAAAGTTCGTGTTAAAAAATATAAAGTGATGTGCATGGACTTCAAAACCAGTCCTGACTTCACATATAATATGATGATCATTCAGCTGCTCAGCAAACCCATGTGTACAAGCATCCTCAACACCATGCACAGTTTTGATCCCCCAGCTCACCCATCCCCAGTCTCAGGGAAGAACAAGACAAAATAGAGAAGAGAAGAGAAGAGAAGAGAAGAGAAGAGAAGAGAAGAGAAGAGAAGAGAAGAGAAGAGAGAAGAGAAGAGAAGAGAGAAGAGAAGAGAAGAGAAGAGAAGAGAAGAGAAGAGAAGAGAAGAGAAGAGAAGAGAAGAGAAGAGAAGAGAAGCAAGGGTGATTTAAGACTTGTGCTGGAGCAAATAGATTGGGATTTCTCAACCTAGGAGGAGATAACTAAGGCAGATGTGACAGAAATCTTTAAAATCATAAATGGTGTGGAGCATGTTCATGGTTTTCCATAGTGCAACAGCTAAGGGGAACACATGAAATAACCAAATGGGAGTACAAAGAAAGCAAAAAGATACTCTTTTTCCTCTCAGTTCATAAACTGCTCTTACTCATTGCTACAGCATATTGTGGATGTTCACATGGATTCAAAGACTTTCGGACAAATTCATAGACAAACAGTCCATGAAAAGCTATTAAAACACAAAGGTTTCACCTCCGGCTCAGAAGTCACTGAGTTGCAAGTTGCTCTGAGGTGAGAAAGTACATCAGGAAAGCAATGCCATCAGCTTGCACTGTGTGAACTGGGAGGTACCCAAGCAACTTCAGGGAAAGTGCCAAGAGAACATGAGTCAGTTCGATCTCCATTAAACCTATTGATGAGCTTTGTATACATTGTTGTTAGCATCCTCTTGCTGGAACAGGTAGGAGACAATAGGTCATTTCTGAACCAGGCGTCAGAAAATTAGCACAAACAGCGCCTGATCGTAAATATTTTCCGGTTTGAAGAAGATAAAATTATACTAACCACAAAAACATCAATGGSCGCAGCAGCTGCAGAGCTTCTCTGTTGTCCTTGTTCTGCACTGTCCCCAGTGCACAACTTAACCAAGGCTGGTTTCTATGTCAGTAAGAGCAGCAGGACAGGAGGGTTGATATATCCTAAGTCAAGTTCTCTGAAATGTAAGAAGAGAGGAAAAACTAATTCTAAAGCTTAAGAAAAAAATTTTTTGATAGGCTAATTGGAAAAATAGGATAAAATATTATGAGCAAATTTATTCCACAGTGGTGCTATGCTCGAGCTTGTAGTATGATAATAGTGTGAGGGGAAAGAGTTAACTGATAGACTTGCAGAATACATTTTCAGAGGAATAAATGATAAGGTAAATGTTAGGTGCTCCTTCTTTAGAGCTGTGGAAGTGGCAATAAAATGGCAGATGAAACTCAGTGTACAGTGATACACATGAGAAGAAACAGTCCTAACTTTGTATATGCAATAAGGAAACTAGCACTGAACAGGCAGCTATTAAAAGAGGGAAAATGCTCTTTTGAATGGTAATGCTTTTCTCAGATAAGGAATGTCCTTAGGTAACATTGTAAATGGAAATAAATTAAAACCTGACTATCCAAATGTTTTGCACTAGTAAGGAGAGAAAAAACAAATAATTGCGTGTCAGGATGTTCACTCACCAGGTACACATGGAGCACGAGCCTATTTTGGAACCAGCCTGATCTCTGCCTGTTATCTCCATCAGACATTACAAATATGCGAAATACTCCACTCAGTGTTGTTTTTGAAGGATGGCTAAAGCAGATGGATGAACTGGTTTAGGTGAAAATAGAAACTGGCTTCTAATCTGGTCCTTTTTTTTTTAAGAAGTGCTCTCTCTCTGAACCTTTTTTTCTGAAGTTTAGTAAAACCTGAGATTCACATGCTTCTGCATTTCCTGTTTTTGACCAATAGAGGAAACAGAAACACTGAAATACTGTAAGATGTTATTTTTAAAATATTTCCACTCAGCCAACCAGGAAGTTCTGGAAATCTTGCAAGAAGTCTAATCCTGTAGACTATGTAATCCAAAAATGGTTGCACAAGTTTGTCCAGTCTTTCAGGTATTTATAGTCTTATCTGATGAGGATCAAAAAATATTTAGAGAGCACTCTATTAGCGTGAAAAATATTTTGCATGTGCAATTGCAGTTGCCTCTGAAGAGCTTAATGCCCTGATGGGAAATATGCAGTAACCTGAGCTGCAGCTAAGTGCCAAATGCTAAGGGGCCATGGGAGGAGGTAGGGGCTGAGTTGCCACACAGAATAGGAAGGCTCCGTGGAGGGAATTGTAACTGCAGCTAAGGGCACCCACTGCTTTCTGTAGGGTGGCAGGGAGAGTGGGATATCGGCATGGGATGGATGGATGGATGGATGATATGTGGAACCTCAGTAAGAGGGTTGAGAAACAGACAGGTAGGAACTAGAGAAACCAACAGCAGCAGTCCAGAGGTTGTGATGGTGTGGTGAGCAGAGTGCAATGCAGAATATGCATGGGACAGCAAGTACATACATGTTGTTTAGAAGAAAGCAGAAGACACAGGGCTCTGAGGAAGGTGAGGTATGGAGAAAAGAGGATTAGACCAAGAGTTTTTAACACCAATTATAATGTTGCAACATTTTCAGGGAGTGTCACTGTACAAAGGTGTGTCATGAAGTGGGCGATAGTCAGGCAACGAGCCTACAGTGAATGAATTGTCAAAAGTAAATGCGATTTAAAGTGTGATAGAAACAAACAATTCAGAATGGAGATATCCATTCTGTAGAAAGAAAGCAATGGACAAAAAAAAGCAAGACCCAAGTTTACGTTGCAATATTCCACTTTCACTTCTTGCTTCTCAAGCATGTTCTGCTCCTCTCCTTCCTGGAACCGGCTGTTAAGAGTTATCCAAGGAGCGGCAAACAGCTAAAGAAGAGATGCCTATTACAGAAAAGCCAGTGCATCACTCAGTGAGAGGTAGCTGGTATGTGAAGGCTTATATTAATTTACAGCATAGCACTTAACTGCCTGGGTGTTTTGTGATTTACCCTTTAATTTAAACTTCATCATATCTTGATTCCTGATGGTATGAATGTTAGTCTAAGGCAAGATAAGGAACTGTTCAGATATGTTTAACATTTTAAAGGTGGGTTTGGTTCATGTGATTCATAAAGCAAGTGTTTTCCATGTTGTGAAACATCATGATATGTTTTGGACAACTTTTAATGGGACTGTATATGGAAATCTTTTCTGAAATAGCATGAAGGCTGCTTTTTTGCTATAACACTGGTAAAACATGAGAAACTGAAAACAGTCTAAAACCCAGAACATTTGATATCATTCACCAGATGAAATTTTTTAAGCCTTTTTAGCATGTTCTAGAACAAAAATGTACCTTCCATCAGCTCTAATTATCATGGATTTTGCAAGAAATCCATTTTAAGATGAATGTGTATAAGCACTCTATACTGTCCCTCAGTCAGATATGTAATGAATAGGAAGGGGAAAAAAGAGGAATTGTTTCTTTGTTAGTTGTGTTTAAATAACAATAAGAGAACTTCAAAGTTCTATGGGCTCCCTAAAACACGAGTAGTAATACAGCTAGCAGCAGGAACTCATCAAACCCCTTACAAAAAGTCCCCTGCCATTGCTCTGGGAAGCACATCCTTGGCTCCCTCCACAGCCCTGCCTAAGAGGCAGARACCTTCCCCTCTTGAATCACAGGCTATCTGAGATCTTTTCTCTTTAGAGCCACTTACTTTATTTTCTGCTGCATCCGAACTGCCTTTCATTTCCAGGAAGTCTTCGCAGATATCTTTAGTCTGTCAGACTATCACAGCGCTCATCATTATTAGCTCCTCATCAGATGATATCTTCCCCTATACATAGATATCAGTCCTTAATCGTCTGTGTGTGTATTTTGCCATCAGCACAGCAGTACACTCTTTATGAATGGCATTGTGAAAACAAGTCATTTCTTAGTTGGGGTGTGACAGACTTTGAATCCTGAAAAATTATCTAGCAGTGATAAACTGTTAGATCTCGATATTGTCCTTCCTACTACCCACTTCATTGCTCATACTAACTACTTCCAAACTATTTGAATCAGTGGGACAACCACAGAATATGCCCCATGTCAAAACTGCAGGCTCGACACATCGAACAAGTTGCCTTCAGAGATGCCCCTATTAACCAGTATGGCCATGCTCAATGGAGATCTCTAAACACCATTAAACGTGAATTAAACACCATGAGGTTGCTTTGAGCAGTAAAGTGAGTTAGAGCTTCTCTCCAGTGTTTGTTAAATTTTATGTCAGTTCAAAAGCTTTCCTACAGGTTTTTTAATGAGCTGTGCTCTGTGCAAAGGAAAATTTTGAAAAATTCTGTATTTATTCTATTAATAGTGAAATTAAGTACTACATACAAATGAGAGTAGTAACTGTCATTCCTGTAATAATAAGGCTATAGATCTTTAATAAGTATAAACACAAACATTTTTAGTCTTTTCTTGTTGTTTGTTTAAAATAAAGATTTTAAACAGCAAAGTAGTTTGGGAGAACTTTTGGAAGGGATGACAAATGTAGGAAGATATTAAGGGTATGACAAATTATGAGTTGAACTTTATGTTTTTATTACCTAATAATATGGTATTACAAAGTTCCTTCAAATTTACAAAATGCTCTCTGGTTACAGGGTCTACAGAGGCCCTGTCACAAGGAAGAGATATTTTGAGCAGGTGAAATGGAGAGAGAGATATGATAAGGCAAAACAGAACTATTACCAGTAAGTATGAAAGCAATTAGCCATCTATCAGTATGTAAATAGACTATCCCTACGCATCAAATAACCGTGCCACAAATTGTTATTTGCTTTTGCGCTCAAAGTAGAAGTGGGTAATGACTCTGAACAGCATTTCAGGCACCCACTGCATGCACAGAGGTAATACTAAAAAGAGGGGAGGCAATGACAGTGGGCAGTAAATAGGGTACAGTGTGGGCAATGCAAAGAAATTAGGATGGAGAATTAAGAAGGGATTGATTGGGCTCTGACAGCAAGGACTGGAACGTCTGGAATTTGACAGGGGGGAGGAGGACTTCAGTGAAGAGATTTAAAACAAAAACTCCAACCTGTGAGAAGGATTTGCCCTGTGAGAATTGTCTTATGTGATGCAGAAGTAGTGATTTGAATGTCGGGGGACCAAAGAGCAGGAGGCTGTGGTGGGTGGCAAAGCAGGTGGTGGTGGTGGTGGTGGTGGTGGTGGTGGTGGTGGTGGTGGTTCAGAGTTTTTGATGTGAGATCTCTCAGAAATAGAGAGATTTTAGATATGGTCTGGAGACAAATGTGGCAGAATTGTAACACAGCTTGGATGTGTGATTGGAGAGGAAGTCAAAGATGATCCTCAAATTATAAGTCCCAATGTCAGTGAAAATGGTGGCACAGATAATGTGAAAGAGGTCAAAAATGTTTAAGCAAAGATGAGGGGCTTTTTTTTTATTGGAGACAGGCTAAGATACAGGATTGTGTGGATGGAGATAAGGCAGGATGGCACCTAGCAGAGGTAAATTTCTGAGCCATTGCCACTGAAGTGGGGTTTATTGCACAGGTGGCTGAGGGAAAAAGATCATGCTAAAGAGAAACATAAGGAAAGAACTAATGAATGATAATGCTATAAAAGCAAAGGGAGACGTGACTTTGTGGTGGGGAGAATGTCTGAAGCTCACCAAGGGTACATGGAGGGCACGGATGAGAAAATCTTAGCAGAGAGTTTATTGAAAACAGTTCTGTGAGATTAAACAGATCATAAACAGCTGAATGTTGGATCACAGGGGATGACTTAAAGCAGAAGTTGATGCAGTAGTTTAATGCTGTTTGATAAAGTTTTGTCAAGCACTGGGAACATGACCTTATAGTTGGAGACTATATTTAAGAGATGGGTCTATGGACAGGAAGCATGCAACAGAAAGTCAACRGAAAGCTGGGGGAAGGAAGGAGGCAGCAAGCGTGCTGAGAAGTGGCAGGAGACAACATGAGCAGAAGACATCCAGAGCTAGAAAAGAAGAAAGAAAAAAGAAAAGTACAAAACAGGAGTTGCATTGTGAGGAATTAGCCAAGATTTTAGCTATCAGTTTCACTCTGTACCAGAGTAAAAACCTCCATCTGTGAAAATCCCTGGGACGGGGAAGACCTAGCATCCTCTCTGAGTCAGCAGAACTTTCCTGATTCAGAAGATAACAACAGTGTTTTACATAAGTGGATATATTTCACTGTTGCCTTCACTGTTACCTCAAGTAAGGCTTCCTGACAGCATTTTCTCCAGAAATCAATGTGTTCCCATAAAAAGTTTCATGAAACAGTTTTTTCTAAAGGAAAGAAAAAAACCCAGCCAGTGTTAGAAGTAGAAGAAACCTTCTCATCGGAGATGGACACACATGCTAAATGCAAAAGCTGGGATGCTTCTAAAACCTCACATCTTCTAAAAATAAATTGAGCTACAAGGCACAAAATCTGGAATCCACAGATTTTTCATCCTCGGTTCACATATTCAGAAAGGAAACACTATTTCACTGGCTCTCAGACGCAACTGAGAAGCACCACATTTTTAATGTTACTGCCTGCCACCCAAGGCATTAAGAGAGTAAGTGGAGAAGAATAGCATATCCAACTGAAATTGCAGGAAGGACTACAGGCAAAATGTAATGAGATGATCAGTGAATGCAAATGAACCCTCTCACTTGAGAAGGTGGTAGAATGACTTCCCTGAATAGCACAAAAATTTCACATAGGTTTTTAGGCCAGTAGATAAGAGCACATTGTTAATTTTAAAATACAAATTACTTGAATAATTATCCTCCTCTTTAAACATTTTCTTAATTATTCTCAGGCATATCTTCAGTTTTAAAGCACAAAGTGAAGTGTAAGCCTGACAAGCTAGAACATTTTAAAACTTTGCAGGTATCCAAATCAGAGTTGCTGATAATTGGACTTAATCTGCAGGACTGGTATCTAGGAAAACTCCCATTATCTTCCCAGATAGAAAAACAAAGACTGAAGAATCAGGCCTTACGTATTAATTATTCAAAGCTTACAGTTTTGTACTGAAGAATCAGCTAGTTGAGAGTGTGCATGTATGTATAAATATACAGATAGACAGACAGACAGATAGACAGAATTAAAATGCTTTTTTTTACTATCCTAACTATAGCCAATTCTGTCACTGATTACTGGTAGGTTTGCTTTTTATCGTACATCACCGATACCAGTTGTTAGCTGTCTTTGACAGTGGGTTGAAATGCACCAACATGGCATATATACTGGGGATGGACGGCATTGAGCAGAATAGCTTTGCCACGCAATGATACGCTTGAGCTTTGACAGAATACTAGCCCGGTGTCAATAATCCTGTCTTTGCCAATCAAATGCACATCCTTCTGGAGGCGCCTGCAGTTGACACTGGCACCCCAAACATAGCGAAAGGTTAATGCAATGACATTTCAAAGATGACACATTGTCAAGGGCCCAGCAAAAATAGCAGAACTAGACTGTGTTTAGGAAAAACTAGTGTGTTTTATAGGACACACACATGATGACGATGTTCCTGGAGGGAATGGGTTTGGTGCAAACACCCTTGAAAGACCTTGTTCAAGAAAATCAGGAGTCAGGAATGGATAACAGCATAATAAGATCTGGCCAGGACCCTGAGGTCCTTTCTCTTCCCATCTGTAAAAAGCAAATGTCCTTTTGCAGAGCTCTGGCTAACCTTTGCCAGAGAAAAGAGCAGGAGCTAGAATGACAAAGCCTTCGGAGTCTGCAAAGCCCTCTATTTAATTACAGGGATTTGCAGAGCAGCTTATGACTATAAAATGTATAATAACTTTTTTTTTTCTTAGGTAAAGATGTGTGGCACCCTCACTCATCTTCAAAAGGGATAATTGATGATTAAAATAATTCAGGTAAGGGGAAAGCTGCATATTTAGAAAGTCATATTCCAGTATGCGTCCCTGGCACAAATAGATGCTATGTACATGTTTTAGAATTCCATTTCAATTGCTCCCTCCCTATCTCCATAAACTTTCCGTTTGTTTCCATTCTTCCTCCAGCTTGCTTGTTTTTTACCTGTCTTATGTAGAAGGCCCCCTCTCCTGGCACCTTCTTCTAATCTCACCTCAGTGAAATATAATGCGAATATTCATACCTGACTCACTTCTATGAAAAGCAAGTGTGTTGAAAATGAGGTCGAATTATTTTCTTTGTCCCTGACTGTCAACAAAAGACCAGTTGGAGCAGGGACTTTTTTTTATCATGATACTTCCCATTGACTACAGTTAAGCTCTGATGACTTACTCCAGTTACAGATCAAGCTTGGTATGTCCTATTTATTTATTTGTTGTTTATATGTTTGTTTATTTATTTGTTGGAACTTGAATGCTGTTTGAAGACATAGTAAAGTACATAAACAATCACTGGGCCTAATGGTAGAAGAGGAAGCTATTTCAGAATAATTTGGGGGGTGAATTAGAAAACAAAATGTTCAATGATAAAGACAAATAAATTTTAAAAAGAGAGCAAGGTCAGAAGTGTTACAAGGCAATTGTCTCTTCCCTTGAGACAATGACAAGGACTCGATGGCTACTGTATCTGGGCCTGAGCTTCTTTTCATTGACGTCAGTAGTAAAACTTTCATTGACCTCAATAAGAGTAAGACTAGGGTCTATATAAGCTCTTAATGTTGTCTCCTGCAAAGCTAAGTGCCACAGCCTGGCCTTGCATTATGCACTGATCATCAGCTACTTCTTTATCCTATAAATGTACTTTTAAAAATGAAAATATTAAGAAATATCATTTCCATTCTAATGAGTGGTTTTGCTTTAAGAATTAGAGATAAGCCCAAGCCAGATGTTCAGATACAAAAATTGCCCTCGAAATCTTAGAGCAAGAAATCAGAGGGTAATGGCTTGTCCTGACACCTTTCAACATACTCCATTGTCAAAGGAGAGAAATAGTCATCCCTGGGACAGAATCCCTTCCTCTGGTCTTGGATAATTCTCATTCTAGGAGGTGCTTTGCCCTTTGGGGGTGCCTATCTCACTTGCTTGACTATGGAGGCAGCCTGGGCAATGCACAGGCTCGACATCAAATGTTTGGGCACTAACATTTAGGTGAACTGAATCTTATCCTGAACTGAAGTTCTACTGCTATGAACTTTCATCTCCCATATTCACCACCTTCCACGTCTTAATCACTGTCCTATAATATAATTTTTGCTTTCTCGTAAACAACCTCTCTCTCTTCCCACACTCTTGCCTTCTCCCTCTGTGGGACAATTTCAGCAAGAGAGATCTCCATCATTTACCAGCCAATCATCTGTTGGTTTAATTACTTAATTAGACATGAAAACCTGGGAGTTATGTCCACACAGCACATATCTATAGCTGGGTGATGCATATTCTTACCAGACTTATTTCAGAGTGGTGGCTGGTTTTGAGACGTGTGTGCGATAGTGTCCCTTGACAACTGTAGATGGCATAAGCATGCTTAGAGTCCTACTAGTAAGACAAGTGAGGAAACTCTTATTTCCCAATCTTGCTCCAGGGCCTGTGGGACTGCAAGGCATTGGCAGTTAGTGGTCTTGTGCACATCCATTTCTTTGACAGAAATATTGGTGTTGTAGGTGACAAGGAACTGTAGAGGTAGGTTGCAGTTGAGTAAAGCTTTCAAGGATAATATTAGTACATAAATATCCAACATCTAAAAAGGTAGATGTCTAACCCCAGAAAAAGCAGGGTGTTTCAGCTAAAATCAACCCAGCTGTCAGATCCAAGCATGAGAGATCTAGTGGTGTTCTTGGACCTATTTACCTTGAAAAATTTGGAAACAATGCTCTAGTCTAAAACATAAATTGATTTCTCGTTTCTCATGCTTGCTTATAGACTGAGAGATCTACACAATTAAATTATCATTCCACAGAAGACTTTCAGAAGACAATTCATAGTCTTTATAGTCAATTAGATAAAGTTTTACATAGTTTCAGACTGAAGGCTGTACACTAGCAGTAAATGTCCTCTCTGAATCACTGAATGTTTCTATAACTCAGCTTGAGATAACTGAAGTGTTAAACCATTTCTTCTTTTATGTTTGTCTTTGTCTATTCTGAAATAGTCATGAGAGTTTGGTAAAGAAGAGGTTGTCTAGCTTTGTGCTGGTTTTGCACAAAAAGATCTACAACTTACCATTTATTTCTTGGAGGGAAATTCTTCTGGCTGCTGCACAGTTCTTCAAGGCAAGCACAGGACATGAGTCCTGAACTTCATGGGCTTAGCTTGCTGAACATACAGGTCACAGATGCTCTTGCTTTAGCATTTCATTGTCATGAGAAAAGTGGCAGAGTTAAAGGTCTAAGCAATTTGCTCTGTTCAAAGTGTTCCCACTGRTTCTTCCTGTTTGTGTCTTATTAAGATTAGACAAGCAATGCATTTAAATTTGGAAGCAAGAATTCAGGGGACACATCCTCAAACATCACAAACTGGTTCTGGAGGAGCAAAAAGCCCTTGTAGGACTATTCAAYCAAATAGTGATTGTTTGTGAAAGGTGAAATCAACAAAATAAATAAGACAAGATGTAAAAAGTTTATTGCTGCTCTACTCAGTAATGGAAAGAGCAAAGGTTATCATGTAATTATAGCTTTATGTTCCTTTTAACAGGGCTCTTGCAGCCAGTTACAGTCTTCTATATCTGTTCTCGGATGTGTTTACAAAGTCTATGCATCTACTGGACCTGCATCACAAGCACAAGAATCATCTCTATATGAAGGAGTCATGAATGTTTGTGCCATGTAGAATTATTTTTCCCAGGGCTGTTTATTCAGTAGAGATGTATTTTTGATTATTAACTGTAAAAACTGTTATTGAAGGAATGTGTACCTTATGTGTCAGGACTTGGAACTGTGTAAGCTTCTCTTTAAGGGTTGTGAAGCAGTTGTACGCTGCCTGAGAAGACTCTTTGGAGCTTACCAGGCCCTGAAATACTTGGAAGAATAACTTGGCAATGGCTGAAAAACTGGGTACTTATGCATGTTCAGTCTTCCAGATAGTGGTCCATAGACAGATCCTTTAGTGTGTCTTGTTTATGCAGTGTTTTGGTCTGCAGCATATAAGGAATCTTTTCGGCTTAGCAATGAATTTTAACTTTGAGCCCCACTGCAAGGAAGAGAATGCAACTGCTTTTATTAACACAAATTGTGCAGTTGGACAAATGTAATGGCATAAAAATAGCATGCTGCTAACTTGCTTTTGAAAAGAAACTTGAAAGAGTCTGTATACAGTGTGAATATTACATTGTACAAGCTTTTCCTTTGAAGAGATGAAAAAATATTGTTATGCTTAGTATTTTCATCTGTCTATTAACCATTCCAAATATAGTCCTTGTTAAATATATGGGWTTGCAAGCATTTTACACAAGGAGTTTCTTTTAAAATTGCTCAGGCACATAAAAGGTTGCCTTATTCTACAGACTAGAAGTCAGCTAACTCAGAACATGCCTTTGCATTAGTATTAATGAATATTATTTTTCCACAGCCTGCATAACAATTATTTTCCGTGTATACAAAGAAAATGTATGCATATTAAAGACACTAACTTAGAGGGATGTGGCGTGCAAAATGCATTACAAGGTCAAATCCAGCCCAAACTTCATTTTTCCTTTCCATTAATATTTTTAGAAGGAGTCTTCAAATTTGTAGGTGGTGACTCAATGGGATTTGATATGAAGATGTGACACCTCATCTTAAATTCCTTAACCACATTTCTTAAGTTGACAGGAATGTCAGGAAGTGTGCCTGATAAGGCTTGCTGTCCTCTCCGAGCTGACTAATCATACATGAAGTCTTGGCAAGAGATAACCAGGTTACAGTAGAGCCAAAATGACATCACATCAACTCAATTTCATATCCTGTAGACACCAGTGCCTATCACCACTCCAGGTTGCTAACATCCTTGACACACAAATGGTATTTTCAGTCCCCCTTTTACCCTGTGTCTGTCACTCTGGGGTAAATCAGGAACAAATTTGTCACTAAATGTAAAGAACCATTAACTCACAGGCACTTTGTCATCTGAAGCATAATTTTCTGTGCACGGCTCGCCAATCCCTGAACTCCAGCTATTTGCATAACAGTTTGCTATACGAATTTATGACGGAGGATAGTGCTGAACTTGTTAAAATTCCATGTGAATCTCAGCACAGAAAATGGACTGGTGCTTTAAATCTTGGAGAGTTGTTCACATCAATAATGAATTTCAAATAATTTATTCACTTCAAGTGTAAGTGGTTGGCATACAGTCCTTACAGCTGGTTTGTTGAGATAATTGATTTCCATATAGTTTAAAGATGGGGAAAAGAAGCATATGACAACTACAGCGGGTTTCGAGGCAATTGTGAATGCCATATCAGTTTAATTATAGCTCCATCTTTAGCTGACATGGGTTCTGTCCTATTGGAATTAAAATATCCCAGCAACTTGAAATGTAACAGTGATGAATTTTTTATGTTCTTCTACCTACCTTGTATGCTAGCTTAGGGCACTGTTACAAGTACACTTCTAGCTTTTTTCAGTGGATAGTTAACATGACATGCAAGACTGGTCTGCATGACACAGATAACTCAAGGGAATAGCAACAAAGTAAATGAGATGCATTAGTATCTGRATGTGAACTGGGGGATATAAGTTCTCAGAACTTCTTGTTTAATTTATAGAATTGGTTTTTTTCCCCTGTGCATAAGATTTCAAAATGGTAATCATATTCAGGAAATGAGATGTTCCCACTTCAGGTACTAATATCAATATGTAAAAGATAATCATTAACCAGATGTACTACTCAGCAGTGCCTATTATATGTAAACAAGCTAACTGAGGTGATAAAAGAAGCTTTTACTTAAAATTTAGTTATATTGACCACAGAGACACTGGGAAAACTGGGAGGTTTTTTGTTTTGGGGTTTGTTTTATTGACCACTTTATGCACAAAGTAAGGGCTTAGCGAAACAAACAGGGTAATAAAAATTTGCATTGCAGCTAACACCACAGTGTATGAAACACCCCTGTTGTATGAGGTCCAAGCTGTCTGCTCCTGCATGTGACCATTCAAAAGGAGACGGGCTACACCTCCACATTTTCACATATAGGACATACAGAATGAGCAGAGAACAGGACTACTAGAAACCCCAAACTTCACTCCATTTTTTTTTATTTCCACTAAAAATTGCATCACCTAAATGGTAAATAGAAAAGCTTTATTTCATTCTTATTCCATTCTTACTCCATTCCTAAGTTTCACAGTGTGGAAAAAGAAGTTAACAGATGGGCTGTCTAGTAAACTTTTCATGCAGTCAGGGCCTGATTCCCTTCTGTGTTGTTTCTGCTTCACTTGATGTAACTTCCCTGATTCCAATCAGGGTCCTACACTTAAGTTCCAGTATTAAATTAAAGTAATTCCTGTGGAATGAGGCCACACTTTTGTTTCAGGTTAAAAAAAATTCTGAGTATACCTCAAATATCCTTCCAGCATCTGAATAAATTGGAATAAATGAGAACAGACCCTTCTCTGAAATAAATTATAAACTGTAATGATGAAATAAGGGCTTCAGTGGTCTAGCTTGACATAGACAGCACAACATTCCTTGCCATTAACTCCCTTTTTTATAGATATATACAAAGTTTTCTTTTGACATTGCTCAAGAGCAGAAGGTTCCCCAGCATTGTGACTCCTAGCTTCCAAGATTTCTTAGGGAGTAACTGTTTATGATCTGCCAACTTGGGGTAAAAATACTTGGTAAAAAATATTCAGTAGACTCCACAATGGTCAACATTTCACAAGAGAGAGGCAGAGGAAGGATAGGGTAGAGGCTTGATCTTAGCAGTGGGTATAGCTGGTTGGAGCTGATGGTACCAGTAACAAGACCATAAAAACAAGAGGATCTTAAATTCCTAAAAGCTATTTTAGCCATAATAGGTCATAATCATGCTTTGTGCAAGTTTAGTTTGGGGAAAACACTGAGTTAAAAATTACTTACAAGGCACCAAAGCCTAAGGCTTCTGGTATTGACTTCCAGCTCCAATTCCAGAATGCAAGCTTTCACTTAAAATGAAGCACAACAGTAAGGTGCTAGAAAGGATTAGTTGCAGGTCCCTGATAGTCACGACACAAAAATTTTGGGATGCATAATGCCATCATGACTTTGCTTCCTGTTTGTGGCTCAAATATGTAGCTTTGATTCTGAGTTTGTGTGTGTGCATTATGAACACGTATTCATAATTTGGGGCTGGAGCTCAGACAGAATCTTGTATCAAGAAGTCCCTGTGTGGATTCACACCAAAATTGTGTTAGCTATCTTAATTTAAAGACAGCACCAAGAGGTAGTGGAATGATTACCAAGAGCTCTGGAGAATTAAAAAGCCTTACTGTCATACAGATACATTAACACTAGAAAGAGTTGAGATGAGTAAAGAACCTAAAATGGGGGCTTTATGCAGAAGGAACACTCTCTAGCATCTGTTTCTAAAATACAAAGGAAAATTTAGATTGCACAAGAAATGACAGTTTGCAAGTGGTTCCAAAAATACATCAAGGAGTGGAAGTCAGCTGGAAACTGTAATAGAGAAATCACCATGCAAAGTACCACCTAGACTTCCTATGTGAGAACAAAGTTGCAAAAATACTCTTTCACTGTTAAATATAGGCTCAGGTCTTGTTGATATACCTGAGATAGCTTGTTATGGGCAAGCAGGAATTCTGCCAATGGAGATAAGGTAGCCAAGTGTGAAATCTGCTATAAATAAAGGAAGTGGTCTGCAAAAGCACTGTGCCTTGGGATTCAACCTTCTGTAACTCTGAATCCAGTCAGGTGAGTAGGGCACGCTAATAAATAGATGCCAACAATTTTTTTGTGTGTCACTTTTATTACACATTCAGGTTGCATCATTGCCTCCCAAACCGGTGAGTTAACTTGAATACTAAATAGATACCTGTGGAGTGATACTTCTCTTTTTACTCATTGATGGTAATTTGTAACACCCTGATTCCTTCCCTCAGCCTGCACAGGAAGAGAAAGGGAGAGCTGGAGGATAGTCTCTCATCTCCAGTGACAGACGCTTACAAAATTATCTTTGACTTCAGAGGGGACGTGATCTGTCCAAGCATCTAGTATGTTTAGCAGCTTTTGGGACCAATGTTTGTTAGCTCTCAAAGTGTCTGTTTCTACTTTTCATCCTTAGCCACCGAACAGCCATACTCACCATCGAAGGAAAAGACTAAAAATCCCAGAGCTATATAATATGTTTTCAAATATCTTAAAACAACATTTCCTGTGTGCCATTTTTGTGTAAATGTTGTTCCTGTATCTAAGAAGAAATAGAGTATTAACTGTGTATTTTAAAGCCTATATAGAATACAGGGAATTGCACATCAATTTTCCACTACTTCTAAGATATGACAAAAAGTGAGTCATCGACAGGATTTTGTCCCACTTGGAGTTTAGTGGAAAAACTTTCATTGACTGGTATGATTCAGACTCCAGTCTTCCAGCTCTTATTTGTGGTGATGAAAAGTATTTCTGGACATCCCAGACCTGCAACTACATGGCAGAACGTGTCTTTTCAGCTCTTAGAATGTAATCAGGCAACAGGGTTAATCTATTGGGAAGTCATTGGATAACTATGTCCCTAATTATGAAAACTGTATTAAGTAAAGAAAACAACTTGGGCACATTTGTTGCTTTCATTGCTGAAGGCTACCCTAGTGCTGTACGCCTTGAGAAGACCTGCAATAGCAGCAGAGCTGCTGGCAACAAGAGTGGCAAAGTTTGTAGGGCTAGGTTGAAAGGCATAGACGTTGACAAGAGAATGACCTTTTGGGCACTGGAACCTCACCCTGCATTGCCCTTAGTTTTGGCTGAGGCTTTTTTTACCTTAATGTTCAACCTGAGCACTTGGTTCAGACCCATTGTCCTAGCCAGGTGACATCTTGCTGCCTACTGTCTTTCATCCAAGTGTTTCTATACACAGATGGATGTCATCTAGTGACCCAAAATCTTACTGTTTCCTTTCGGTTTCTGGCCAAAAAGTGGTGTTTAACTTTTCTAACTTGCTGAGAGAGTAGGCATGTTTGAATCAGTGTGTTGCACAAAGGATGTTGAGACAAATTCACACGAATTAAAATTTATTAGCAGGCTCCATAGCTGATGGCACATATCAACAACGTCAGAGGGAAAAAAAAAAAGGGGGGGGGGGAACTCTCCCCAGTGGCAAGCTGGAAGAAGAAGCTGTGGTAGGCATCCTGCGACGAGCATCTTCCCCAGGCATCCTATCCAGGGCACCAGGCGGTTCCAACACAATACTTTCCCTACAGCAACTACATACTTTTGATCAGGACTCACTCAAACTCTCTACTGATTGTTCCCATTTACAGTGCAAGCTTTGAGCAGGGGCAGGTGCTGCATGGCTGGTTGGTTGGTGAGCTCTGTGCAGGCATATTGTTGAGTCCCTTGATGTAAACCACAACCAAAGGGTAGGAAACAGAGGGGAAAAGGAGGGGGTGATTCRTGCTCTGGTGGCAGTCTCTTCCCCTGGAACCTGCCACGCCAATACTATCAGGGTCTGCAGGCAACAGCCCACCTACCTCCAGGAGGGCCCTGTGGTCTCAGGGAGCCCTGGTGCCAGGTGCCAGTGCATAACCACAGTGTCAAGATCATCATTCGTCCCTTTCAGTGCCATGCGGCAGAGGGTCAGGAATCTTCTGTGTGTCCCTTCACGATAAAAAACATCCAACCTTCCAACCATACCCTGAGGGGGACACTCCCCAGTCACTGGCCATGGGGAGGACAGCCTGCTGCAGGGAGTTTTGTTCACCAAAAAGGAGGTGGCATTTGGAAGTAGGTAGAAACCATTGCTTGTGACCATTTCCACAGCTGTATGTTCTCATTAAAAAATGACAGTAAATTTATCAACAAATGCATCCGTACTCCTGAAGTGCTCGATTAGCTGATGTGAAAAATACATTAATAAATCTTACACATTAGGTAACTGGATGTTGCCTAATGTTTAAAATTACAGCACAAAAATGGAAAGCGATGTCTCATGTTAAACCTTTGCCTTCCTTTGCCCAGATTGTGTGCAAGAATTCCCTAAAGCTTCTTCTCTGCACCAAGGTGTAAAACGCTGTGTGGAGAGTCTCCCCTGCAGAGTAGGGGGACACAGTGGTACTGCTTCTACGCTAAACTATTTGTGTTTGATTCATACTGCACACATACTGATATTTGTGGGGATGTAAAGAGCCTCAAGAGGCAAAAGGACAGTATCATATTTAAATATAAACTGGATAGCCAATTTGAGTGGTTTATATTACAGAAATTCCTGGAAATAAAATAAAGAATTATGAAATAAGTGCATTTCACTYACAACTAGTCTGTTAGCATAGAACCAGTAGTAATGCTGGAGAGGATAACACAAGGAAGCAGGCACTTGACATGTAATCTCTGTATTTCCTCTTTTCAAATTAAATTCTGCTTACATAGACAGACAAACAATGTGCATAATACTTGTCGTCTTCTCCTTCTTAATGCATCAAAGAAAACAATATCAATTTAAAAGAATGGCTTTTACCCACACATTTAATTTGATATAAAATAAAAAATTGAATTCCCATGAGCAAAAAAATAAATTAACATAGACGTTTTCACTTTTGCTCTTGAATCTCCTTTACTTCCAACATTGTATGTTAGTAGTCATACATGATCTTCTGCCTGGACTATGCTGCTGCTTTATACCGGCTGCAGAAGTGAATTGATGCAGTCTGCATGGCAGTGTACATATGCAAGATGCAACCTGCTTGCCCCTGGTGACCGTGAGCACCAAGTCTCTGATAGAGGGTTTGATCCACTTTGCRATCTTTCTCCAAAACATTTCTTACTAACTCAAAAATTTTTAGTTGATTAAATGTGTCTGCTGTCTCCTATTTAAACAAACAAACAAAACAAAGAAAAAACATGCAAGTGCTGTCTTTGGTATCTATGCATGAGCAGGAGGCCTTGATTTATTTGCTCTCTTGTTTGCATAGCTCTAACTATGGTTATTTATCTAGATTATTTATTATTCATAGACCTCTCTAAATACTGGCCACACGCGCCATCAGTATGTTTGCAGTTCTGCATCTGCAGTGATGGATTCTGACCAGCCTTTCAGAAACATTTCGTAGTCACTTCATTCTAGAAACAGCATGTTGCTGATTAAGGAATAAATTTGAGATCTCGACCCCATATTCAGTCAGTCCTTTATATCAACTGACTTCAGAGTAATAATTAGGAATTTTAACCTCCACATAGGCTTACAGGTTGTAACAATGAGTTTTATGATGAATTAACTATTTTCAGCTGAACCTGTGACACTCATACTAGGTGTACAAACACAAAAAACATATATACAGAAATAAAATAACTGATTCTTTATGTCTTCTTTTTACTTCTTTTGACCATAAAATATCAAGATCTTGCTATAGTTTTTAATCAATATGAAATGCATTTTGTTTATAAATGAATATTCTGGTTTGCTGCACTGGTTTATAATGAATAAACAGCAGCAGCTAAGTATAGAAAGATTAATTTTCACTTTTATCATTCACTTGCAAGAAGTTATTCTCCAATTACTTATTACCTGTGGAATAATACCGAAATTAAAATGAGAAACTCAGTCAATATTGCTGCATCAAAAATGATTAAAATCTTCACTTACTGAGAACGGTGAAATGTTTATTGGTTTTTAGACATAGAGTCCTCCAGGGAGTGCTACAAATCCACACAAACTCACTGTACCTTCGATGTTGCATTTGGAGCGTTGATTTAGACGAAATATGTGTAAAAACTCCTGTAGGCAGACAGCTCTCTAGTGACTATACATCTGCAAACGCTCAAGAACATAAATTATTCCAGCATGAGTCTGGAATAAATTATGCTCACTTCACAAACTCTAGATCTGCTTGATCGACACAGTAGAAAAGGAAAAATTGTTGTGTTTTAGTGTTAGGGAACAAGAGTTTATTTAACCACCCTGTATATATGTGTGTGTAATTTTACACTGAATTTTTTTCTAAGTAGCATAACATTAATGAAACCAACAAAGGAAAGAGAACTTGTGAAAGTAGGACATGAAATGATGTGAGACCGGCCTGGTACAGCAGGTTCCCTGAGCTACATCAGAGCCAAAGGTAAAGCAGCTGCCTTCTCTTCAGGAAAAAAATGAATCAAGCTTTTTCCCCCACAGCATCCTACTTAGCTCAGATCCCTTAAAGCTACTCTGTATCCCCTGCAAAGATAAAAGCACTGTACTTTCTCTTCTAGTTTGTATCTCATAGACTATCAAAAAGACTATTCAGATTAGATCAAACAAACAAACAAAAAAACATTTCCCAATATTCTGTCTCCAGAAAACCAGAGCAACTATACAGTGATTCATCACTTGCTACTATTACACACCCAGATATTGCATCTGAACGCTGCATTCAACAGCTGTGGCAGGGCTTGCCTTCCATGAATTTACTGTGTCTTTTCTGAGTTTACTTACCTTTAAGCCTTTGCAACATCTTGTGGCAACGAGTCTCACACTTCAGCTACTCAGTCTGTGAAAAAATACTCTCTTTCATTTGGTTTGTTCCCCGGTAATTTCTTGTGTACTGCTTGTTCCTGTGTTGTGATAAATAGTTAATAATCTTTCATATTTACTTTCTCTGTGTCTCCTGAAGAAATAACACCTGATGTTAGCCCTCRGTCATTTCTTGTCCACACAGAAGTCTTATTCTATTTAAATAGTCCTCATTCAGAAGCTCTTCAATGCAGCTGACCGTTCTTTCTGTCTTTCAGTGTATTTTTCTAGGTTTACCTATATTGTTTTTGAGATGAGGTGACTGTACACCACAGGCTATATATCAGCAGAATAGTTTCTGATTTGTTCTCTAGTATTTTCCTAATAATTCTTAATTGGTTTTGCTGCTAGTGAGCACTGGGCTGACATCTTTATCAGGCTCTCCAAGATGTGTTTCCCGAGATGAAATAACTGATTTAGTGCTCATCGCCATTAGATGTATTTGTTTTCCCTACATGCATTGTCATTATTGAACTAGAATTTATTGACTTCTATTTTATTACCCAGACACTCAGTATCAAGAGGGGTTTTTTTAATTCTTCACATAAGTTTTAGTTTTTCTATCTTGAGTAATTCTGTGTTAATATAGATCTCAGCCCAGGTTCCTGTGGGTCTCCAGCAGTAACCTCCTTTCCTTGAGAAAACTGACCATTTATTCTTTCTTCCTTATCTGTTTCCCTCATGCTTTTCCCAATGGTGAACACGCCATGTTTATCTATGAAATCAAGCCTGATTTGTACTGTCATATTGCAGCTACAAACACTGTTTCAGGCAATGAAATTCTTTCCACATTATTTCTTGATATAGTTCTTATGTCTTTTTTGCTTCCGTTTTCTGTCTCTATCACTTTCCCTCCCTGTGTCATTGTGTTCACTTTCTCATCCATCCACTTTCCCATTCAACATCATCTTCTCCTGTTCAGCTTTCCTGCAGGGTCTCAACCCCTTCCTCACTAGTCACATCTCTTTATGCAGGCTTACTAGAGCTAGAATAACTGCCTATGTGTATCATTTCTCTCCTTACCCTACCCATTCCTATTTCACAAAAAATGGAGGCAAACAGATGCAATCTGTGCATGAGCCAAGGTCACTGAACCTAGTGGAAGTCTCTCCACTGGAGTGAGTAGAGTTGGAGTCAAGTTTTCTGTGAAAGAAGGCTGACTTATGTATGAGGCTGGTTTATGGATAGACACTGCACTGCTATTCCCAGCAGAGTTAGGTGGTAGGGAATATGCCACATCTCCTCTTGGGCTGTTCAACCAGGTGATTTGGACTTCATGATAAGATGGGGAGATTTGCCCAAATGTGTTGAGGTGCACCAGGCTGAATCATACTCCTCCTGGCTCATCTGCCTCTCTGGTGAATTGCATGCAAGGGGTGAATAGCTCTAGGAGGAAAACTGTAAAAGTTCAGCTATCTATGCCTTTCCTAGTATTTGGCAACTAGGGGATAACAGAGCTGCCAGCACATATAGAGAAGAATGAACAAACCAGTGCGCCAGGCAGAAAGTTGATTAACTCACGTAGGCTTCCTGCAGATGCCTGTAGAGGCAACAGCAAAACACAGGACACCGAGCATTGCAGTCACCAGCTTGGAGAGCTGCGTTGAATTTTGCTCTTCAGTCCCATGACTCCTGCAAAGAGGGAGCAACCACAGTACTTAGATGTGTTAGCATGATCATAGCAGAGATGGAGCAGCCATCCTATCTCCCGTCTGTCACTGATGACACCTGTGGAGCAACACATGTTGGGACACCATAGTGGAACTTCTTTCCCACATGATGGAACCTTCCCACATGGTGGGACTTCTTTCCTCATACCACAAGCCTTGATTCTCTTAACTGCCCTTTTTGATGCCAGCAATTCCTTTTCTTCCTCATATATCCAACATCCTTGGTTTATCCAGTCAACACCAGGGAGCACTGTGGGATTCAAGATTCCCAGTATATGGAAATTTTTTTGAGATGGGAATATGTGGTGATGGGTGAGAAAGTGGAAAAGATAATTTCTGTGATGTGGCTTGTTACTTTTACCATTCTCGAAGTCATTTGTCAGGCACTAAGTCAAATAACAGATAACAGGACATTGTTCTTTAATCTTCACAGTGAAGTATCTGTATTTTTCAGCTATCTCCACTGGACTTTGTTCTTACTTTCACAAATATCTTACTCCTTCTCATACTCCTTATGGCACTGAAACCAGCAGGAATATCTTGTAGAGTGAGATATTCTTCCATCAAATAAATACTCTCCATGAGAAAGAGTGATGGACTGAACATATTTGGCACAGTGAGGCAATCTGCAGAACTGGGGACAGCATGGGGGAGTGAAGGTGCCACAATCAACCATTTCAGGTGAAAATAACTGAATGAGTGAGCTGTTATGTGTTAGAAGTGGTAATGGCAATAATGACCACACCTTGTGGCCACGCTGCTCTCCTTTTGCCAAGGATTGTTTTCTATTGGGTGACCTCTTCTTCAGGGTAGTCAGGATATTTCTGCTGTTGCAATGCTTTCACACAAAGGTTCTTTGTGCCAAATAACATCATATTTTTGCCGGAGGGTGTTCATGGTTATTGTTTCATCAATGCGTCTCTAATTAATTTTGCCAAAGCCACCCACCTTCTGCCATCTGTCAGGTGGCAAGAAGAAAGACTGCGGCTCCAGACAGCTAGTCATTTTGAAGGACAGAAGAACTTGTGGTGAGGTGAGAAGGATATGGAGACAAATTCAGATCATCACCTCACAATAGCTTCTTTTATATGATAGCTTACGAATCATAATGGACTATTATATCTATAGTATATAAACTAGGGAGTTAAAAACCCACAGATTAAGAAATTGCAGCAATGTTATGAAGCAAGAGATGCTAAAGCCCTTTTTGGTCTAATATATCAATGACAACAATAATACAGTTATTGTAGTGATTCTTTTTAACCAGTAAGCTGAGTCCTTATAGACAATGCCCATAGTTTATACTTCCCATAAGAACAAACGTGTATTATCTTTTACCTTAACTGTTTCCACATTTCCATATGCTTCCAGTTATTTATCTTAATTGTGGAAACAAAAACAAATACACAACATGTAAAGAACTGGCTTGACCTTCCTTCCATAGGCCACATCCTATATTCTTTGCATGCTCCAAACCTGCCTTGCACTCTGATTAACTTGACTAGGAGTTGTGTTTGTGTATATACCCACACAAAACGTATATATAACCTGGCCTCACACGGCGCCGCAGCGCTGAACTGAAATCCCAGTAGAACTTCAGCTATGGTATTAATCACKTATTCATGACTGAATGTGGGTTGCAAGAAAAAATTTAAGAGTCCATAGAAACTTTTCTTTGAAGTACACAATCCCTAAATATTCGGGTTTACCTCATGGTCCTTTAGTTAGGATTTATTAGACTATTTCATATTTGCCTTTCTGTTTATTTTGTAAAAGTATACTTGTCTAGCACACATTTTTATGCCAGCCTTGCTTTGCATTTTTACAGTCTGCTAATTAGACCATTTTAACTAATTTGTTTGCATTTTGTATGAGCAAGTTGGGCTTTTGGATTGACTAATGTAATTGCAGCCAGTTTCTGCCAAATACAAATTACTCTTTCTAGTGTGAGCTAGACAGAAAAGTAAATATTTAATAGCCATCAATACCCTTGCAGCATTTTAGAGTGTGCTTTTTTCCTATGGAAAGTTTAAATAATTTCTTCAGTGCTTGATTGCACTTTAATGTTAAGAAATTATTTTTTAATCTTTTTTGAAATAATAATGAATTAGACATTTTAGCATCTCCGTAAGGGTTTTATTTCTGTGCACTTTGCAGTTTTAAATTGCAAGCTTTAAGATCTGGTACTTTCACATTTGAAGTTTACTTGTGTAGCTTTTTATGTGTTGAATACTGTCTCCTGAAACCATTTTCCTGGAATGTACTTGGTTTTTAATGTTTCTAAGTGGATGAAGTCAAGTCTTACAGCAATGTTAAATTGTGGGACTTTTGCTTGCTTTCCTTTTTTTTATTCTTTTTCAGAGGAGCATAGGAGAAGACAGGAACTGGTTACCAAACCTCAGCATTATTGGTATTTGTCTTTTGAACAGCAAATCTTATGTTCTTCATCTCTGCAGAAGTGGACGTAAAGGCATAGGTGCACCAGAGACTTAAGCATGTTAAAGCTCCTCAATTTTCAACCTTAATATTCCTGCCACAGTGCAGATCGAGAAGACCGCCTGCTTGCCAGGGCAGGGCAGCTCTCTTCCTTCCCCTCTTCCTTCCTCACGCCTCCCTCCTGCCGTGACCTACACAGAGGACAGGGGTACATCTGCCTCACCCGAGGGGCTGCCTCCAAAATGTTATACGCAGACCACACTTCTCAGATCAGGGCCAACATAAAAGTGCTGAAAGGTGTTGCTTTCTGACAAAATTTGGTGATGGTGCTCTTCACCCCGGTGTACCCACCTGCATGGTGTCAGTGCATTTTCCCCAGGCTATGAGTGTTTTGGGCTCTAATTTCTTTTCCCACATTAAGCTTTCACATGCATGGGTCCCATAAGTGTGTTAACCAATGGCCTAAGGAGTGGGGCTGCTGTTGCTCTCTGTCCCCCAGTGATTGTGGGAATAATCCATGGGAAGCAGAAGGGTTTGAGCAGGAGTGGTGGGTAATGGTTAGGTGGTGCTGGGGTTGCCTTAGTGCGTTTCTAACCTTACCTTACCTCTTGTCAGTCATCTTGTGCAGCTGGTACCAGTCCCAGGGTGCTGTGGGAAGGAGAATCTGCCTTTGGCCATCTTACTGTTTCATCTGATGAAGCTAAAATGACAATAGATCAACAGTGAGATCCAGCACTAAGGAGAGAGAAATCAAAACACCTTTTAGCTGAGTCCTTGACATGTCAGTACTCATTTTCTTTTCAGATAGGGTGCAACTTCATGTAATATTAACCCATTCATAATTATTAATTAAGAGGGTGAATACATAATCACTGCCAAGTGACAACAGAGGTCCATGTCATCATCAGGCTATATAAGCAGGTTCTGAATTTCATAACCACAACAACCAAATTCCTTCTCTCTGTCCCACTCCTGTTACATCAAATGTGTCACGGAGCATAAAACAACATGGTTTTGTTGGATGCTTTATCACTATCCCTCACTATCTTCGCAATCCTCCCACCATGCACTAAGAACAGGTGCATTGCAAAAGGTAATAATCTTTTTTTGTTTCTGGTATTTGCCTGGCCTAGGTGGATGGGCAGGTGATTTGATCAGTGAACTAACCATGCTGTTCTGGGAAAGATCCTAGTAACAGGCAGTCTTACCTGCCCTCCTGGATAAGTTTGAGTGTGGCATTTCATTAGTGAACCCAACACTGCCATTCTCGGATATCTGCAAGTCTCACAAATATCAGTAGCAAATTTGAGCGTAACTCAGTGGTAGGATTCGTCTACTTGGATTAAAACCTAATTTTTTTAATTTAACACTACATTTAATACTAAAATTTAATACTGAAAAGCTGTAATTAACAATAAATTTAATAAAAGCAGATTTAATACTAAATTTCTGGTGTGTATTTTCCATTATGGACATGGTCGCCCTTTGGGAACTGTGGTCTGTGGTCCTAATTTATACTGAATTTCTTGAATAAGTACTTTTTGGTCCTAGATACAGAGAAAAGCAACTTCTTGTGTATCCTTATATTTGTTATTTTGGTACCAGTACTTTGGAAACAAAAAGGACAGATTATCAAATGGATTTGGGTATGTACCCAGTACTTTTCTGAGTGTGCCTATCTGAATACATACTGAAAAGCTGGTGTGATTTTGGTACCCCTGAGAGGAGGTAAAAGGATGGAGGCTTTGAAGATGTTGGTACCATCACACAAGAGGTCTGTCTAAAATAGCTGCACAGATCGTCTTTAGAAATGAGAAGGAAGTTAGGTTATTTTCTCACTTCTGACCATTCTACAATTTATCCATGCCTATATTCTCTTGCTGCTAATAGGATTACTCACACAAGTAACACAATAGCACTTTAGCCTTAAGCAGTTGGCCTCCACACTGATATACAAGTGAGCATGTCAGCTGGTGCTTACTGTGATGCAGAGAACAAATTAACCAAGAACTGGACTGGCTCTGTTTTAAGTCACAGGTAACTGAAATCTATTTTAATCATTTCAGTCACAGGGAAGTATTTTCTAAATGTGTTATGTCAAAACATCCCAAAAAGTGACATGTAATCCAAGGCACATGTTTTATTCTTGATTACCTTTGCAAATTCAATCTCAGTCCTTTCAAGGCATTTTGAATTTAAAGTAATATTGTTAAATGCTTGTGTTCTTGATACTTAACTAAAGCAGTGCCACAGGAATATTCAATAAAAGACTTCAACACAATAATTCATTTATTCACTGAACATTAATTCACCCTGTCTTAACAACTGACAGTTTTTACAGATCTGACCCCTCTCCAGAGATTTAGTCATTCTCCAAAATGTAACAGCAAGAGATGAGATGAGATGTTAAAAAAATTTATAGCACTTTCCAAATTGTTCAATAAATAACTATCCAACATAAAATATGGATGCTTTTCACCAGCTACATCACAAGACCCTTCAGTGTCTGTTCTCTGCTTATGAACTCTCTATTTCTTTAAAAGCCTATGAGAATCAATGTCTTTACAATGTCAGGTCCTGGTAAAACTATGCAGGGAAAAAAATCCCAGACATTTAGTTTTCTAAAGCTACAATGGCGTTTCTCACACTGACTCAGCCTGAGTGCTTCTGCTGTCCTAGGTTGTGTCAGTAATTTTCAGAATTTCATATGTCAATGCAAAATTATTTGTTTGAAATTTTGGGTATTTCTAAGCCCAGTATTTCTGTGCCTGAAGAGTAGCTTGAATGTAAGGGATGGTGCGTGAGTGTCTCTGTGTTGCTGTAACATTCCAGCAGGAAAATTCTTGGTCTAATGATGAACATAGAGTATGGTATAGCAGTTAGTTCTTAAACATATACATCTTCTCATAAATTTGTGCTCTGCCCATGACATTTTTCCACTAAGGACAGACGTACTTAGAAGACAAATTTACATGTGAATGGCAAGACTTTTTGCAATCATTGTGTGAACTAAAAGGGGAAAAGCCAATCATCAATTTTAGACTATTTCATTTATACCAAGCAGTAGATGTTTCTAGTRTTAATTAAACTCTTTCGAGTATGAGAGCAGTGAAATGTTGTCCAAGAGAAATTGTTGGTTCATTTTATGTCATTTGCACCTGTAGTTTGGACTTAATAGACCAAAGTGAAGACACGTATGGGGAGGGTATGTGAGGAAAAAGTGCATGCAAAGCAGTGATGTGAAAAGCGTGAAAGAAAGAAAAGCTGAAGAAGAAAAAATAATGGTCTGATTAGGTGTTGATGGAAGATTTTCTACTCACCTGTGCTGGAAAGTGGTATTAAAATATCTGGTCCTCATACAGCTCTACATTAATACAAGACTTCTGCAAAATGTAGTGTCTTGATCAATGCCTGGGTTTGCACCTCCAAGAGTTTAGATCTACATCTGGCCATCACCTGAGTAATGCACTTTGACACAAAGCATTGCTTGTGTTGCTGCTGACTATAAAAATTTGTTTGCAAAGATGAACATCACTTAAAAAGGTGATAAAGACATAAAGAACAGGAGCCAAACTTTTGAATTRTTAACCCGTTCTATAATGTATGTGAGGTATACTTAAAAAAACAGGAATGCCAGTTATGTTTGCAAGTGGCTTCAGATTAAYGAGGGCAGATACAATCCAAAGTACTGTTCAAAGGTCAGTGAAAAGTTTAAAGGTTAAACCCTGCTACTTTTTTTCAGTTCAGGCTCCAAAGGGTTCAAAAAGAAAGGCCCATTTCTACTCTCAGCTACACTAGTGCGAATCTAGTATTCACAAGTGCTTGGTCTTAGTTGAATTGATGTGGATTTACAGCAGAAGGACTACCAGCTCTGGCTCTATACTGTTGCTTTGCTGCTTGGTTGAAAGAACAGGTTTTGTTCAGCTGCCACTTTCCCCTGGAAAAAAAAAAAAAAATCCATGTAAATTTGCCCATGGTGTTTTCAGAGCAGGGAAGCTACAAAAATACTCTGAATACACTGTAGAGATTGAAAATAAATATATTGGGAAAGGTGAATTTCCATATTAAATAAGCTTATTTGATGCTTATTATCTCGTAGCAAGAATAACATTCTTCCATCAGCAGTTCTGCAGCATTTTTAAATATGGTGCAAATGTCGGATTATATTTTACAAGAGAGGTTTGTTAACAGTAAAATAATCATATTGCTATTTCTATAATAACCTAACAGGAGCCACACCACTGAAAAGAAGAATGTCTTATCTCAAATGAGATTTCCAACTAAGATAATCTGAGGAAATATATAACAACACTGTGACTCCTGCGTGACTTTATGTTTTCTTTTCCACTTGTTTTTCTACTATTAGCGGTAATAAAACCATACTATTCAGCAAAAGCTTTAAAAAATGTCAACCAATAAATAAGAGTATTCACATTTGCATCTTTTCTTCCTGGAGAAATCCTTCAAGTCTCCCTCTTGGACTCCACTGTTATTCACATTCCCTGAGGACAGAAAATCTGCCAAGGGGTAGAAGGGTTCAGGGTCACTCCTGATACAAATTGCAAACATGATGCACTTGAACTCTGGGGCACTGCCTTCACTCCTCTCTGCCAGCCACACTACCTACCAAAAGCCCATCCGCTCAGGTCCCTGAGTAGTAACTACTGGAGAAAGTTGCTTAAAGAAAATGTACAGATTTTAGTGATAAATATATAGAAAGATTACAAACCATGTTCTGCAAATTCCCTTCAGGCATCTTCCCAGAACGTTATCCAGAGAGGTAGCTGGGTTAACAGCAGCAAGTAAACTTGCAGGATCCCTTAACTCCCCCTCGGTCTTACAGGCTCTTTGCAATTGCCTGCTCTGCTCCTCTGTCTTCCCAATGGTTCTTCCTCAGCTCCTTTCATTTCATATCTGTTCTGGTTTAACCCTAGCCACCAACTAAAACCCACACAGCCGCTCGGTCACTCCCCCCCTCCGGTGGAATGGGATGGGGGAGAGAATCGGGATAGTAAAAGTGAGAAAACTTGTGGGTTGAGATAAAGACAGTTTAATAATTGAAATAAAATAAAGTAAAAGAGGAGGAGGAGGAGGAGGAGGAGTAATAATAATAATAATAATAATAATAATAATAGAATATACAAAGCAAGTAATGCACGATGCAATTGTTCACCACCTGCCGACCGATGCCCAGCCAGTCCCTGAGCAGCAATCGCTGCTCCCCAGCCCCCTCCCCCAGTTTATATAATGAGCGCGACGTCATATGGTATGGAATACCCCGTTGGTCAGTTGGGTCAGCTGTCCTGGCTATGCTCCCTCCCAGCTTCTTGTGCACCTGGCAGAGCATGGGAAGCTGAAAAGTCCTTGACTAGTGTAAGCACTACTTAGCAACAACTAAAACATCAGTGTGTTATCAACATTATTCTCATACTAAATCCGAAACACAGCACTATACCAGCTACTAGGAAGAAAATTAGCTCTACTCCAGCCAAAACCAGGACAATATCCCACCTCTGTGTTGTATCTTCAAGTGTCCCCTCAGCATCTCCACGGCTCCCCAAAGCTCCTGCTCCCGTTCATACCATGCTATCCTGCTGCTTTCCCATGCCTGCGCAATGCCAGTCCACGGGCAGTTCTCACCTCACAGTTCCCTGTCTGGTTTTCAAACCACATAGCACTATGGAGAGGCTTTTTATAAATTATTATTTTCTTAGCTTTTATATTTTTTTCCTTTTGAAACTCTCTGATGGAACTAGACAAGCTTTAAGTCATGATCTCATGCTGAAGGAAGGACGAAGTGTTGCATAAGGGGCAAAAATGAGAAATGGCAGCCTTTTTGTAATACATCCAAATATTCCTGAAAAAATCCTATATGGTTCTGGAAATGACAACTGGTCTTATGACCCACCTTACAACTCATGGCTTGAAAAGCTGCAAGACTTTTCCTCCCCTGATCAGATATCTGTAAAAGTACTTCCAGCAAGAAGAGTTGCCCATGCAACCTTGTGGGTATTTTTCCCTTTTCAATCTTTGTAAACATTCACACAAAGAAATTCAAGTGCTTGGATATGGATAGAAAATGGATCCACAAGAATGAGAACTTGGGCAACGTCTATTATTTCAAAAGTCAAGGAAATATTGATGGAAAACACTTCTGCATCTTCCACTAGAATTACTGAATAGATTTGATTAAATATATAAACTTCACTTTGCTATTCAAGTTCACCAAGCATGTTTGGAATAACAATTATTTTATTAACATACTGACATGATCTAGTCAAACAAAATTAAATGTGTTTTGGGGTAATAAAACATAAAGCCTTATTTAAGTATCTTTGCTTTTTTAAAACAATGGAGAGACAGAGATTTCTGCAGAAGGAAAATGATATTCCCACAAAAACTGTAAATTAAAATCATTAACCTCAGCCTTGCCATAAGCATCTTTTTCCTCAGGGGCATCRACCAGCTGTCCTCAAAGAGAAATTTTAGTTTCAGAAAGCTCTTGGGAAAAATACACAATATACACTGTTACACTATTTATAAAATACAACAAGTTGTCTCTAATCTGTTCCTACTAATCAGTGTAAAACCAGAAGGAAAAAAAAAATTGCTCTTAGAATAAAAATTCTCAAAGAGTCTTAGGGACATGAGAAAGCTTCTGAAGGGAAAAGTTTAATCTTAAGTAAGGCATCACATTCTAACCTTRAATTGGCTTAACAACCTGTACGGGCTCAGATGCATCAATTTATGCCAGATTTTCCGAACTGTGAAACATGAGTGATATTTCTTACCTTGCTCAGAGCAGCTGACACACTTTAGTTTGAACAATTCTTGATTTTCCTTGTCCCCTTGCCTGCTCTGGTGCACCAGGGTCTGCCTTTTCAGCATTTTACCGTGACATCCTTGTTATCTGTTACCTCAAAGTTTTTGATGGTGCCGTATATGTACATGATGCCTCTTAAGCAGTAAGGTTCGAAACTGCTGAACTTGTGCACCCATGCATTTATCTACATGCAAGAATAATCTAGTTAATGAAAAGATGGCTGGGGGAAAGCACAGCCTGTCTGTAAAGCTTGGGATGTGAGAGGTAGCATGGGCTGTGGTTGGCACTAGGAAGACCTAAAACTGCCACTGGCCCATTGCGTGATTCTGAGGAAGCCATTTCACCTTTCTATTGTGCTTTTCTTCTCAGCCTTCGTCTCTCCAACCTGCCAGCCCTTCACRGCAAGATCTGTCTCTTACGATATGTATCTCACAGTGGGAGCTCAGCTGGGGCTTCCAAATTAGAGCTGATTGGGAATTTTTCAATGAAATGAATTTTCATTAGAAAGCGCAGCTCGGTTTCAGTGCAGTTCTGCAGTGCAGTTGTGGGGATGCTCACCCAATACGTGAGGATGCAAATTCAGATAATGACTCTGAAGAATACGTTGTTATAGGAAGTAGATCATCTCTAGCAGGAGCCGTGGAGTGCACCTTGCCCTAGGATAACTATCAGGCTGTGGGTGAATTGGCACAGTCATCTGTAGTTAGAGAGACAGCAGGCCAGGAATTTGAACCTGAGTATGCTAGGGGAGATCACATGCTGTACATCTCTTTTGTTGGTGTGTTTGTTTGTTTGTTTTGTTTCTTTGTATAAACACAAACCTTCTAAAAGCACTTAGGTTTGCTACAGGAAAGAACTGGAGCATCAATGAAATCCTGGGAAGTTTCATGGGTGGGTTTACTCCGTCTCATTCGGTTCTGCTCTGAACCCTGCGAACTGTTAACAGTGAGATCAGACATTTTACCTTGTAAAATACTTACAGTCTAAAGGAGACAGACAACTTCAGAATAAATCATGACCAAATATTTGAGGAGAGTTAATGACGAAAAGAAAGAGAAGTTATTTTCAAAAATAATTCCGAAGAGAAATAGAAAGGCCTTCTGGTGATTAGTAAAAGCAAGCTGTCCCCAGCATGAGGAAGGAGATGGCAGTAGGCAGGTGTGGGCAAAGGGAATAATCAGATCAGTAAACCAAAGGGAAGAGTACCAAAGTTCAGTGGAGACAACAGCAAATTAAAGCATGGAATTAGGGGGAAAGTGGTATGGGGCTTTAGTAAGTTTTGGTGTGCCATAATGAGAGAAAGGAAATAACCAGGAATTTCCAAAAGTGATACCATTACAGCTTTTAGAACGTTTCCGTAGTAGCTTCTGAGTATTAATTCTGGTGGAACACTCTGAAGAGAGAAACACTTTAGAAAGAGCTTGGGTTTATAAAAAAAAGATTTGTTGTTATGAAGCAGATCTCCACTATATGCCAGCATAAATTGCCAATTGTGTGGAACACTGCAGCAGTACCAAAATGGCAGTGCTGAAGGGAAGATGTATTTTCTCCCTTTCCTAGCCCCACTTCAGCTTCTCTTACTGACTGCCAGTCTAAAAGAGCCTGCATTTCCAACCCAGAGAGCAGCTGAGTCATTTTCAATTCACATGGTCACTTTGCAGCTGAGTATGATTGCACTACCTATGTGGCATCTCCAAAGAATACGCAAAATACCATTTGCTGAAATGGCAACTCTGTAAACGTGTCTCCAGCGGGCATTTTGTAAAAAAGTTAAGGCTATGAGGAATATCATATCATTTAGGCTAAAGATTTGTACTGGATCACGCACTATTCTCTCTCTAGCCTTTGACTACCAAACACCAACTCTGTGCGCACGGCTGTGAACCTGGGGTGAGGGTTCAGGCTCCAGTGTAACTGAAATGAGGACACAGTCTGCCGCCTGGCATCGCCATTGTCACTGTGCTCACCTTTCAGGAAAATTAAGGCCTCTTTCTCTGGGAGCTAACTTTGCTTAAGCTCACTCCATGAGTTTCCACTCTCTAATTGTTCACTTTAGGCTCGGCCAGAACAAATCATTTTTCCAACTTGCAGAACAATATTCCAGGAGAATATATGGAGAAATAAGTCAAACCCTGGAAGAAATCTCAACAAAAATATTGCATCGACAGTACAGATTACTAACAAAACCACTAGATTAGGCTCCTTCTCGATGAAGACAGTAACTTTTCCAGTGCAGGATGATAACCTGTATTACTTCCTCAGAAACAAAAAAATTGTCTCCTTTTAAATGATACAGCTAGTAAAAAACCAATGAACTATGGAGTCTTTTGTGGGCAAAAGGTTTGCCCGTGAACCTTCTGCTACATAAATTGAGATTATAAAGAGAAAAATTTGAGACAAACAAGCACTGACCTGTGAGTGAGAGTTAAGCAAACACATAGATGAATTCAGAGATGCAGCCCTGTGATGGGGAAATACCCAGGGCAAGAAATGTTTACAGAGGAAGGTTCTGTGGATTTTCAGGCAGGGGAATAGCAGTGGTTACCTCCTGCTGAAATATCATAGCCGCAATGAAGTGGCAAAGACGACAACTGACATGTCAGAGACACATAAATGTATCCTTACAGGACTGACAACTTGGTATGATTGCTCTCCAAAGATAACTTTATAACTTGCTGAAGTGTGATTTAAGGATGCCCTGGAGCAGCACTAACTTGTGTACCTTTCTTGTGGGTAACTTTTTATAATCTATAGCTTTAGTTAATAGCTTATGCAATTTTTCATTTGACCTACGGGTGTCCCATGTGGGTGGGATTTTCAAAAACACTCAGGCCCAGATCCACAAAGGGATTTACACAGAGATGATTGCACCTATAATGTGTGTAGGGAGCAGAGCGGAGCAGAGACCTGGCCACCATTTAGCCGGTAATCTAGCGAGGATGCAGGAGAGGGGCTGCAACACTCTTAAATGTTCACCAGGAAATCTACCCATGCTTATGTGTGAATTTGCTCCGGACTGTGGTGATGCCTTAGCTCTGTTCCCACTGAAATGGAGTAAAATTAAGCACCAGCCAAGTGCTCTTGAAAAGGCCAGACTGAATCTTTCTTTTCCTACTGTAACTTTGGCCCTTTCTAAAATATCTTTTAGAAAGAAGTACTTGAATTTTATTATTAGGTAGACCACTTCAGCAGGAAAAATGTGTGCTGTTTTTATTTTGGTGTTTTGTTTTTCAAGTGAACTATTGTATATACATGCAAGAATAAAAAGGATGATAAAAAGGATAACAATACAATATCCAGCTTGGTCCCAGTGATGTTAGATGTGCTTAATCTGAAGCAGTTGATAATCTCTGCATGCAATTTGGGCTGTAGATCTTTGAGCACATCTTCCTTTTTGATGCTGGCAAAGAGCAGGGGTTGTATCTTCACATATGTCAAACACTAGGATAAATTATGTCCTCCATGGGGAAAAAACCACAAGCAGCAGTGTACCTTATAAATAAGCCTTTAGGGAAGCTGCTTTATTTCCATTTTTTCCCTGTCTTTTCACAAAGCCAAACCATCCCCAGTGGCATTTGGACACTCAGAAGACAGTTTTATTTGAAAGGCCATAAACAGTCAAGCTAAATACATAGATGCRAAAAGCTGAAGTCCTTGCAATGCCATGCTATAAAATAGGTGTCAGACTGGCAACTTCTGCACGAAGGCTTGGTGCTGATTTGCTTCCTCAGACCCAGAGAGCTTTCAGCGAGTGTCTCTGAAGAAAAGCAAAGTGCAGGTTGCGCTGGCCTTGTGCCTGCAGAGCAGGCAGCTGCCTTTCTGAAGGCTGGTGCAGCACCAGGACATTACAAGCTAAACTCTCAGAGACGCATTCTGACCCCAGTCAGCGGCTGAATTTACACTCCTCTTAGTGGGGAGAAAGCGTCTTGAAAGCAGTAGAGGACCCCAAGGCTCTTCAGAGCTCCTCAAATGTTCAAGTGTAGTGGTAGCAGAACATACTCATCTGGCTTTCACTATGACAGGTAGTAAACCCAGTAAACTTAACTCAGGGTAAACTGAGGGCTGCAGAGTGAACTGGAGAAAAGTCTTTGTCCTCTAGGGACAGCGTTATGGGAAAGCCTATAAAGTTGTAGGTCCAAGCACAGAGCCTCCACTGACTTCCAGGGGAGCACCAAATGCAGATAAATAGCAGTGCAAAGGCCTAAAGGCATGATAAGAATTCATCTCAAAAGCATTATAAGTTTATTTTGCTCGCACCTACAGGACAGACAAAGTATGGTAATACTACTGCTGTTGTAGTAGTATGGTCTAAGGATAAGATAAGAACTGCAGGAAGAGGCAGTATTTTCTCTTAAACCAACTGTTTTAACTAGGGGAAAAAAAGCTTGCAGACACAATCCTCTTTAGTATACAGAAACCTTTCTCTTGCTATTGGTATCAGCTATTCTAGTAGAAGAGGCAGCTTTTCCCTGTAACTTTGCCTTGGAAACAAAGTGAGATCTGAACTCTGCTCCAATGCAAAATACTGGGTGATCTATGCCTACACAGTAAATAAGCATTGAAAATGTTTATTGGGAAAGCCAATGAACTCACAACACACTTTTTCCTAAGACTGACATGATTCTAAGGTCAGTCAGAAAAGAGGTTTTTCCCCAGTGGGTGTATTTTGTAGGCATAGTGATTTAAAGTCACAGCCTTGCAGAAAGTCATCACGGAGTATCTGAACACTAAATCCTAAGGGTGAAATGTAGGCCCTGTGGAATTGGTATGGTTATAAGAGTGCACAGGCCTTGTAATGGCATATAATAAGGTGGAAGTTGGTATAGAGAATGGGAGAAGAGGAAAGCAGATTCCACCCTAAAGCACTTGCACCCTGGCTCTTGAAAAGAAGTCAAGTTAAGTATTTTATGCTGCATAGCACTTCAAGATTTATGACCTCTTGCCCTCACTGATAAAATACCACTTACACACAAGTAGCAAAAAAATCACATAAAAATAATTTCAGCTACTTCCTACTTCATAGGAAGAACTAAAGTGGTGCTGTTGTCCCTCAGCATCAAAAAAAAAGTACGCTTTGTCAGATAAAATGCACCATTCACCATTTGCTGCAAAACACGTGTTCTTGTTGGTTCTAGCATTTCATTCCTTTTGTGCTCTCTAGCTCTTAAATGAGGGAAAATCTGAGGATGATGCTTTAGGATCATAGAAAAGGGAAGCAGGTTTCTTTTTAAAGCTCTCTAGTTCCAAGGAACTAAGATATTTCTTCTAAGTATTCATTGCAAAGGCAGAGAAAACTAAGGAAAAGTGACTCCAAAGTAGCATCTACAGTCAGATTTGGGGTGAATGTTCTCAAAAACTGTTTTCTCTTATACATACATTTTGTGGACTTGAGCATTATGTCCAAAAAGATGATTGCGGACTACTAAAAAAGGAAGAGAAAGCTGGATAGTCTCCTAGCCGCCTGAGTCCAGGGCAGGTATGTTGTCTTTCTGAGGCTGCCTTAAAGTCTAAGTTGGTCATTCTTCCTCTGACCTAAAAGAGCATAGTAACAGTATTTCCCCTCACCCATCCATTTTCAGTTACTGTTCATTTTAATCACAGGTGCCATCAGAGACTCTTTCTTAATGTATATCATTACTTTGGCCAGCACAGAGGGTTTCTCTTGGCACCCATAGATGTAGGAGTAATATAAATATATTCAGTGCTACAGTGATAAGCAAAGTCTTTAAAATAACATAGATCTCAGCATACACACATATTCATACGTAAATAGTAAGGCACATTCGGCATTAGCCTAAACGGAGGAAATCAGGTAACACAGCACAAGGTCAGAAAGCAAGTATAAAATGAGTCTTGATCAAACGGTTTCTCCTTCATTTATTTTCGTCCTGCTCTGACTGGTGTAACTTATAATTAGTCTCTGCCTGCAGTGGTGTGGTTCCAAAGAATGGTGGATTAAGGAGAAACTCTAGAATTTCTCCGTAACTTGACAAGTTATAACCTGAAAAGCTACACTTAGTCCATTAAAGATTTTTCACAGTGACATTTTAGTGCAGCTAGAGAAATACGCCACTTTGCCATTTATCATTTTCAGGGCATGGACAGTGAAAAGGAGGTTGCTATGAAGAACAAAATAAAATAGATTACACGTATAGAAGTGAGGTGAAGAATACTGATAAATATACACCACTGAATGTCAGCAAATGTCACTTGAGAAGCCATTTGCAGCTACCAGAACAGCCTTGCAAACCAGCAAAAGTAGCAAAACCAGGCAAAACGAGTTGGGTGTACTCACTTCCACATGAATAAGCAATAAACCTCTCTGAAGTTACACCAGAAAGTTGTTAAACTTGATAGATGAATCTTTTCCAAATTGCTCTGTCGCATACTGTATATGGCTACAAAGGACTATGGATGGTTTAAAGTGAAAAAGAGAAAGCATTGCTGAGAATGCAGCGATTTAAGCATTTTTGTTCAAACACTTGTATTCTGCTTTGTATTAAAGGGACAGTTTGAACAAAGGCGTGATTCATCACACTGCTTTTTCTTCCATAGGGCTGCTCTTTTTTTTGTCTGAACTTCGTTGTCGGAACTATTGCGTTATTTCCATTTCTCCTTTAAATATATTTGCAGCTCTAGCAACAGGGCTTAGAGTTAAATCAGTTTGGGTTTGGTAGGCAGAAATGTTGCAAATGAAAGCTTTTCAGCTGAAAAACTTCTAACGGTAGCTATCTAGCATGCCATCTAAGTGTAAGTGAAAGACCTGCAAGATGCCTCCTATCTTTCCAGGAGCATCTGATTTGTAGATCTATGGATCAGCTGCATTTTGGTTTATAGATACGATGACCTGAAAAAAGCTCTCCTTGTGAAAGTTGCAATACTTCAGAGACAACATCAAGATTCCTTCAGACTTATTTTAATCTGCGTTTTCTGTTTGCAGCCTCTTGAACCACGACTCTTCGTTGATAATAAACAGAAGTGAAGATCTTTGACTCAGAAAATATCTCCAAGGAAAAGTAGGAGTTCTTAAAACTTCAGAAACTCTGACTGCTTTTATATTTAATTTTCCATGAGATCTTCCTCCCAAATTCTAATTTATCTTAGCAAAATCAGAGACAGCCTGCATCATTTTGATTCCATGAGACTGTTATCCCCAGACACCACACTCATGCAAATTTCAGATCAGTTTTGTTTTCATTAGTGAAAAGCAGCAACATGGATCACATAAATGGGGTCATACAGGAACATCTTTATTCAAAATATTTCATACATGCTAAGATGCGCTGATTGTAGAACCGTTTCAGCCAAACTTCTCACCATATGTTCATGTAAAAGCTATAAACAACCAGCCCTACAATGACATCCTAAAGCCTGGGAGTTTAAATCTTGGAATGGAACAAATTTCTTGTGCTTACAGATCCTGTAGATGGAGTAAGGGCGAACCTTCCTTTCTTGGGCCGGATGTTTATACAGTGAATTTTCTTTGTATGAGTCTTCACTCTATTCTTGCAAAATCAAAATCAAAAGTGATCCTTATTAGTCAAACCAAGCCCTTTATTAAATTAAATTTGAAGCCTGTTTTAGAAACGAACAACGAAAATCAGAAAACAAAGATTAAACCGATGGGTTGTGCTCAGCACTGCATGAACTTTCCTGAACCGCTCCCTGCCCCCCCCCCCGCTTCTTTGAAAACTGAAGTAATCTTTGAGGCAGAACAGGCGTTTGACAGCATCCGTCATCCAGAAGCTCTGTAGCAGTTGTGCTGCTTCTTTGGTCTTGTTTTGAATTTCTCTGTCAATTTGAATAGACACAACAGAGTCTCAAGGAGCGATGCTCACAAGCTGAGAAGGCGAGGACCGTGTCGGATGCAACAAAGGGGAAAAGATCTATCAGTTTGTTACCTCATCACAAATATCAGTGTCCCCAAAAGCTTCTCCTTTTACATAAAAGTGTGCCGTTCAGTGAAAAACACAAGAAAGCTTATTTACCTTTTATATGTGAAATTTAATATGTTATGTAATAATATGCCTAACGTTTTTTAGAAACTCTGAGATGTATTACGTATGCACACACTCAWCCTCAGAAGAGAGAAAAATACCGTTTCTTAAAGGGCATTTGAAAAGTAGAAATGCTTGGCCAAGAGGTTTTAAAGGAATTCTTGAACAAATAGGCAGCACACGAATAAATATGCTGATTTTGCGACAAGCACTGAAAAGAAACTTCTGGTAAGCAGCCTGCCTAACCTAATGAATGGTTTAGTCCTTCCTTCCTCCATCCTAAGCATGAAAGCTGCTATCCACACCCCAGGCTTGATCTAAACTACTGAATGCGATAGGGAAGTGCCTACTGACGTTGGATCAGGCCCAGCAGCCTCCAGGCTTGACCCTGTAGGCCTGCACCAGCCCAAAGCCAGCCTACGCCTCCCCCAAAGCGAAAGTCCCTCAAATGCAGCTGCTGAGGTACGTGCAAAATATCTGAAGCTCTTAATCAGCCAGATCTTGTCCTTTGGAAAGAGTAGAAATTTTGCTTAAATAAAGCAGTACAGGGTTTGGTTTGGTACAGCCAGTAATAACAAAGAATCATAGTTTCTGTTATCGGGGTTTTTTGATACATGTGTCTTTCTAAGTAAAAAGAACATGTAGTTCTAAGTGGGGGGAGGGGGGGGTGTCATTTTTTGTCCTTTTTTATTTTAATGGCTAAACATTGTAATGCTAGCTAAATAGAAATTCTTGTCTGTTAATAGGTTCCTTTAGTTTGTAATAAATAGGAATGCTAATGACTAAAATTTGGTATTTGGTATGCATTAGCTTTTGTAAGTCTTTTCTTTACAGGCTTCATTGACATTCAATATGGCAAGCTTCCTTTGAAACATATTTATAAAATAACTACAGTATAATTAAACCAACAAAGCCATCTTTTAAGTAAGCTTAATAGCTCAGTTTTTCACTCTGTAAATTTTTTATTTTAAGGAGGAAAAATAGTTATGCTTCAATTCTACTGTATATTTCATTTTGCATCTAATATTTCCTTTCCATTTGCAATCTGTGCATATCTAATTCCTGACAACGGTGATTATTAATAAGTGTGCATGAAAAACATGCCTCRCAGAATCTTCCACAAGAGTTTTTTTGTTAATGAGAACTGAAACGTATCTTGGCAAAGACAATATATGAAATGCATATATATATGTGTATATATACATATTTTAATAGCTAATGGTGGTGTAGTTAATACACAAAAATGGATTAATAGATATGGCAGGTAATAATCAAAGTGGATGCTGTTTAATAAATGTAACTAAAAATATTTTAATGATATAAAAGCAATAGGTAAATAAAAGCAATTACATTTAATTTTGCTTTCAGCTTGTGCGCGTTTTCTGTAAGCTTTAATAGAGGGGAGAGCTTGTGCAGAAGGCTAATGGTAGAGTCAGTGTTAGCATTATTCATTAGGGTTTCTAAGTAGTACTTATTCTGAGATATTTCTCTGGAAGACTAAAATGTTCTTGGTAAGGGTACTTGGATCCTGATAACCCTAATTCATAATAATATCCCCCTCATTCAGAAAATTAAAGTTTACAGAGTCCTCAGCAGTTTGAAAATCTTTATACTATTTAGAACCATGATCATGTTTACTAAGGACAAGCTAAAAAGTGATAGCTGGCATTATAATAAGTAAAGTGGAACCTCATAACTGTTTCTTAAACTCTGTCCTCTACAGGCATAATAATATTGAGACCCCATTTACGGTATGGTGAATAAAAACAGTTGACATCATTGTTATAATCTTTATTTAAAACTGTTACCAAGGTTACAAATTACCATCACTGTGTGCAACAGGTCCCTCTGAAGCGGTATCATTACAGATTAACTGTAATGTGTAGGATTATAATAAAAGGCATAAGGGATTATGCACAAGCAAAAATGCTAGAAATAACACAAATACATCTACATTATACAGTGCATCGCCTTGCAAAACCTCTGCTTTCACTGCTGAAATACACAATGTGGCTTTTTGTTTAATTCGGGCATTTAGAGAGATGTTAACTGTAACCTGAAGTGGCTTTACAAATGTCAGGGAGCAGAGGGGGTAGGGTTTATCTCGACCTATAAAACCGCTGCTACTGGAAATGTTCTCACATCGTCTCCACTCTTAGCGGAGCACCTCGTTTACAGGAAAATACGCCTCCATTGTGTGAAGCAGGACTGCAGCGAAAGAAAACGGGGTTAGCGGCTGCATGACCCACAGCAGCGCGGCCCGCAGCCCCGAGCGGAGGCCGAGGCTGCCCTCGCCGCCCGCGGCCGGGGCGCGGCCGAGCCGGGCGGCAGAGACCGGACCGGCCCCGCCGCGCAGCCCCGGGCACGGGGGCTGAGGCCGAGGCCCCCCCCGCGCCCCCAAAGAGGGGTCTCGCCTGGAGTGGCAGGGTGGCAAAAGTGAAAGCGGAGCGGCAAGTGACCTTCCGCTCGCCAAGGCGGCTGGCCACCCCCGGCCAGCACCTCCGTCCCCCGCTAAGTCACTCTACCCCGCCCTCAACTTAATGACACAAATCCGGGCTCTTAAAGTCTTTGCGACTGATCGTACTCGCTCATTTATAAATAATGATCTCCATATAGATGCATAACAACAACATACCAGAAGTGTTTGGGGAGAAATCCGATTAAGGTCTATAGCTTTTTTCCCCTCTCTCTCCCGGAGTAAAAGTCTTGCCACAGGTCAGCTGCCGCGGCTGGCCCAGGCTGCGGGGTTAAAGGGAAGAAAAGGCTCCAGGCGAGCCGCTTCCTCCGGGCGGCGGGTGGGGGCTGCCACCGAACGACTCGCCCTGCCGGGGGTGCGGGCCGCCGCCCCCTCGCCCGCCCGGCCTGGTAGGCTCGGCCGGGCCGCCGGCGGGGGCGGCCGGCATTTTGGGGGGAGGGAGCCGCTGCCCTGGTTGGAGGGTGAACTCAGCGGTCGGGACCGATTTCCCTCCGGCGCCAGCATCCCCCGGGCAGGGGCGTGGGGTCGCCCCGCTTCGCCTGGACCGGACCGGACCGGGGTAGCGGTGACGCAGAAACGCGCTTTCCTTTCCTCTTTCGGGCGATTTAGGGGAACTAGAAAAACAAACATCGGGCCGTTTCATGAAACCGGTGGAGAAAGCTCCGAAGGGAAAGAGAGCGGGGCACATCCTTTTAGAGGAAGGACAAGGGTTCTCTGAGGAGGGAAAACAAAAGATGACAGTGGTGGCTGTAACCCCACCATGAACCAGGGACCTCCTGGCCACACTCAGAGAGCTAACCTCCCCGGACTTCCCATTACCTCTCCATGACACTTCACTAATGCTCACACAATGGCCAACTGAGCGGTTTAAGTAAAGATATTTTAACCTGAACTAAACATTGTCTCCAGACAATAGGATGCAAAGCAACATCTGGTACCACACATAAACAATGCTGTGCAACAGCATATGCTCGACGTCTGGACGTTTATGTCAACACTAAGCAGTCGAGAAGGCTGTCGCTGCTCGGCATGAAATCTTAATAAATGGCTGTTTGCTGCGCTTCCGAGGTGAGCATCTAGGATCCTTCCTCCCGGGGCATCCTCTTCAGCTTGAGGTTGCCCGGCAAGACATCTTCAGACCCCATCCGCACCATTTCCCTCCCGCCCTCGGAGCAAACCACCACTGAGAAATGCCACGAGGAGAGCCCGTGGCCCGGCCTAGGGACAACGCCGGGTTCCCCCTTCCCCGCTGCGGCTCCTGCGGGCACGGCTCGGCCGCCGGCGCCGGTGGAAGCGGCCAGCGCTGAATGGCCAACTTCAGGGAAGCGCTTCTTTAAAGAGGAGGCTCTAGGCTAATGAAACAACGGGAGGTGACTATTGCAAACAGCTGTTCCTCATACATATTTCATTATACAATCAGATAATGCATCTTACCACCTTCTCAGTTATTCACAGATAAACATTTTCAAGACGTTTTGACATCTGTCTTAGGGCCTGCTATTAATTTAGTAATCACTGTAGTTAAAAACGTATGGGGACTGCACCTCACAAAACCTCCGATTTCACTTACGAGGACAACTTCCGTAACAGCTCGCCCTAAGCAGCACATCAGGTCAAAGAGAGCCCCGAGGTGGGGGGAGCACACGATCTTCGCCCTGCAGCCCTTGGACTGCCGCCCCGGTGGGGCTGCGCCGGGCCCCGCGCACCGCCCCCGCCGAGTGCCGAGGCTGTGCCGCGCCGGGCGCCTCCCGGCACCCTCCGGAGCTCCCGGGGAGAAGCGCCGGGCGCAGGAGGCCGAGGGGGAGAGGCGGCACCTTCCTTCCCTGGCGAGCCAAGAAACCACCCAGAAAAGTCGCGTTCGTCCCTTCGGTCGGGCTCTTGGCACAAGCGCTCCCGCTCCCCTCCACAGGCAAAGGGCGCTCACCGTTGCCTCGGGGCGCCCCGGAAGAGGACAGCTGCCTGGCCGGCTAAGCCCTGTCCGGGGCTGCTGGACGCCTGCTCCCCCCGCTCCCACCCGTGCCCCGCCAGCCCTCCACCCAGTGTCCCCGCCGGCCGCCCGGGGTGGCGGGGCCCGCCCGGCCGGGGCCAGCGGGTCGCCGGTGGCAGCTCCTGTGGCTTCGCCCCCCGCCAGAACAAAGCCCGCAGGTCCCCGGCCAGGCAGCGAGACGCACTCGTCCCTCCTGAGCGTCAGGAAACTTCTGACAAAAAGTTTGTTTCACTGCTGCTTGGGCTGGTTGTAAAACCGCGAGGCTTTAGGGAGCCGCAGCGTCTTAAAACTGCCTCTTTTGTGTCTCTTCCTTGGCAATAATCCCTTTTCTTAAAATAAGGAGTACACCAGCCCCCGAAACACACACACACACGGACAACTACCAGATGTTACACATGAACCTTAAAGAGCGAGTTAAACGAGCAAAGGGGAGAATCAAATCTCGACAACTCTTTCAGACACTTTATTGATTAAATTAAACCATTCGGTGCCTCTCTCTCCTCCTTCCCCTTCCCCAGGCTACCTCTTTTAACCACAAAATTCACGCGAGCAATAATCGGCCCCCTTCACGACCCCCCATGCCCAGGTAAGTGGATGGAAACGCGTGTGTGTTTTCCCGTCCTGCTACGAAAGATCTTGATCAAAACCAGTTTCTAGAGCTGCCATCTCGCCAGTGACACGGGGCTTTTGCTTTGCAGAAGGCGCAGGACCCACGCGGGAGCCAGCAAAGCGGCGCACGGGGGAGAAGTGGTGCTTTCGGCCTGGCCCCGCTCCTCTCCTCGTCCTGCAGGGGCTTGGCAGCCCCCACACCCACCCACGCCACCCCCACACCGCCCCTGCGCGGGGACCGCCGCTGCCCGCGGAGGTCGCACACGGGGAGTCCACCAGCTACCAAAACGCTGGCCGGCTCCGCTCGGCGCATGCCGGCGGGTACCCGGGTGCGGGTGTGTTTGCTCCAAAGCCTCAACCGGAGTCCCGGCCGTGAATTTCATTTTAATCGCAGCGCCAAGAAAAGTGCCGGCACCCAGGACGGCGGGGGAGTGTAAAAGCCTTTCTGCCTTGCAGGTAGCGGAAGGCAGAGGAGGATTTGGGGTCAGACGGAAGAGGGGATGCTCTGTGAAATGGAAACAAGGATTCTTAGTGCTCCCTCAAAATATTACCCACAGCTGAAGACCTTGCCTTCCCTTGAATGCTCTGTAAACAGCAAGAGGGTTAGCGGTGAGCTCCGAGTCTCTGGTTCGGATCTACCCGGAACCCACGATTTTTAAAGTCAGAAATAGGGGTAATCGGGCTGTGAATGTGCGGATGGGAGACCCTTCCACCTCAGCAGCATTCATGGCGTTTTAAAGTGAAGTGTCAGAAGCCCTAGAATAAACCCGGCGCTGGAAGCTTTCCGCCAGCCGCTCTTGAATTGGTCCTCCACTCACTCAGAGCTGGTCTGCTCCTACCTGGCTCTTGACTTCAGCTCTCTGAAGTCCTTGTATAGTTTCGACACTGTACTTGCAACTGTGTCCCCGCAGAGCCGTCCTGCTCACCGTCCCCACCCCTGCCTCAAGACGTCCTTCGCCCTATTGATTCGCGCTATAGCCAAACAGGGCAAAAAGACGAGAATTCTATTCGACAGATGCTGCTCACTCGTGAATAACAGGTTCAGCGCATACGGTATCTCTCGCCATTATCCTGTAAGTTAATATTGAGTAGCAATAGCTATCTAAATATCAAAATCTATTTATAGGGGATGCAGAGCCATGACCTCTCCACCTGACCTTCAGGATCCGCAGGCTGGAAAACAGGGCAAAGGGGGGCGGGGGGTAAGGCGGAAAAGCCCAGGATTACAATGGAGATTTGTGCGTGGCGGAGCTGGGCTGGGCTGCCTTTGTTCCGAAATCCTGAGGGGGACTTGAACCTTTAGGACGGCACCGGCCCCGCGGCCCCAGGGAGGAGCGGCTCTGTCCGACTTCTCTGTTGGCGTTCGCGGTGTTGCTTCGTCCACTTCTGCCCATCTGCAAAAGTTTTTTTTTTTTCACATTATAAAAAAAAAAACGATGGGAAAAGACAAAACTGCGCCGTTGACTAAGCGGCAGGAATCAGTGCGAGCTGGGGGAGCTCAGCAGAGTGCAGACCAACTGCTTGGGAAATTATTTTGCACGGGGGGAGATGGGGGGTATTTTCTTACTTTGCCACTCGCAGCCTCCCCAGCACAAACGGGGGGTGCGCGGAGGGAAGGCGGGCTTGGGGCGTCTTCCCACCCCCGCAGGGCAAGCAGCAGCATCGGGGGGAGCTGGGCGGTCGCAGGCGCTGCCCGGGGGTGACCGGGGCCCCCGGCAAGGCGAGCGTCGGGGCCCTGGGCCGGGACCCCGTGGTATCCCGCGCCCCCGGGGATCACCCCCAGCCCAGCCCCTTCCCCACCGGGCGGGGAGGGGGAGGATGCTCTGTAGGGTCCCAGAGCAGGGATCAATATTACAAAGCGCATCGCCTCGGTGGGAGTGGAAACCGGGGGGAGAATCCCAAAGTACTTTTTGGTTTTTTGGAGCCGTCGAGAGCTCGTCCAGTCTGAATTAACAACTGCGTAAAACTAGACCAACTGCGAAACCGCCCTCCCCCCGCCCCAGCCCCAGCTCCCGGCATTAACATGGCGCCTGCGAGCGAGGGAAGCACTTTTCTCGATGTTTAGCAGTTGAAATGTGCTCCCTGAAGATCACACCAGCCGGCGCGCCCCTTGGCTGCCGCACAGGGCGAGAGCGCGGGCCGGGCCGGCGGCAGCGCCCGGCAGCCCCCGTAGACCCCGGCAGCGCCCGGAGCCCCCGGCAGCCCCCGCAGCCCCGCGCCCGCCCCGGCCGCCATCCCGCCGGGGACAACAGAGCGGCCAGGAGCATGGGGCGGTCTCCCACAGCCAGATGTGCCCCGGCTCTGCTTTTTCACCCCCCTTTCTCTTTCTGTGTGTATAAGGGAATCGTACCCAGCTTCCCTTTTTCTCTTACTAAAAAAAACAAAACAAAACAAAAAAAAAAAACCAAAAAACAAAACCGGGGCTCCGAGGGTCTAATTCCTTGTGTCTGGAAATTAAAAGGCTCAAATCGCCTATGTGACCCTGTTAAGACGCGTGAGCGCTATTCGCAGCTACTTTAAAGCGCCAGCCTCAGTTGGTTTGGAGGTCGGAGCTACTGTTCTTCAGAAAGAGAAGTGTAGTTCAGGAGGCAAACTCTGTCCCCGGGGTTGTGTGCAGCCTCCCTTTCCGCCGGCTAAGTGCACCTACCAAGGGAAGAGCGAGAGGCAGGGCTGCTAACCGCGCTGCTTAAATGTTCTCTGCTTTCTCCTACCGGGGGCTAAGCAAGGAACAAGCTTCTCTAGCCGCACGAATAAAATGAGAAAGGTGATTTTTTTTAAGACCTATTGTTGGCATTTGCGTCCCACCTGAGGAAAGTGTCTGGAAAAAAATCCCCCAAATTCGACCCAACGCACTTGGCAATAATCTCCTTTTAAATCTTGGGTCTTGCTACTACATTAGGCTCCGTGATATTGCATTCCAAAGAAAATAGACTGGGTATTAGAAGAGGAATCTCCTCTTCCTAATGAATATTTACCCTGAGGTCATTACATCCGTAATGGTCCTCGCTTAACTTACCTTGCTCCCCTCTTTCTCTGCTAGAGACTGGGATTTCAATCACAATGCCCTCGATTTTAAAGTGCCGTGTACCATTTAATGGCGGGGTGCAGGCAAGGTTAGAATATTATTGACTTCATGCAATATATAAGATGGATACATTTAAGACTTTTAACTTCTTGTTGCAATGACACGCTGTATTTTTATGAGATACCTATTATGTAGACAGAACCATTGTGCTGTAGCTGCCTCACAGTTGCTGGATCGTTTCTATCAGATGAAAGATTTTGAATAGTTTTCTTTCAACAATGCATCCTTTTGGTCTTGATACAAAGAATGTAGGCATGGTATACACTTAAACAGCTCTGTCACAGAGCAAGATTAAATAGAGTATATATCGAATCCTGTCTGCAGTATAATACGCACAGGGAACAGAATGGAGCTCCCTCCGCCGCTGAAGAAGCCCATTAAGGTCTGATGTCCGGGGAGCATCTTCCAGATTTCCCTTATCTGTGATATTCGCTAAGCTGTTAAAAATCTTTACAGCCGGGCTTTAAAATCGGCTGTTTCTCACGGGAAGACCGAGTTTGATAACGGCGTCTTTTAATAAAATCTACTGCTGGAGCTGCGGTGAAGGGGCACATTATGCTCTACCTAGTTCTCCATCTCGGCGGCCGCCTGGACGCTGGTGTGCCGGGGCAGCCCGGCAGACCTCCCGCGCCTGTCCCGGGCCGGGCGGGTCATCCCTGCGCTCCCGCCGAGGCGCAAGAGGGGCCCCCGTTTACCACAGCCCCCGGTGCCCCCCCACACACCGGCGGCAGCCCCGGGCCGGGCGGGCGGGCGGGCGGGCGGTGTCCGCGGCCGCCGGTGCCGGGAGCGGGGGGCAGGGGGTGCAGCCGCGGGGGCTCCGCGCCGCGCAGGTCCCCCTCCGGTGCTCACTCAAGCGACTTGACCGAAGTGCACGTGCTGAGCCCAACTTTCCTCTCCCCCTTTCCCCAGCTTTGTGCTCTCCGCTGATTGAGTCCCCATATTAAGCTCGAGATCCTTTCTAAGCAACTGCTAAGAAGTCAAGAGCATCCTTGCTTGCTTTCTCTCCGTGGCCTTTCATGCCCTCAATTTGTTATTCTACTGACACTTTTCTTAAAGTTAGCGCCCAGCATTGAAACATTAGCGACAAAAGCCCTGGAAAATCTCTCCCTCCTCGCCGCTAAATCCTCTAATGGGTCAGTGCGTGTCGAATTTTTATTTGATTTCCAATAATCTCTAGCACTTCAATATTAAACCTACCTCAGCCCAGCGCCTCACCTATGGGATATTTTTCAGCTTCTCTTTGGAAAGTAGAGACGCTCAGATTTCCTTCCACGTGCACCCACTAATTTATAAATGAGTGTATACAGCTGTCTTCGTGTATATCTATGTCTCTATATCTGCCGTAACGCTTTCATTTTGTGTCAAAATAACATATCCTGTCACTCCACGCCAAAAGTATATTTATCGAATGAAATAGCACCGCAAACTGCATCTTCTTTATCAAACCTTCATTTCTGTTTTACCCAGTTGTTAAATATCTTTTCATTTCTTTTCCTATTTTAAAATATGTATTAGAGTAATTGTTACTTGGAGGTCTTTTGTGTATCTATAGCTCCTTTGATTCATATCTTTTCCTTTCTTTTAATCTTGTTATGCGAAATTATATACACATTCCTCAAGAAATCCAAGGAGCATAACTTTATTAAATAAAAACCTCCTAATCTTGGAGTTCTGCAGCAAATACCAATTTTTTTAAAGTACACGTTCCTAACCCATGTTTTTTTGAATGAAGATCCCTAAGTCCTCTTCACTTTATTACGCAGATTTTGTGAAATGATCCTTCAGCTCTCTGATTTAAATAAGTTTTAGTGTGAACCAAGAATGAACATTATCCTCTAACCTGAGGTCAAGTGAACGGTGATTTACATGACAAAGAATAATGCCCATTTTGTCCAATATGAAACAACTTCACCTTCGGCATCATTAAGAAGAATTTAGGACTTTCAGGGCTTTGGGGGTTGGGGTTTTTTGGTAAATAGTTGGCTATGTATAGCGCAATTTCCCTTTTATAAATCACAATACAAAGGCCAACTTCTTGTGCTCTTGAATTTCGGCATTATTTTTGTAGCCTTAAGTAGAGCGAATTTGCACCTGGTGGTATTTAACTTTAACATATTAACTGGGGAGGACTTATCAGCCCAGCGCACTGCCTCGAAACAAATTAACAATCTTCATTAAAGTAAAGGAAGGGGGGGGGGGGGGGGGGGGGGGGGGGGGGGGGGGAAGGGGGAGATGTGACCATTTAAGACGCTGTCCCGGATCTCCCCGACCTATGCATGTTCCGAGTGGATTATTTGGGGTACTTATAGCAGCAGAATTACCGCTTTACTCCCCCTCCCCCCAACACACACACTCGCTTCCAAATTTCTGCTTCTCTCCGGACACTTTAACCCTCTCGATACCTTCTTCCCCTCTGCCTGGAGCGGTGCCCTGCAGAGGAAGGTTGCAAAGAGGCAGGGGCACCTCAGCTGCGCTGCCGGGGCTCAGCCCCGGCGGCTTCCCGCTCCCGCCCGGGCCGCTCCCACCGCACCTCCCTTTAAGAGCATTTCCCAAAAAATCAGGTTGTGCCCTTGGTGGTTTCTTCTCTATCTTTTATGGCCATTTTCGGCTGAGCTTGCTCCCTCCCTCCCCGCCTCTCTGCCTCACACACACACACACACACACTACAAGAGCCCGTGAGGAAGTGATCTTAATCCAAATATCAAACTTACCGTCCGGAGGATCCTGCCTTGGAAAAGTTCTGCTCTGCTGGGTCTCAGAGTTAAAGAAACGACCGTCATCCCTCATTAGGAGCTCAGGGCTGGGGAGAGGGGCTGAAGGCGGAGGGCCCCGGGCGGGGAGCTCAGCTCCCCGGCTCTGCCCGCCCGGCTTTGCTGGCTTTGCGCCCCGAGGGGCGCGGGGGACCGGGACCCCCTGCCCCGCAGGCGGCTCCGGCGCTCTCGGGAAGGGCGCGCACCGGGCACCGGACCCAGCATTTCTCCCGCGGACACGGGCGTGCGCACCTAGACGTGCCTCCGTGGGGGCATCCGCGGGCTCCCCGCGGCTGGAGGGGGCCCCGGGGCAGCGCCCCGGCTCTGCCTGGCCGCCCGCTTCTTTTTGGGGGGCTGGGTGTGTGTTGTGTGCTTGTTCACAGCTACACCGGGAACGTGGGAGCATTTCGTGTTTACAACCGGCTCCGGCTTGTAATGGTGAGATGGAGTTCAAGCAGCGCTCCTGTGTGTCGCGGGCTCTTAACTGGAGCTTTGCTCAGTCATTGAGAGCGATAGAAAGTATATGGAAATCAATATATAGACAGTGTGGAGGGCAGATAATGGATTCGAGTCAGTGAGTGTTATAATCTGCATTATGGGCTTCCTATTGTTTAGACTGAGCACAAATTTCCAAAGGGTGAAGTGTTGGGTATTTTTTTCTCTCCTCTCTCTCTCTCCCTTCTTCTTCTTTTTGGAGGGCTTTGTGTGTATAGGGGGAGGGGGGGTGTTAAATCTTCCTGCCACAATTATCAGAGTACCCCCCCTCTTCCCGCCCGCCCCATCTGATTTTAAAGGTAGTGCTTTCACGGCGAAGCTAATGACTTTCATTTAATTGAACATGCCCTGATGTAGCGGATTGTTCTCGCAGCCCTGCGCCTTTGTTGCTTTTGGGGGGAAATAAAGCTAATCAAACCTTTTGTCACGGCCAAATTCTCCCTCAGGGTCTCCCAAACATTTGTTTGAATAATTCACCTCAAGAATTGAAAATACTAATTGATTTTAAAATGCTAGCCCGGAGGGACGGGGAGGTGGGGGGTTGGGCGGGGGGGGGGAGCCTGGAAATTAGAGGCGAAGAGCAAACGTCTACCTGCCAGCGGCGAAGCCTCCGCAGTCGCTGCCCTCGCCGGGAGCCGGGGCCGGGCTGCGCCCCCCCCGCGGACTGCGGTGCCCCCGCCGCTGCCGGCCGCACGCTCCGTCCCCTCCCTCAGCCTCTTCTCCCCCTCCCCGCCGCCAAACTGCGCCTGGTCACCTCGGTCTCGGATGCTCCGCTAAAGTGCCGGCGGAGGCAGGGGTGGGCTCCGCCGGGCGGGGAGGGGATCCCGGTCCGGGCGCCCCGGCCCCATTCAGGGAAGAATTTTGATGCGATTCATTAGAAGTAACGAGTTGACATAAGGTAAATCTACATCGAGGGGGCCTTTCTTTCAGTGCATGGGGAAGCTTCATTAACCATCGCTAACAAGGCGTGCAAATGCTCTGATTGGGCAGCTTTCTTGTAACGCCAGGGCCTTAGCAGGATGCCCACCTAATGAGGGTCACTACAAGAGACTGATAAAATATTCAAATTTTCCGTCGCACCAGGAACTTTGTACTAAAGGAGAAAGTTGAGGCAACTGTGTGCTTGTTTACCTTGGGAAGGCACACTCGGGGGAGAAGGCATCTAGCTCTGACAACTCCATCTCCCAGAGAAGCCCCGAGCTGGATGGTTGCTGCTTTTCGGACGTTTATTTGTTAAATTCGTCGAAAGATTCCCCCCCGCGCCTTCCCTCGTTTTCCCCCGGTCTAATTACGTTTCTCCCGGGTTTAACGCGCTGATAAATAAATAACTTGTCTGCGAGGTTCCACGCCTTTTTCTCTTTTCTTTCTTTTTTTTTTTTTTTTTTTCACTTGAAGAAGAATTATTCAGCCTGATGGCTTTAATGATACGTCAATCATTTCAAAGTTGCTGCTTGTTGCTAATATGTCAGCCTCTGTACACATCACCGCTACTTTCTCGCTGCCGCGTTTAAAGGCTGCCCCCTCCTCCCCCCGCAATTTGTTTCTTCAAGTTTTCATTGCTAGGTTACGATTTCTAATTAGAGCTAAGTATTTCACTTAATATTTAATTTAGACGCCCAACACATATATCATACCTAGATCAGTCAATCAAGTGTCCCTTGTTGATAATGCTACATCATTAAGAGTTGTGTTTAATTCAGGAGCAAGCGACTGCACGGCTGCTGCTGCTGCTGCTGCTGCAGAGCAGGTAACTTTCGGCTGGCGGGAGCTGCCAGCAGATCCAGAGGGATGCGGGGAAGCAGCCCAGCCGGGCGGCGGCTGAGGTTCCGTCGCCTCCTCGGGAAAGTTTGCTGCTTTCCAAGCTGGCACCTCGCCGCGGAGGCGAGCTGCGCTCCTTTTCTCCCTCCTTTCAAAATAAAAAAAAATAAAATAATAAAAAAAAAAAAWTTGAGTATCTCACGTTTTCCTCCTCCAGCCTCTGTGTTTACGCAAAATAAAGTGGGGCGGGGGGGGGAAGTTTAACTTGGAGGCTGGAGCACTGTTTTGGACCACTAATAAAATACCCCCCTCTGCTTCTTAAACCGATCTAAACCGTTAAAAAAATCACTTGCCCACTTGTTTCCTAGCACGACCGGTACAGCACACATCGCATCAACAGGGCTGTATTACGGGAGCCGGATGGGCCACATCTTACACACCCATCAAATGCGCATTCATTTACCTCGGGAAATCGTGACTAAAACGAGAGGGAGAGGAAGAAAGAGAGAGAAAGAGGGAAGGAAGGAGGAGGATAGATGTGTTTGTAAAGACAGCATCAGTGCAAAACTGTCAGCGCTTGCCGCTGAAGACTGACAAGAATTCAGTTAAATCGTAATAATAATAATAAAAAGCCTAACAAGACAAAAGCGATGGGTTCTCCTTTACCTGCCCCGGGCTCTCCCTCTCTCCCCCCTCGCCTTTCCCCTCGCCGCGGCCGCGGTGCTGCATTTTCCGCTCGCCGGTACCTCGACCGCTACGCCCCAGCCCTGTCTGAACCCCTGCCTCCCCCGATAAAAAAATAATCAGCCCTTGCAAGCGTCGACTGAGTCACTCCCGAGTCGGGATTAAGGGGCACTAACTAGGCAGCAGAAAATCGCAGCCTCCTGGGAGCGACCATCAAAACAGGCAGTGAAATGAAAGAGCTTCCCTCTCTGCTTCCCTTCCTCTCCCCGGAAAAGTCCTCCAGGTTAGCAGCCCGAGACACACACACGCACACATATACACACACGCACACAACTTCGCAGGGCTCCCTCCAGAAGAAAGCACGGGCTTGTCCTGGTTTATTCAGGGGGAGGTTTGGTTTTTTTTTTTTGAGGGGGGGAGGGTTGCTCCCCTGCCCTGCAGAGCCATATGTCATTCTAGCAGCTAAAACAATGAATCATGTGGGATGAAGTAAGATTGACTGGAAACGGACGGCAGGTTCCCTAGCCCGGAGAAGATGGCTATCGGCAGCGAGGGGGGGGACCCCTCCTGTCACCGCCCCSGACCCCCGAGCTCCAGCGCGGGGGTGGGGAAGGGCTGGGGGGGCCCCGAGGCAGCGCACCCCCGGGGGGCTCCCCCGCGGGACCTCCGCCTGCCCGTAACAAACTTACAGGATCCGGAAAGGATTTTCCCAGCCGAGAGGGCAGCCTCTGCCCAGCCCCGTCCGCCGACGTGCTCCCGCTCCCGCTGCCGCCGGCCGCGCCCGGCTCCGCGCCCGGCTGGGCGGCCCGCTGCGCGCGCTGCTCCGCGCTGCCCCGCGCGCTGCTCCGCGCCGCTGCGCGCTGCCGGCGGCTGCGCCCGCTCGGCTGCTGCGGCTCGGCGCCCGGCGGGTCCGGGCTCGGCATTAGCCGATCCCATTGACAGTTTGCAGCCAGCAGCTGCAGTCATTAAAAGCCATTTACACCCTGGCCTCCTCACACAAAGCTAGAGCGCCAACAATTATCTGCTTGCACATTTCAGGACATGAGAGTGTGTCCCTAACAGGCTTAGGGGAGCGCTGAATCCCCGGCCGGGCTGGGCAAGCACCGGGTCCGCTTCCCGAGGTCTGGCTGACGACCACCGCGCCTCGGTGGCCCGCGCTGGCGAGCCGCGACAACAGGCGCAAACATTTTAGGATGCTGGCTCCGTCCTTGCAAGAGCTTCTGGCTGGCAGAGCTCCTGTGCTGGACGTCCGCGGGCGCAGAGAGGAGAGCGGGCTTCAGTAAGACCTTGATACTAGCTGGTGGGCACATCAGGGTTGTGGGTTTGTTTGGCTTGAAACAGACAGACACAGACACATGCACACAGAGTAGACATGCATTGAAATGCCCTACAGAATGATATTTTGGAAGAAAGATTTTCACCAGAAATACAGTTGTTGTATGTTTCATATGTCTGGGAAAAGAAAGAAAGGATGAAAGGAAGAAAAGAAAGGAAGAAAGGAAGAGAGAAAGAAAGAAAGGAAGAGAGAAAGAAAGAAAGGAAGAGAGAAAGAAAGAAAGGAAGAGAGAAAGAAAGAACGAGAGAAAGAAAGAACGAGAGAAAGAAAGAAAGAAAAAGAAAAAGAGAGAAAGAAAGAAAGAGAAAGAAAGAAAGAAAGAAAGAAAGAAAGAAAAAGAAAAGAAAAGAAAAGGAAAGGAAAGAAAGAGGATGTATATTGAAGCTTTGCAAGGTTCATCAGGAATCCTAACAGAGAGATGTAACCTATAGGTGAACGAACCACATACGAGTGTATGATCGTCTGGGAGATTTGGAGAAAAAAAAAAAAAAAAAAAAAAAAAAAAGCAGGTTTGGATTTTATTCTGGGAATACATTTTAAGGTAGTTTAATTTGCAGCTTGAAGAAAAATGGAATCAAATATTAAGAAACTCCCGCAGGAATTCCCCCCACCCTCCCCTCTGTAATCCTTTACATAAAAGGAAAGGATTACAAAGAAAAAGATTTTGTGTGTGTGTGTGTATTAAAATCTTTGGCTAAACATATTGTTGTCCAATTAATACCTCCAAGTCGATTTGTAGAAGGGCTGAGAAGTCTCTTTCCCTCCTTAGCTGTACAACTAGAAACATGAGCCAGGGAGGGAGGGAGGGAAAAAAAAAGTTTTCCCCAAGTCTGTTAACAGAAGTGTTTAAGCAGATCACTAAAAATTAAGAGGGCGAGTTATTTCCATTAGGGCTATGAAGCCATGTAGCACACCGATGACAGTTTAGTGGAAATCAGATGAATGTGTAATACAGCGAGCTTCTTCCAGTCCAGCAGCTCTTCCAACTGGACCTATTCATCTGCCACTTGGAATTATTTCACGAGGAGTGCGCTGTGAAAGGATCACAACCAGTTTGGAGCCCAGCTAAAGAACTTCTACCACCCATAGCAGTATTATTATTATCCTTCGGATAGGGCAAGTCACGCTATGTTTTCACATTTTAATTGTAATATCTCTCTTCCCCCCTCCCCTTCCATCCATTGATGTCTGAAAGTAGTTTGGGCTCCAAGCCTCACCCCTCGATCTCCATCGGAATGCAGAAAAGATCTTTAAAAAAGTTTTGAATTCCTCAATGATTTTTCTTCTAGAAAGGCGGCTTAGGATAATTATTTCAGCTTTATTGAGGGCAGATTAGTTGAAGTCTGGATGCTGCGTTTCAATACTCGTTGTACATGCCTTTACAATGTCGGTATTGTTTGCTACTGTGTGTGAACCTATTCAAAATATACACTTTTTAACACCAAGCAAAGTCCTGTCTAAATATACACAGTAAGTCTGGAAAGATGTCCATGACCCGTACAAATCTCTGTAAATCACACTTCCATAGCTACAGAAACTAAACAAAAGAGTTACCAGCTCAAGATGCTGATTAAATCTTCTTAAAAGCAACATACCTAATAATAAATATAGTTGCATGGTAGCAAGATCTGGCGACCCAGCTAGGTCTTACTGAGGGATGGACTCAAACCACCACGGAGATTTTCCTTGCTCCCAATTAAAAAAAAAAAAAAAAAAAAAAAGAAAGAAAGAAAGAAAGAGAGAAAGAAAGAAAAGAAAAGAAACCTGGGTTCAAACCCGCTTCTGCTCGCCTCCCTTTCCTCTTCCCCGCACAGAAGCCCTACAAGTTCGCGGCAGAAATCGCGGGGAAAAGGAGAGGTGCGGTGCAAAGCCCCGCCGGGTTTGGGGGTGAGGACCAGCCTCGCAAGGTCGTCTGGTTCCGGAGAAAGGAAGGGGCGAGAGGAGGTGAGGCGAGTGGGAGGAGGAAAGCCAGAGTGAAAGAAAAACAAAGTGGAGCGAGGGAAGAGAAAGGAGAGGGAAAGGGAAGGCGAGAAGGAGCGGGAGGGCGGGGGAAGCAAGGCGTGGGACGGGGGAGGCAGCGAGCGGGGCGCCGCCGGAGCCGGCAGCGGAGCCGAGCGCGGAGCCGGGGCGGCCGGAGCGGGTCCGGGCTGGGCGCCCTGCGCGGCTCTCGGCGGAGCCGCTGCGGAATTCCGCGGGCAGCGGATCCCTCCTTCCGCGGAGAGGGGCAGGGAGCGGGAGAGGGGAGGAGGGGAGAGAGACTCTTCGGGGAACCAGGGCTAAACCCAGCCTTTACTGTATGTGCCTGCTTCTGAGAGGGTCACCGGCGTGAGGATGGGTCTAATGATCTCATCTTTCTTTTCTTCCCCGGCACTATTAGTGCTCAGATAGGCAGAATGAAGTGAAACTACGTGCAAATCATGTGTAAATTGTCTCAGTTAGGAGCCCTTTATCCGAACGTGTATCCCAGCCTGGCCCATTTACTTTCCCCCCATATCTCCTTTAGCTTTAACGAGGCTCGTTAAGATCACAATAATATTCCACCCTCTAATTGCTCATCCCATTCAACAAATATGTGCACACTGCTTTTCGCATTATTTGATCCCTTATTTAGGAGGGGTGTGGAGAGGGAGGGGGGAGAGACAGGGAGAAGGGGAAGTGCTGAGATTAGGAGTTGCAAAGATTAAGGAAAAAAAAAAAAACAGCCAGGCTTTTCCACCAACCGCCCCGCTTCCCTCCCCCCCGTGCATTTGGGCGAAGTGGTAAAAACCTTCCTTACGTACTCCGTAATGATTGGCAGGGCTGACAGTGATTGGCAGGGGCTGCCATGGCAACGCCACAACGACACTCAGAAGACCAATAGAAAAGCGAAACAAAATGTTTCAGCGCTGCACTCACTGTGGATTTAGGGGAGATATTATGAGGCTGTTGTCATTAGGGCGATTGCTGTTGAATCACTGAATCCTGACTCGGCGGCGGCGCGGGGCCGGGTGTGTGTGAGTGCGTGTGTGTGTGTGTGTGTGCGCGCGTGAGTGCGTGTGCGTGTGAGTGTGTGTGCGTGTGAGTGTGTGTGCCCCCGTGCCTCTATGTGGCTGTGTGAGCGTGTGCGGGTGTGGATGCGTACGCGGTGCGTGTGCCCTTTCCTCCCTTCTTCCTCCCTTTCTTTCTTTTCTCCTTGATTTATCTCCCCCTCTCCCCGGTCATCCCATGGTGTTCAGGTCCCCGCTAGAGCTTTATCCCACCCATTTCTTCTTGCCAAACTTCGCCGCCGACCCGCACCACCGCTCCCTCCTTCTCGCCAGCGGCGGCGGCGGCGGCGGCAGCGGCAGCGGCTCGGGCTGCAGCCCCGGTGCCGGCGGCGGTGGAGGCGGCAGCTCCCGGGCACCCCACGAAGAGTTGTCAATGTTTCAGCTGCCCACACTCAACTTCTCCCCGGAGCAAGTGGCCAGCGTCTGCGAGACGCTGGAGGAGACTGGAGACATAGAGAGGCTGGGGAGGTTCCTCTGGTCGCTGCCGGTGGCGCCGGGGGCATGCGAGGCCATCAACAAGCACGAGTCCATCCTCCGCGCCCGGGCGGTTGTGGCCTTCCACACGGGCAACTTCCGAGACCTCTACCACATCCTGGAGAACCACAAATTCACCAAGGAGTCCCACGGCAAGTTGCAGGCCATGTGGCTCGAAGCGCACTACCAGGAGGCCGAGAAGCTAAGGGGTCGCCCGCTGGGGCCGGTTGATAAATACAGGGTGAGGAAGAAGTTTCCGCTGCCCAGGACCATTTGGGATGGTGAGCAGAAGACGCACTGCTTCAAGGAGAGGACTCGCAGCCTCCTGAGGGAGTGGTACCTGCAGGACCCTTACCCCAACCCCAGCAAGAAAAGGGAACTGGCTCAGGCCACGGGGCTCACCCCCACGCAAGTAGGCAACTGGTTCAAAAACCGAAGGCAAAGAGACAGAGCAGCAGCGGCTAAAAACAGGTCAGTGGGGCTGCGGGGCCCTGCTCCGGGCCGGGGGGCGAGGTGGGCGGCGGGGCCCCGCTGGCGGCCGCGCTCCGCGCCGCGGCTCGGCGGCCGCCCGGCCGGCAGCGCGCTTCTGCTTCTCCTTTCCTCCTCCGCCTCCTCCTCCTCTCCATCACCGCCACCGGGAGAAATCGGTCCCCGTGCGGGGCGGGTAGGTCTCCCCCCGGCAGCCGCAGGGATGCGGCGGGGCCAGGCGCGGCTCAAAGTTGCCTGGCGCGCCCCGAGCCCTGCCCGGGCTCCCCACGGGCTCCCGGGGTGCGGGCAGGGCTGGGGCTCACCCGCGGGCGTGGGCAGCTCCGTGCGCGCGAGTGTGTGTGTGCGGGGCGCAGCGGCTGCGACGGGGGCAGAGCCCGGCTCTCCCTGCCTGCCTCCCTCCCTGCAGCGGCTGCCGCGGGGGACGGGAAACCCCACGGCCCCGGGTCGGTGGGCTCCGGATTTGCTTTCGGCTTGCCGGCATCTGCGTCTGGCCGGGCTCTGGCGCGGTTCCCCCGCCGAAGGGCCGAGGCGGGCGCTGCGGTTCAGAGCGGGTTTCTGCAGAGCAGGCGGCTCCGCTCCAATTGTTCGTGCTCCTCTGCATGCGCGGCGGGACCAGCACACGCACACGCACACCCCAGAGCCGTTTGGCTCAGGGAGAAAAAGGGAGAAGAGCCTTTAAGAGATCGGGAAACATCTTTTTCCCCCCAACCCCATTTCTCTGTTTACACCACATGGCGACCTGGCCCTCTGGTCGTGTGTTCCTTGTGCATTTACGCTTGCATTTATTTGCGTGTCTCTCGGTGTCTTTTTTTTTTTTTTTTTTTTAATTTCTGCTTTGCCGTGATAAAAGCGAGGCACCCTTCTTTCTTTTTTTTTTGTCTCGTCACCCTCCGTAAAAGTTATTTTGCAAATGAAAATGGACCCTTAAGCCAGCTTGACACACTGTTTTTATTTTAAGTTTGCCTACTGCTGCAAGCGTGTAAACAAAACTTCTTGTTCTTGTAAATGCTGTCTCTTAAATTCCTCCTAATTATAGCACTGGTGCTATTGATTCAAGATTCTGTAGGAGAAATGCAACCTAAAAGTGCCTCGCCATTTAATTTCCATTAAATGGAAAACAGATCAGTTTAGGACTGTAAATAAACAGAAGTTGCCTACGGATGCTTTTGTTGACTCAACGCTGTTGACAGCAGATGAATGCACCAGGAATTGTAAATGGGAGAAATATCAAAGACGCTGAAATTAGACAAAATAATGAGAAATGTCGAATAAACCGGCTACATTTTTCTGTTCTTTGCAGGCAGTGAAATAGAAAATACCCCGGTGAGAAGCAGTTGAGCGAGGAGTGTATTTTGATTCACACTGGCAATGCTAGGCGCTAGAGGTTGTGGCTGGCTGCTCAGTCCAGGACTTTTAACTCTTATCCTTGAATCAGGCTTTCTTTGGGTTTTGAGAGGAATAAACGGGCGCAGAGGAATATTCACAACACGTTAGGGAACCTAAAAATTATTTATTGCCTCTTAAAAAAAAAAAAAATGTTCAACGGCATTGTACCCTTCAGTGTTGAAGGTGAAAGGACCAGCACTTTAAAGCTAATTTTGGCTTTCAGATGGAAAAGGGACTTAAATTTCCAGCGGAGAGAGGCTCTGTGTTCCACAATCAATTTTATTGATAGCGCTGTCTCCCCGGGACAGGACCTTCCTCCAGCCCTGCCGCAGAACCCAGAGTATTTATCTATCCGCTGGAAAATATTTAGACAGATATTCGCCAGAGCACAAAACGAGGATCCTGTACCATTCTTTCCCGCTACAGACCGGTCCTTGCAGCTTTCCACGGTGGCCAGGCGTTTAAGGAGCTCACACAGACATGGTTTTCTCCTAGGCCCGCGGTGCTGCGGGGATGAATGCCTAGCCGGCGAAAGGGAAGGCGCTGCTCGTGTTTTTCAAACCACGGGGCAGGGAACCGCTTCTCCCCACCCTCCCCGTCCCCTTTCAAACCGCCACCGCTCTATTTGTGTTTGCGCTGGGTGCCATACCCCGAGGTGGCCTGCCCCGGCGGGGTCCCGGGAAGCCCCGGCGCCGGCCCGCAGCGGGGGCAGGGCGGCCCGGGCGCCCGGGTTGGCCCTGCCGGCCGCCGCCGCTCCCGGGCTCCGCGGGGCGCTGCGGGGAGGCGGCCGGGCCGGGCCGGGCCGGGCCGGGGGGTCCGCTCCGGACCGGGGCCGCGGCTGTCCCCGGGCGGGCGCGGGGCCGGGCGGGCGCCGTCCCCCCGGCGGCGGCGGCGGCCGGTGTCTCAGGGGGGCTGTGCTGTTGTTTTGTCTCCCGGCGCGATGCAGGCTCCAGCACCAGGCGATAGGACAGAGCGGCATGCGGTCGCTGGCAGAGCCCGGCTGCCCGACACACAGCTCGGCCGAGTCTCCGTCCACGGCGGCCAGCCCGACCACCAGCGTCTCCAGTTTGACAGAAAGAGCCGAGACGGGCACCTCCATCCTCTCGGTAACCTCCAGCGACTCGGAATGTGATGTATGATATCGGAAAACAAACAAACAAACAAAAAATCCAAATCCAAACAGCCAAGCACCCTCTCCCCGACCCGAGCAAAACAAACCGAGGCAACCTAGAATCAGGACACACACACGCATGCACGCACACACACAGCCAGGAGGAAAGAAAAGGCCAAACCCGACCCAAACATAATAGCAAACAAACAGACAGGGATCAGAGAATCCACCACCACCACCGTCAGCCAACACCACCACCAAGAGATGGAGCTAAAACTTCAACAGTCACAAACGCTGGTGCTGCAGCGGGGG